>JAODUO010000113.1:247500-422500 GCA_025642075.2 Ridgeia piscesae
GTTCGTTCCTCTCGCCGCCCACGGCGGACAGATGCGAGCGATAGATCAATCAAATGCCGACACGCATCATTTGAGTCGTCAAAGGGGCTACGGTTACGCTAGTTTACGTGTGCCGTTTTTGTCGGATTGATAGGGCCTATTCGCGTGACAATGGTAACACAGCCTCGTATATAAGAAACAACTGGGATAAAATATGTAAACGTGTTAATTTTGACCCTATAGAAATAGTACAGAGATAACACCACAAAATAGACGTGAGCACTATTTCACTCAAATGTAACAGTAATATAAATCACGATAGTGGATTATTAGGCCATTTCGCTCAGAAGTATCGGACCAAACACATACGGCGCCGATTGGTTCTATCCAACTCACGTTGAAATTACAGCTAAATTAACCATAATCACAAGTGTAGACGCTGATTACAATCAGCGCTAAATACCACCGTGTGAACGTCCAGTCACGGTGCTACCACGTGAAGCATAAACAGCAGTGACTAGTCACGTGATCAATGATGTCAGCGCAAACACAATTTTATGTCAAAGCTCTCACAGGTGTCGCAAGGCAAAGGTCTCTCCTGAAGCGAACTAATCACCGTTCCAATGTTGTTCGGGTGATCAATACCACACAGGCACGGTCAGACACATTTTCAGGACAAACACATTTCGACAACAATGCTCAATTGCTAATCAGTAGCTTACGAACGAACAATAACACTAACGTAGAACAGTAGGGTCACATACAGTATATTTAATAGTTAAGCTATTTAGCCTATTTTTAGGTCGTAAAATAGTTGGTGCGGGTTTATTTGATATCCAGGCTGACGTGTGGTGTTAACACAACGTCCCACTTGAACAACGCGGCAATGTTAGTCACATACTTATGACGACGCGTTATGAAGTGTAGAAGTTAACATGAATCGAGTAGGCGGTTTGCACAAGGCCAGAGAAGGGCGCGGCTATTGACACATACCAAGATAGATACCTCGGGCCGTTTATACATATATTATGTTGCATGACGTCCACGTCATTCAAACTACAACTAAGGTTTTGTTCAATTCCTCCAGTGTTTCACATATTGCTTAATTTACGGTTTTTGTATAGAGAATTCTCGATCGCAGCGCGTTGAACTTTTATAACTAAACGTCTCAGTGCACTTGTAGTTCTGAACCGACATACGACACGCGCACTATTCATAAAACGTACGTCATGTGTGGTCGTTATGTAATAACAATTGACCCCTGGATTGTCATGTTATCCGTAAATAATCACAGCGAATCTCAGTCGTCCTTTCGCGCTGACAGACGTCAACCGACATTGTTGAACTGGTGTCAACAGAACAGATAGCTTGTTATTCGTACTATATACTCATATTCGTCCCCCGTCCGGTAATCACCGTTGATACACATCCTGCTAGGCGGTGTGTGTGCTATCCTGACACTGCATACGTCCAATTACACACACTGGTGTCACACACAAGACGACCGCCACTTTGATTACGCCCGCGCCGTCTACCTGTGCTAACGCCGGAGAGCAAACGGGGTCACCCGACAGCAATACTACCGACACATACCTTCAACGTTCCCGGCTATCTCCATGACTGTCGCGCGTCGATGTCACGGCAATCAACGGAAGCTCATATCCGGCAAACTTCCCCTTGAAATCGTCGACGATCCCGCGTGCGCACGTAGGGATAAGTCGCGTGAACCGCGCACAGGGTCTGAACCGAGCGCGCTGTCTGACGAAGCGAAATGCGATCGCTTTTCGGTTGGCTGCGTCTGGCAATATGGCGACGGCTGCCGTGGCGGCGGCTGCGGCTACGGCTACGGCTACGGCGGCGGTGGGCTCGCTGTTGTTGATGTGGCCGAATGCGCGAGTGACTGCGTGAATGACGCCGGGTCATCGAAGTAGAACGAATCAGAGGTAAACACACGCCTTCAAGTGACCGGGCGGCCGGACAGTGGACCGTGGGCCAGTTTGTTCGTCATCACGGGTTCAGTGGTGCATGCTCCTAGCGGCAAGTGCCCCCAAGACGCCACCTGGATACGTGAGGGGGGTGCGACGGGACAACAGCGTATCATCATCCACAATTAAGAACCTAAAAATGCTGCCTATCCTCCTTAGCTTCCTAGCATTTTCACCCATCCGTCAACGACTCGCGCATTGTTATTCGATCACCAGATTGCTTGATCCCTTGGTTTTGTCGCGCCATTGAATTTGATTTTGTTGTTGAGGATATTTCCGCATAAGAAGTCATTCTTTTTCTTATTATTAAATGATTCAGGTCCTCAGCTCGCATCAGTCATATGAACCGACTATCTGTTTTCCGATTGTCACACACGTATCAAAGTGTAACCATATACACTCAGGTTTATAGATATTGTGTAATTGATTATAATTCCAGACACAAAGTTCGTCTACAACGTCCATAAGTTAGTGCTTGGAAAGCTGATTTAACCCAAGGACATAGGCTGTACATGCCCTTTAAATGGTTTTGTTTTGAATGTGTTTTGAAGAGGGCCTACTCGGTCGTGGGCACACATTATATGTGGCTCGTCATTCACCGCATACCCAGGATAATTAAAAAATCTGCATTTCACCGACCTTTGTGTCGAACGCCCACGGGCATAACGCCCTCTTCCACATATGGTGAGTAAGCACTGTTTCGTGGCAACAGGTTTCACAACTTTGCGTCGTTCAAGCGGAAGTATATTCGACACCTTCGCACTGTGTTACGTGTAATAAAATACATCACGCTTTCACAATTAAACGCCTACCTTACTTTCACACATAAACGCAGTGTCTTTACGATTAGCCTCAAGACAATTAAACAGTAACGAACAAAATTCAGGCACAGCTCTGTGCAAAGCATCCTCTCAACCCACTCACTGTAGTGGTGGCGTAGGCGGTGATGTGTGTGTGTGTGTGTGTGTGTGTGTGTGTGTGTGTGTGTGTGTGTGTGTGTGTCGTGCGAGCGAGCGAGCGAGCGTGCGTGCGTGCGTGCGTGCGTGTGTGTATGACTGTGTGTGTATAACTATGTGTATATGACTGTGTGTATGTGTGTGCGTGCGGGTGTGTGCGCGCGCGCTCATGTGTGTCTGTGTGTGTGCGTGCGTGCGTGCGTGTGTGCGTGCGTGCGTGTGTGTGTGTGTGTGTGTGTGTGTGTGTGTGTGTGTGTGTGTGTGTGTGTGTGTGAACGTATTTATGTGGACATGTATGTATGTATGTGTACGTATATGTGTACATGTATGTATGTGTTGTACGTGCATGTGCGTATATATATATATATATATATATATATATATATATATATATATATATATTGTATGTATTGGTATCCATTCGTGTGTATGCGTGCTCTTCCGTACGTACATTAGTGTTATGTCTAGTGTTATTCCCAATATCGTATTTATATTCCAGTCATAAGTGGGCCAACGCGTTTTCTTCAGATCGCTTTGGCAAAACGCTTGCAATTGCACTAACCTAGTACATTGTTGACGTACGGACAGCTATGCAAACTTAACACTTTAATGGCGTGACCAAATACACAATAGTACACATGGCAATTGTAATTAGAAATGCAACCCATTAAGAGTTGACAGTTGACATATCTTCGATGACACGGTTCTGTAAAGTACTCTGTCGTTATCGTCACCCACAATATGAAACCTGATCGCTGTTTGTGTCGTGTTTTCGTTATTTGCTGTCGGAGAGTAAGTCAGAAAATGAGTACATTGTAGACTGGTACAGCGCGAACAGAATTTGTTGTTTTATTTATATCAGTCAAATGTGATACACTTGATTACTCAATGTGTATTTAACGTGTCATAATTCACGGTGCCCGTGTAATAAACAAGCACTCGGCCGCGAACAGTGGCGACAGTTGGAAAGTGACTTCTCGACAGTGACAATTCGTCGACATTAACTACTGTTTATAAACCTTTGGCATACTCCATGTTATTCTATGGACGTTTAGCTATAGATTTAACAAAGTTTCGAACATATCTAGGGTATTTAAGAAAATAAATTATTTTTATGTTTTTTAATAATACTTTAATTTACTTATTTATTTACCCAATTATTAAGTTATTTATTTACTTACTTATGTCACTCACCATAGCAGTCGAGATATGGAACGGCACATGCGAAACAGATGTGGTTGAGTTTATGACGTCTGCAACGCGAAAGTGCAAATGATAATAATACTCTATGGCGAGTGTAGAGCTGATAGATTTGAGAGCATGCTCTTGTTTCAGTCTCTCGCCTGCCACCGTGACGTCAGCAGTGGTGTGTTCTGTTCTGCTCTCACCACGTTGCTCTTTCGGTAAGACAGCAATATTCAAGTGTGGCGCACAGACCAGTGGAGTAGCCAGGATTTTACATTGGAGGGGCCATCCGACAACCAAGCAAACTCAGTATATATATATATATATATATATATATATATATATATATATATATATATATATATATATATATATATATATATATATATATATATACTGAGTGAGTTTACCATACATGTAGCCACTTACTCTGATGAAACAATAATTAAACATTCCTACCTTAACCCAGCGTTGGCGGTCAACCAGTAACTTCACAACATGTAACGTTGCTGCTTATTACAATTTATTATTCACTGTAGGAAATTTCAATTATCAGTGCAAAATCCACTAGATAATTTGTTTTGGTTATGAGGATCACAGCAGGGACAAACGCTTGGAGGAAAGTCGAAGGGGTGATAGACGCATATCACGTAAATCTAAAGGAAATACACTCTGAAGTGGCTCTAACAGAGAAACAACAGGAGAAGATCTAGAAGTTAAGAGAGCTGATAAAATAAGAATGGATGAATTGAAAGTGGAGGTTGTAGTGAAGGAAAGTTATAACAAGACATTGGCGAGGAATAGGCTTAAATTGGCTGGACATGTGGAAAGAATAGGAGTTGAAAACCTGGCAAAGAGACCAGACGCCCAGAAAGTGGAGGGGAACAGAAGGTGAGGAAGATCGAATTTGCGATGGGGATTGCATAAAAAGAGACACAGAAAGAGTGGGAGAAGAAAGGAGAAAAAGAGCAGCAGATAGAAGGATTTGGAGACTGTTGATAGAGACCGTAATGACAGAAAAATTAGAGGAAGAAAAAAGACAATGGAAACGGAAATCATGGGCAACAGCCTCCTGACGACGGGCTGCCAAGAAAAGAAGAACAGCAAAATGCAAGTCTAGTAACCGGACAACTATTGTTTTGAATCCTTAGTAGTCATTAGCTATCACGCTCATTGAGAATGGTGACTTTTAGTTGCCCTGACGCTTCTTGGGCTGCAACCAGCGACAGAATTGGAGACTTCCTAACATAATCCTAGTTACATGATGATAAATTTCTTTGCGAAAGGATAGCACTGGGAATGAAAGTTTTATACAGGCATCCTTATACCCGCTGTACTTCGTAATTCTGTGAATCCGGTAGCCAGTTATTCGTCCTCCGTTCCCCACTATCTTAATTGTCATGGATCGGGGGGGCCATGCTCCCCCCTCTGGCTACGCCACTGGCACATACACAGACAATGACCGGCGGTAGAGAAGACTCGTTTAATGGCGCAATATCCTAGTTGCCATAAGGTGGTAAAACACATTCACCGGCGTGAATATGCTGGAGACATCCATTAACCGCAGACATGCGGGATTCGGGCACGGAATAACTCCCTCTTCCTTGTACCCTCGCAGGTCATGGGTGCACATTCAAAAGACATGCATCTACGCAAGTCAGGGGTCGTTGCACGGGTCCCGTCATTGCACGTGGGTTACTAGGGTAGATCTGGTGCTGACGTAATCAGCGGCAGCGACCCCTGGCGCGCTAGGATGATGACACTGAGAGCGTGATCATTATTTCCTGCACAGCTGGCAACACGCGGTGAAAGTGGCACGAATTTCACAGCGTGCTCTTACGTAACGAGTTCTCGCCAAAGTGCTATCGTAAATCATTACTGCGAAGACTTCGACACAATTGACAGGAATTCGACTGAGTCAACACTCGGAAGTTCCAACAACCCAGGTACGCACGTTGAGAATGATGACATTTTTGTTGTCCTGTCACCTCCTGGGGTGCAACCAGTTGGGTGCTTATCGCCTACAACAGAAGTGGGGGATTCCTCCACTTCTGGTAACTTAATTCTATATGAATGATGAAAAATTCGTTGTCAAACAGTATGTTTGGGAAGGGAAGTCCTATACATGCATTCCTACTATATATCCTCTACTTTTTCATTTTATGAATCAGGCAGCCAGTTATAGGTTCGCAGTTCCCTACTCACCTAATTATCCGGAAAAGTCAGCATGTTCCTCTTGGCAACCCCCTCCTCCGACTACACCACTGGTTACTAGGAACATATTTTTTTTATAATAAAAATATATCAGTTGATAATTAGCACCCATTGTTCACACTCTGTCGTGAAGCAACTATTAACATCCCACATGCACACGCGCGCTCACGCGTGCGTGCGTGCGTGCGTGCGTGCGTGTATATGGAAACGTTTGTGCTCAGGTGCCCACTCTCCAATCAGGTAGTTGCTATTGGTTAGTTTTGCTGGGTATAGAAGTTTGTCGGTGAAGAACAAAGTGCTGCTCAATCATCGAGTTATCCAATCAGCCAGTAAAACCATTGGGGTGGCGTTGGATTGTTGCACTTACGTTTTCCGGGCATTATCAACTACCCGGGTGACATTTTTTGTGCATGCGCGATAATTGTAAAATTATCAATGTGCAGCGAAACGCAAAGCATTTATGGTATAAATACTTCGCTGCATACTGATGATTTTACATTTATCGCGCATGCGCAGAAACGTCACCCGGAAAGTTGATAACGCCCGGGAAAATATACACGCTACAACGATACCAACAGTGGGTGAACTCTATGAATAGTGTGTGGTGTTTTCTTACCCACCGAACCCCTGAAGTTCTATTCTGTTGCAAAAGCTGGCTATGTAAGGCCACCTGTCGGAGAGAGCCCGAACGAACCGATATCGCAATACTTTCTGCCAACCTCCACCAGACTGCTGTACGCGAGGTGGGGAAAGGGGGACATGAAAGGGGAGGGGGTTATAATGGAAGTAACGAGTATGTTATTGTACTATTGCAGCCATCAGTGATTTGTGATTACGACTACTACTATTAACATCGTCATCATTGGAGAGGGTTGTGTAAAAATACTAATATCGTTGTTTTGTTAATTAATGTGAATTCAACACACACAAATTTCTGGTAATATACTTTGGCGAATATACGTCCATTAAATTCAGATCCAGATCCGCGGGGCAAATGCCCCCTTTCGAAATGTGGACGCCCATGTCCGTTATAATATTTCGCCCTGTTACTTAACTTCTTAAGCGAAACTAGAATACACAAAACTACCCCAGGCCAGGCCCAGAACAGTCATAGACACGTATTTTAGTCAACATTTTACAGAAACAGACAGGTGATTGTTTTCTTTAAATGTATACATTACATAATTTTTTTATGTTAGGCGTACAGTTATATTGCTGTTAATGTATTATTTGTGAATAAATTAGTTGTCTTTTCGTTTGTCGTGCAGCTAGTCTTGCCTTATTCCATACAATGTTACGCCACGCCATCGTCTCTCTTTCTGGCATAAATTTCTAGTTCTGAAACGGTAAAATTGCTACCCGATGCAGATGACTGTGCCGACATCGCAGACAACATGCCCAGTCATAATTTTATTTGTCATCGACATTTGTTTCAGCTGTTAATCACATACTTTGTAATTTGCATTCTTTGATATCCCCAAATAATGTTTTGTTGTTGTTGGGGAGGATTGGAGTTTGTGGAGGCTGTGTTAGACCGCGAGATTCGATATGCGTAAAATGGAAACACAATGTGGACTCTAGCGGAAAAACAACGTACTAATCACCCTAGCGGTAAAACGATAAACACCACAGCAATGGTATATTCTGTTTCTTTTTTAGTTCCTGTTTTATTATTGACAAATGCCAACTGTGTATCGCGCCAATAGCGTTAGATGCTCTATGAGCATTGCGCACGGCTTAGCAGTTCTTTGAATTTTGGGGCGTTCTTTGTATTTACCAGTGACGCTTCTAGAATGTTCCATATAGTTAAAGAGCGAGTAGAGGGGAAACATGTTCTAAGTCTAAGACTTTTTCAGTGTTGGCCGGGTCTAATATGTTTACAATTGTAAAGGTGATTTGACCAAACAGGTCTGACTATCTGCAGATACTAACATTTTCTAGATGGGACAGCAATTTGATGGATCTTCCGCTTCTCCTCAAGATTGGAACAACCCAATTCTTTAACCATATGTGTTACGCTATTATTGGAATTGTAGTCGTCTTTTACAAAGCGGGCTGCTTTTCTTTGTGTTTTCTCAAGAATGTGTATATCTTTTTGTAAATATGGGTCCCATACTGTGCAGCCGGATTCAACAATGGAGCGGACGAGAGTGAATAAGCTCGCTCTCTTAGAACCTGTTTTCTGATTCTTCGCCGCGAATCCGGAAAACAAACGAAAATGGATATCAGAAAACAAAAATGTGGCAGTTTATTTTCTGAAATATTAGGTTCAGGTATGTGCTATAAAATTAATTATTTGCATTTAGATTGTTGAAACAACTCCTTGCCCTAGTGCTAGCCAGACATTACTCATTATCAGCCTAGGAATTTCTAATCGCCTCGCTAAGTTCGAGCCCACCTTACGAGGAATTGAAAACTGAAAGACAACATTTAATAAAATTTACTTTCACATATATCAAAACTAGTTTTCAGGCTCTTTTCAGGTTTTCATCGGGAATGCCAGTTTCCCGATGCGAGTGACTTATAAATAGTCATGTGACCAAAATGATTCAATTATGCAAATGCGCGGAATAAATGCGTGTCGGGTGACGTACCCCTCGGGGGTGGGAGTGGACTAGCCCCTGTTTCCCCTAACCTACATGTATATATTTTCACAAACAAATATGGCTCTATGTGGCCCACTGATTTAGGTGTCCGGAACACCGTTTAACTCTGTTTTTGACAGTTCCGGTTTCATGGGCAATGCATAGGGGCAGTACAATACTGTCTGAAGGTCCAACCACCGGTCAGTTAGGCTGTAACCATCGCTGGATCTGTAGATAATCCTCGCAAACCAGGGGTCGTGGCGCTATGCTACTACCCCTGGCCAATCGTCTCCGTAAAGCTGGGGATTGAGCGGATTCGAACAATAAAATTATAGCAATTGACTTCGCCAGTCGCAAGTGATCAGCCATGCGAACAGCGCAAATACCCGTCCCAATTTGAAGACGTTGGTGTGATTCCCAATATAATTACTCATTCACGTCCTAAACATTGCATGTAACACGAGAAGCGCGTGGCTGAAATCACCCAAAATATTATACGACATGGCCGGAAGCCGACCACCCCTTCCTATCTTCCACACATGAACGTCGCAGCAAAATAAGTTTTTTGTTAATTTAGAACATAACTTTGCGTAATATTGAAATATAAAATTGTTCAAGTTATGTCTAAACGGTGTTTGACCACAGAGACATTAAAAACGCGTTTTGTGGAGGTCCGTATAAAAGATTCTGGTGTCGTCTAGAGAACTACCATGTGTGCTCGGCCTTAAATGAGACACTGGTTGTAACTATGTGCGGTAAGACGCAGTATAGAACAAATACATTAAAGCCAGTTTGGACGTCTTCAGCGAAGACGCGTTTTCAATCTTCTTTTATTGAGTGAAATGAAAAACGATTAATAGAGAAATGAGCGCATACACCGATCACGCAATCAAATGATCTTTTCATGACATGATAGTTGAACTCATTCAGCTGTCTCGGACCAACGAGGTCAACGCTCCTTTCGATCGTCTGTCTTTGCCTCGATTACTTCGGTTGCCACTTGTCGGAAAGCAGTCAGTCATTACAAGAAAAAGTTGAGATATTCATACGGATAAAACTATAAGGAGTTTGTACACTGCTAGTTGAGAAAGAGTACGCTTTTTGGTGTGTTCAAGCTAAATGCTGTCGATTGAACCTACTGGGTTTGAATTGCGAATATGATCTGCGCACATCCGGTTGCGCACCAACGCTGCAGCGCAGACGACGGTTGCGTCGCTTGTTTCAAAGGAGCAGAATGTGGTGTGTGACGTGGTACCGATTGCATCATCAAAACCGATCATTGTGCAGCTGATTGAAACCTCACTTGTTTCCGAGAAGCCGTCAGTCGTGTCATCATCCGTTTTCGAGCAGCCGCTCATGACGCCACTTGATTCGCTCGCGCGTGACCTGTCTCTTTTTTTTGGAAGAAAGAGAGCCAGTTTCCTTGCGGCCATTTTTAACAGTCTTTCAACATTTGGTCTCTGGACGAATGCTGACACGCGCGTACACTCTTGCGCAACGGGCAGGAATCATGTGATAAGCCAATCAGAATATCATAACGTTCATGTCACATGGTTAATATGATGTACTACGAGTTCCGGTTACAGTCATTCAGCTTAGCAGCACACGCATGGATCTCGGCGGCACACGCACGACTTCCGGCGCCTGGGCGGTGGCGGTGGACAGCACTTGGGCGGGCAATACCTGGGCGACCGTGATCGTCGTCGCTTTCGTTTCGGGCAGGGTGGTGGCGGGCAGCATGGCGGACAGCATGGCGGGCAGCATGGTGGGCAGCATGGTCCACACGGCGGGCAGCATGGTCCACACGGTGGGCAGCATGGTCCGCACGGCGGGCAGCATGGTCCACACGGCGGGCAGCAGGGTGGGCATTTCGGTTTCTTCGGTCTCTTCGGCTTGCACGGGTCACAAGGCGGACAGCACGGCGGGCAGCATGGTCCACACGGCGGGCAACATGGACCGCAAGGTCCGCAAGGTCCGCAAGGTCCGCAAGGTCCGCAAGGTCCGCAAGGTCCGCAAGGTCCGCATGGCGGGCAGCATGGACCGCAAGGTCCGCATGGCGGGCAGCATGGACCGCAGGGTCCGCATGGCGGGCAGCATGGACCGCAAGGCGGGCAGCATGGACCGCAAGGTCCGCATGGCGGGCAACATGGACCGCAGGGTGGACACGGGCAAGGCTTCGAACGGCTTCGTCGTCGACAACCCTTTCGTCTAGCCATTGAGTTACGTTACCGGAAACACGCGTGAATAATGCGAAGGGTAGCGAGAATGGGGCGTGCAGTCACAGCAGCGATCAAGCGGATTCGACCGGCATGGAGGACACGAAAATCGTCTTCCTCGTCTCTCAGTACGACATCCTGTTCAGCCACCCGACTAACTCTTCCCCCTCCCGGGACCGTGGGAAGCAATTACCTGGTCAGGTTAGCCAAGCGAAACGTGGCCTTTCAGTTTGCAGCTATGTCGGTTAGAACGTTTCGTTGCGGTCACGTGACGTCGCCATCCGAGCCAATTATGACGTCAACGGAAGCGTTGTTATCGATTTCCGCCCCACGACGCAAGGACCCGTGACGCATGCGTTATTTTTAAACTGTATATTTGGAAACGTCTATGTAAGTTTAGGCGTTTTATAGCGAAGTAGACAGGGCAGCAAAAAACATAATGAAGGTGACGACACAAAACCACGTAAAGCGTTACACAGTCCGCGAGTTAGCGTTTATAAAATTACGTATCTAGCGACATTAGTGTGTATGATCGTCATTCTAAAGCGGCATCAGGTTATTCTGTATCGCCTATGTAGATGGTAGAGATGTGTGCCAAAGCACAATTGGAAATTAGAATCGTCTGCCCCTCCTAGATTTAAAGGTGTCCGTCGTGGCTGCAGATACTTGTATTCTTTTTCCCAAGTACTATTCGACTTTGGAACTCCCTCCCTCAACATGTTGTAAATCAAAACAGCCTTGATTCCTTTAAGAGCAATATCCAGACTTTGCATTATTCCACTTTTTAGACATAACTAGTTCTTTTGCACGCATTACTGTTTACATGCACTAATTACTGTTCTGACATTGCATTGCACCCTAAAAGAAAAAATAGTTCAGATTTTTCCTGTTCGCCCGCCTGTATCCTCAGCATGTTGAGGCCAGGCGGTATTTGGAAGAAGAAGAAGATACAATGTTTTGATTATCCTTTACTGATAGAAGAAACTTGAATCCTGGTCGGCACTTGAATAAAACGATCACGGTGGTCACGAGTGTTGTTAGTTGAATGAACTATGGGAGTAGGCGAATGGATCCCGGTGTAAGGATTTAATAATATTGTTTGTTTGTCAGTGCAACCTTAATATAATATAATCTCAATAGCTTTGACGTCTGCTTCTTTGCCTTGTCAAAAGGACGAGTCGTCCTTTATTTTATCATCATTCTAATACATTGTTATCTTGTTTATTTCTTGGCGTGTTATTCTTTTGCGGGGTTTTGCTGTCCTTTTCGTTAACATCAGAAACAGGAATAAATCAACGGGTCATGGCATCTGTCCGACAGACACAGGCAAGGTAAACAAAATGCACCAAGTTTTGAAACAGCGGTCGGTGGGATAAATCTCGGCCTGGTATAATAGACCGAGAATAGTTCTGAGAGTTGGCAGAGGGGCTCACAATAGTGAGCTATCATGCTATAATGCTACCAACACGACGGTGACATAATCTCAAATCACTCCTGTTGTGGTAGTTAAAGCTTCAATCGATGTTAAGAAAGGCCATGAGAGCGTCAGCCTCGAACTTCACTACAATACTTGAATCAAGAAGCAGAAGCTCTGAATGAGCAGCACGATTGTCATTATAGGTGTAGACGATACGGAGACAGCGAATGGGTCAGTCAGTACCCTATAGGTAATATTGGGTATATACGTTTAACTAAATAATTCACAGAAGTATCTTGAGAACTCCTTTTCCGACGCTACCAGGTGCACGGTATTTGTAACGCTCATCGCATGCCTCCGCAACTTGCAAGGTTTGATATTGTTTCCTAGATGAGAAAGGTACCCAAAGATATGTTGCACTGCCAATTTTACCACTGTTGATGACAAATGTAATTTATCCCAACATCGCTGATCTACTTTCCCATTTTATTTCAAAGTTCAGACAGCTGAGCTGCAGAACATAGCCACGACGTAGGCTAGTCGGAATTCTCTACCATATTTGGATCAAGCTAAGTGCAGAC
Organism: Ridgeia piscesae; assembly: GCA_025642075.2. NCBI lineage: Eukaryota > Metazoa > Annelida > Polychaeta > Sabellida > Siboglinidae > Ridgeia > Ridgeia piscesae. The sequence continues at coordinate 260,619 of JAODUO010000113.1, forward strand.
CCATTATATCTGATATACAGATTCGTACAGTTGTATGATGCTGACCAATTATTCTTTTCTGTTTCTGATATCACCTGTTCTTTGATAGCACGAAAGGACTGCACGCCAAGTGGAGGACAGTATCCTTCGCAACAGAAATGTGTTTCAGTACTTTTGTCTAACCATAACCATGGTTTAAGTAAATAGTACAATTATGTGACCCCGGATGGACAGATATAGCAGGGAACTGAATGTTGATGTCGTTCACTGTACATTGCTATATTGCGCCGACTTTTTTGACGGGGGATTAGGGGAAACGAGAAAGACAGCTCTGCACACAAACACACACACACACACGCACGTACGCACGCACGCACACGCACGCGCGCACGCAGACACACACACGCTAATTGATGGCTTGGATTGTATTAGTACGCTAACTTGAGTAACTTCTTTTGATATGTTACATAATAATAATTATAATATATATATATATATATATATATATATATATATATATATATATATATATATATATATATATATATACTACTACTTATGCCTGTTTGCTCGCTGGGAGCATAGGCCATCGACCAAGGAACGCCACCGTTTTCTGTCCGTGGCCATCCTCTCCATTTCTCTCCTGGTGTATCCCATCTCCTTTGTTTCTTTTTCCGTGTCTTTTTGCCAGGTGTTTCGTGGCCTACCTCTTCGCCTGTTCCCTGGGGGTTCCATGTGATGGCTTGACGGATGATGGTTTCTGGCGGTTTCCTGAGTGTATGTCCTATCCACCTCCATTTTCTCTTCTTTATTTAATTTTCTATGGGTAGTTGATTGGTCATTTTCCAGAGTGTAGTGTTGGATATCTTGTCTGTCCACTCCAGGTGTACGATTCTACGCAGGCATTTGTTGATGAAGGTCTGTATTATTGTTAGTGTCTTCTGTGTACTTCGCCATATCTCCGATCCATAGAGTGAAACTGCCTTGACATTTGAGTTAAATATTCTCAGTTAATTTTGATTTGTTTTGCTCTCCAAATTGTTCTCAACATACTTTCTGTATCCTTGATTTGACGTCTTCTTCTGTGCCTCCATTGCTGTTCATTATACTGCCCAGGTATGTGAATGAGTCTGTCTCTTCCAGTGGCTATCCGTTCAATGTAATGGGGTTGTTGTTCTTTGTGTTGGCTTTCATAATCTCTGTCTTGCTTCTGTTGATGTTGAGTCCTAGCTGCTCTGTTTTTTCCTGCATCTGTTGATGTGTGAGTGGAGAGCGAGGTCATCCGCAAAGTCCAGGTCCTCCAACTGGCTCCAAGGTGTCCACTGGATCCCATTTCTTCTATTTGTTGTAGTCTTTTTCATGATCCAGTCTATGGCGAGCAGGAATAAGAATGGTGACAGAAGACATCTTTGCCTCATTCCTGTTTTCACCATGAAGGAGTCTGTAAGTTGTCCTGCATGAACGACCCTGCATGCCATATCTTCGTAACTATTTCTATCAGAGATATACGTTTATCCGGTATCCCGTAGTGCTATAGAAGCTTCCACAGCGTATCTCTGTCGAGGCTATCAAATGCCTTCTCGTAGTCTACAAAGTTTATGTACAGGGATGAGTCCCATTCCATGGATTGTTCAACAATGACTCGCAGTGTTGCTATTTGGTCGGTGCATGATCTGTCTTTGCGGAAGCCAGCTTGGTGGTCTCTGAGCTTGGCATCCACCCTTGTCTTCAGTCTGTCCAAGATGACTCTGTTGAGGACCTTTCCGGGTACTGATAGGAGCATTATCCCTCTGTAGTTCTGACATTTTTGCATATATCTTTTCTTCAGGAGCTTCACGAGGTACCCTCCTTTCCATTCAGTTGGTATTTCTTCTTGCTCCAATGTCTTCCCGAATAGGTCATGCAGTATCTCTGTGGAGGTCTCTATGTCAGCCTAGATTGCCTCGGCAGGAATTTTGTCTGGACCGGAAGCTTTCACTTTCTTCATGTGATGGATGGCTTTCTCAATATCTGCCTTACTTGGTCTTTCGCAGTTTATCTGGAGTACTTCTTTAGTTGGTTTGATGTCTGGAGGGTTCTGATGTGGTGGCCGGTTTAGCAGTTCTTCAAAATGTCCCCCCCCCCATCTCTTCAACTGGTCTTCATCACTGGTAAGTACATTGCCATTCTTATCTTTGATAGGTCTGTCTGTCGCTTGTACTTTCCTGCTAATTTTCTTGTTATATCATACAGTTGTTTCATGTTTCCTTGGGCTGTGCATCCCCTGCTTACTTGGCTAGGTCTTCAATGAAGTTTGCCTTGTCTGTTTTTACGCTGTTCTTGACTGCTCTGTTTGCCTCTGTGTACTCTTCCTGTGCTGTTGCTTTTGCTGCTCTCGTTCGGCTGTTGTTAATTGCACCTTTCTTTCCTTTCTTTATATATATTATATATATATATATATATATATATATATATATATATATATATATTATATATATATATATATATATATATATATATACACACACACACATATATATATATATATATATATATATATATATATATATATATATATATATATATATACACAACAAATATATCAGGACGGAGAGCGTAGGACGAAGTCGATGCGTAAACACGGACAGGTTCGGGCGTTGAAGCCAGTGAAGATTTTGGCCTCAGCTTTGAGCTAGATTTCCATTTGCTATACGTAGTAAATTACGTACCATTACCTTTGCTGGTCTTTGGTAGTTCAGTAAAACAATCGCCTATTCGCTTGTAAACAGCTGGTTTCCGTATGCAATTTTCAAATCATTATAGCTAGTCCGACGGGACTGCTCGTCTGAAACTATTCTACTGGCCTTATTTTGCAGCCTGCTTATTACGATAAAAATGACGGTTAATCTCAACACCGTTCAGTAGTGTTCAGGCTGTCAAACAGATGGATATTGGCGTCGGGATGAAACAAATGAAAAGGGAGTGTGGTAAGACGAGCTCCAGCACCTCTGTCTCTCTCTCTCTCTCTCTCTCTCTCTCTCTCTCTCTCTCTCTCTCGCTCTCGCTCTCGCTCTCGCTCTCGCTCTCGCTCTCTCTCGGGGTACGTCGGATCAAGAGACACATCGAAAGTGGGTTGCTATTGAAAAGGTTTCGGCGACATACCGATTTGTATTCAGCTTTTGAGACTCATGATTGCACGTCACAAAATACTTTATCTCCAGGGTCTCTAAAACACGTTTACTGGTACCAAACAATTATGTACGCCTACCCTAAATTCTTTCTCCAGCTCCAGATAAATAGATTTGGCGTTTCAGAGCTGAGTGGATTAACCTGTGCACAGTGATTATGGATCGATCAGTGATCAGGACGAACAAATAATTACTAGAAAAATCAGCGATGAAAAAATATTATTAACTACTGTAACGAACATTCGACAAAGACGCGGACCGCCATGGACGGGATTTACGCATTTCACTCAGAATTTGGCAGCCCCAAACATCAAAACTACTCGAGTAACACTGCGACAGCATCTTGACAGATCGTGCCTATACCTCAACCCAACTCAACAATACACAAATGCAGTCTGTTGACATCCAAACAGTCGCACCAACAATTAGCATACCACACGCCCGATTCACTGCGAACACGGGCAAAGTAAACAACATCAGCATTGTGTCCACAGTCGCTCCGTGTATTGTGGACACGCCGGCACCATTCCGCCTTTGTGGCATTCCATTTACTTTACTTCAACCGATGTATTTTTAACAACGTTAGTACTTGTGTCGAGCTCTTAAATCATGGCCGAGCCTGTGCAGCAGGTCTCACAGGAATCTCATCTGTCGCACGCACGCACGCACGCACGCACGCACGCACGCACGCACGCACGCACGCACGCACCATACTGAACGAATGAACTCGGATAAGATCAACGCATGCATAACAAACTTTATTATCAGAAATACTGTATGTAGCAACAAGAACTGAAGCACCTGTAAATCTATACACTTGTGCTTAATTACCTATCTTTACACTCAGCACTCTTTGTGCAACCATGATATATAGTTAACAGTGGCTTACACGCTTTCCACAACATGCAAAACAAGTAAGAAACGTAGTACCACATTACTTCAGTTCACGTTAAGTATTAAGTATGGTGTGGTGGGCGGGGTATTATGGTGATTGGTATTATATATCTTATCTACTACTCGTATTATTTATTGTATATGTATTGTATTTTTAGGTAGAATAAATAACTTATTTTTATGTTTTCAGAATTACTGTAGGTGAAATCTTGTGCAACGTATCAGAAAACATATAAATGCAGCTGTCCTTCAGTTAGTTTTGCCTGCAATTTGGTTCAGCCAACGTTGAGACAACCGTGGTGAAATTGGGAGATGCAATGCAAAATAAAAAGGATACGTACAAATATATCCACTTTCCACGTACACTGCACATGTTAATAACTCAATTGAACTTACAAATGATTAGCACCATGATCATTTTCTGTGCAAGATTCACGTTAGTGTGTCATTAAAGCGGGGTAATGAATGGTGCTAAAATCAGGAGTGATGACGTACACCCAATCAACAATTGCAATGTTTATTCTTTTGATCTAATTCTAAATGACATGAACTTCAGAAGACAATGAAGTCATTACATGCAGTCTTTGTAGTAGTAAAATGGCACCTGACCACATCAGAACAGTGCATAAATCAGGCAAACAGAGCACGAGGGAATCCAACCTCACATCTTCATTTGTCGTCACGACAGAACAATAATTGTGTATGTTAGAAACAGAGTTCATTCTGGGTCTGTGCACCAGTGCAACTACATTGCACACACCAATTGCACTTTGCCAGCGTGAATCAAGCACCTTGTATCAATAACCTAAGACGTGTTATCATCGTGTATCATGTGAAGTTAGCAACATGTATTTTGATGCCAACTTCGGCATTCCTCTTGCGATCTCCCGATCCTCCAAGGTCAACGACGGCCGACCTCCGACGGTGATTCTCCTCGGCTTTCCTGTCGACAGAAACTCTAAAAAAATTAAAAGCATCTAACCTGCTAAAAAACAATCACCATAACTGCTTTGCTCACTAATCCCGACTCTTGCTTCTTACCTGTCGTGTTTGGAAATTTTCAAAAGCAACTCTTGCAAATACCTGAACTATGCACATTCAGGTGTGCCAAAATGTGGCTATATCCAGTCAATATAAACCTCATTATCTAACAAGCTCCTTTTGCGCAGTAAACCACAGGTGGTAGATTCTCATAGAGCTTCATCAGTAGTCTTACAGGTTTCTGTTATTTTTGTACATCATTTAAGGTTGAATACTGTAATAAGTTAAATGTTCTACTGCGCTGAACATCTTACTCTGCCAACTTTATTAGGTTCAAGTACTTATTTCACCCACCACCAGAGAATAACTTAATACACTAACATTAGACCATTCACACTTCTGCAAATTACCCGACAAATTTCAATTCTTCGTTATGACCTTTGCAAACTTTCATTTTTTTATTAAACTGACAAACTGGATTTGAGCATCGACAAACTTAATTTCCAACGGATTACGTCCATAGGGTTTTACAAACAAACAGCTGACTGCAAAATAATATCCACTGACCTTCTGTCTCTCTCCTCAGCTTCCGTCTGCTGCTGAGCCTTGGCTGCGTCATCTTCAGCGGTGCCAAAGTCATCCGTGTTATCAAGGTCTAACAGCCGATCCTGAACATTATAAAGGAGTGAATTCATCACGCCTGTCATAAGATTATATCATTATATGATACTAGAAATCAGCAAGGAGTAGGTTGAAATGAGCCAGTCATGTGGAAAGAATGGGAAATGAAAAATTGGCAGAGATCAGATGCCCAGAAAGTGGAGGGGAAAAGGAGGCGAGGAAGACTGAGAATGCGATGGGAGGACCAGAAAGACATGGAAAGAGTGGGAGGAGAAGGGGGAATAAAAGCAAAAGATAGGAGTTGGAGAGTGGCGGTAGAGAATGTAGTGGGGGAAAACTGAGGAAAGAAAAGACGAAGAAAGAGACAATGGTAACGATGGCCAACCTGACCCCTGACAACAGGGACACCAAGTTACAAGACTTGCATAAATGATTTAAAATAATGATTTTAAAAACTGACCACCAAAACCAGTCATTAAATAATTATAACTTCAGTTATCTACCTGTGTTAATATTCATGCACAATCTAAACCGGCTATCTAGGGTCATAACACATCGAACGGTCAGTGCATCACAGAAGTCGATGGTGTCAAAAGTGTATATCTAATATCTATAGATAGTTCTGGAGTTTTAGGGTTAAGTATAAAAGTCAACAGTAAGCTGATTTTTGCACCACAAATGCCTGGAAGTGTCCGAAGTGACGTACTAAACGTCCCCGTGGATTTAACTGCAGAAATCAAGATAGTGTACAAACTGTGCAAACTCAATAAACCTACTGCATTCTTCTAAATCTTTAGGACTACAATGCACATCCACACATTTCGCACCAATTTCAAGTGAACTCATCATCACACCAATGACATTATTTCAAGTGAAGTCATCATCAAGTGAATTCATCATCAATTGAACTCATCATCAAGTGAACTCATCATCAAGTGAACTCATCACCAAGTGAACTCATCATCAATTGAACTCATCATCACACCAATGACATTATTTCAAGTGAACTCACTGCCACTCCAATCTCATCTCCATCGTTGATGTGATATGGCGCCAACTTGACATTGACCTTGTGATGACCTTTCTTCTTGCTCTTCTGTGGCTTCTGTCGTCTTACGTTCTTCTGAAACCACATTAACATTAGATGTCAGGCCTATCTCTTAGATATTATGCAACTGGTTTAATATTTGGTTCTTTAGACAAGCTACTTTATGAATAAAAATATTAGTAACTTACATACAATAATACTATGGCTTATGACTATCTGGTTAATGGCTGCTGGTGTGTGTGTGTGTGTGTGTGTGTGTGTGTGTGTGTGTGTGTGTGTGTGTGTGTGTGTGTGTGTGTGTGTGTGTGTGTGTGTGTGTGTGTGTGTGTGTGTGTGTGTGTGTGGGGGGGGGGGGGGGGGGGGGTGTGTGTGTGTGTGTGTGTGTGTGTGTGTGTGTGTGTGTGTGTGTGTGTGTGTGTGTGTGTGTGTGTGTGTGTGTGTGTGTGTGTGTGTGTGTGTGTGTGTGTGTGTGTGTGTGTGTGTGTGTGTGTGTTAAGTGTTTGTTAGGTGTTTCTAAAGCCACTAACTAAATTATATATAATTACATATGTATGTATATACATATATATATATATATATATATATATATATATATATATATATCATATATATATATATACATATATTATATATATCATTTAGTTAGTGGCTTTAGAGACACTTAACAAACACTTAACATCAAGTCAGTTACAAACAAAATACCTTTCACATTAAGTACAACACAAATATCTAACGGCCAGTTCCATGATGTTCAAGATGGCATGTGTAAATCTGCATCAAATTAAGATTAAGAAACATCTCCAATGTGAAGAGCAATAAAAATGCCTAAGTCCCATGTTCCATGATATAACAGTCTCATTTCTTCCTCTGCTTGTTGAGAGCACATTTATAACTACTATTCACAAAATACTTCCTTTTAATCCTGTTACCGCATTCAGTTAATTCCCGTGATAATTTCTGTATTTCCCATACTACAAAGAAGACCAAGGATAATTCCAACCCAAAATACACTAACTAGAAAACTGCTGTACAAACATTAAGTACCATGTGGCACACAATCGTTTATTCGTCCACACACCTGACCAGTGGCGCCATCTTTGATCATGAGCCAAACATGTTTGTCGTAGACATGTTTTGCTATGACGATGTTTTCAACGGGTTTCGCAAGGAAGTCTGCGATGCTTTGCCTCAGACTCGCCGGGTCAGCGCCGCGGCCCAAGTTCCACACAAACTCCCTAGGTGGCTTGTAGGTTCGCGACCCCGGCACACGCTCCACAACATTCAGCACCACCTGGTTGCCACTGGAGGAAAAGAAACAAAACACGTAACTTTTTCAACTACAAAGTCGTATGTTTTGTGTTCTTAATGGATGGCTTTAAAATGTGAAAACTATTTGTTTAGCACTGGTTCAAATGCTCTCATGTATCACCATGTCGTTTAGGGCAGTTTGTATGACAAAAATATGTCAGCACCAGTTTGAATTAAACGTCTTTCATTCCCCAGGTGGTCCCATTATAATCACTCCTTATCCCAGGAATACATCCAAACGTAATGCTTTATATATTTACGATCAGATTGGGAGCGATTCCAATTTCAGGATCGGAATCGAATGACGATTCCCACTCTTGATTCTGGAGTCGAATACAGAGTCATAAACGTTTGGAATTCATTTCTTTCTTAAACTGCTCCAATCAGTCCCCTACTCAGTATTAATCGGTGTAGTCATTTGTAACACAGGCAGACTACTGTGTTAAATGTGAGAAATGCGATGGCATTGCATCAAAGCCAACTTCAGTTAACTCAATATTGCTAATACAGCTTGTTTTGAAACCGAACATTTAAACATATCACGAGCAAAACTATATATCACTGCTAACATTGAAATGTTCCCAAACAGAAGCTGACACGTGATTACTCACTCCAGATTCTCCTCCTGCGTGAGAACTTGTACTGCCAGCACTGAGGAGGACGTCACCTTGAGTCGTCTGCAAGGAAAATGGTGGATGTCTTCATTAATCATTGTAAATATCTAATAATAATCAAGTTGCCGAATGTGTATGTATGCTTGTGTCTGTGTATATGTTCCGAACAAAACAAGTTAGAAAAAGTAGTAGTGTAATAAACACTTTGTATTGTATGCAGTTTTTAATAATCATGTTAACACAATTATTTATTGTAATTAACTGTGTGTGTTTTATTAATCATTTATAACCCTGATAACATATCGAAATAACTCCGCATACATGGAATTTCTAGTTTGTGCTCCATCTGTACTATCTGTTAAGGCATGAATATTTAGTTCAGTTCGACAAACTTCAGTTTTAGTTTGTGTGAATATTCATTATAATTGGGCTGCATAATTATAATTAGTCACCCAAGTGGCAGCAAGCTCAGTGATTCACATAAACACAGTTGTGTATCGGCTTGATGCACAGATAACACCCAAGTTTTGCATTGGTTTGCTAGACAAATGTAACAGAGAAACTACTTATGTGAAATACCCCCATATACTAGTAAACATAAGGGCGGACTAGTAAACCTAGTCCGGTTGTCTAGTAAAGGTCAGTGTGTCATCCACCCCACCTTACGGTAGTCAATCAAGTATTTGTAGTCGCACCCCTAACCCTTCCACAGGCTGAGGGGGTCTAACTGAATCCCAAGTCATTAAAACACGATAAATTGTTGCCAGTGAGCAACTGGCTACAGCAGCTTCATTTACTGATAAATGACAACATTTTCTTAGGCATCGTCAGTGACCACCAGCCATGAACTTGTCTGGGCATTATTTGTCAGATTAACGGTTCTTTGGTGTCTATAATTGTTAGTGTGATATGTTTATTTCCTTTAATACATTCCAGTAGAGCAGTTTCCATAATACCATAATGTGTGGTAAATTTCCAGAATAATTATGGAAATTCATAATGGTAGAGTGGTGTGACCAGTCAATGAATGCATTTGGCATTCTTTTTCAATTGCGTAGTTTTTTTAAAATCAGAATCATATCTTAATTTTTTTATTAATTAATTTTTTTATTTCTGTATTCTGTAACTGTTTTTTTAGTTTTCAAACAAATTGTAACAATTTAAATTTGGGTTGTTTTTATATTTTGCTAGTTTAGTAAACCTTTTGGCGAATAGTAAACTTTTGACTTTACTAGTCCCACTGTCTAGTAAAATAAATGCCGAAGTTCTACCCCTGGCTCGCTTTTTCTAGGCTGACTAATTGCACTACATATGCCCACTAATAATATCTTATTTACTGTACATATCAAGTACCAGATAGTAATATTTCCTTTTATTTACAGAAGGTAATGTGTATGGAACAGAGAAGGAAAGAGCTGGAAATACACCTGGATGAAAAGAAGCTTAACTAAAGAGACAGTTTTGTCTACCTGGGTGGAGCGATATGTGGGGATGGTAATTCGGACACCAAAATTCGCAGGATTACAGCAAGAGCAAACGCTTGGAGAAAAGTTAAAGGGGTGATGGAAGATAGACGGATATTTTGGGAACTTAAAGGAAAGGTGCTCACTTTGTGTTTACCCCAGCATACATGTATACACGATGGCACTAACAGAGAAACAACAGGTGAAACTGCAGTTTGGCTAAAACAACTGGATAAGAAGAATCATGGGATTGAAGACAGCGGATACGAGAAGAATGGACAAACTGAGAGTGGTGGTTGGAGTGAAGGAAAGTTTTAAGAAGAAACTAGTGTGGAGTAGGTTGAAATGGGCCGGACATGTGGAAAGAATGGGAGATGAAAAATTGACAGAGACCAGATGCCCAGAAAGTGGAAGGAGGCGAGAAAGACCGAGAATGTGACGGATTGCGTTATGAGAGATCTAGAAAGAGTGGGAGGAGAATGGAGAACAACAGCAAAAGATAGAAGGAGTTGGAGATTGTTGATTAAGAATGCAGTGAGAGAAAAGTGAGCAGAGGAAAGAAAAGACGAAGATAATATGACAGTAACCAAGGCCAACCTCACCCTGAAGACAACACGTGATAGCTGTATCGAACAAAACACTTACTGCAGTGTCTGAGTAGCCAATCGCAGCACAGTACCAAGATGGCCATTTTCTATGAGTCGCACCCGTAAAAACTGTTGCATAGGAACTGCATCTACCATCTCCGGGAGAGTCATTATCTGCTGTTTCAGATCATCCAAAGTCGACTCTTTGGAAATAATGACTTCTCCCAGTGACCTTGTTTGGAAGTTGGTCATGTTCTCTTGTCCAGTATCATCTGCAATTCCATATTTATATTAAACAATAAATCACAGCACTTTGTAAATGCTAACACAATAAACAACAGGACTGAAGACCGACAACTTGAAACTGTTACCACTTTTAAAAATCAGAAGAAAGACAACGACTGTACCGGAATATTACAATGTCCCGGAAAAATGCTACAGATGTCCTGCCAAATGTTACAAACAAGCCAAAATCCTGCAAAAATCCTGCAGATTCCAATCAAAACAGAATGGCTGGTCAGATTATCCAGCAGAGTAATACACCTACCATTACTAGCAGTGTCAGCAGTTGGTATATCCTCTGTATCAGCTACAGGAAGTGGGTGCAGCCAGACAGGAAGCTTGAGGAACCCCTACAGAAAGTAAACCGTGCAAACAAATAACATAAACATTAAACAAGTTTGCTGCGTTGTGCTAAAAGTGTCCCTTCATGTAGAAATGAATATTGCTAGTAATAAATAATACGGAGGAACACACATCTGTCGAGTTACATCTTACCTGTCGGGACTCATGGGAAATATACTGTCAAGTTGGTGATATATGACAGTCAAGTTGGTGATAAAAAGAAACCGTTCTGTCAGCAGATAAAGTGCTGAGCGCCGAGTGATCACAACAAACAGGGTTATAACCATTGTTCTAAATAAATTGTTGTCAACTTGCTATCGCATATACCCGGTAATGATGAAACATTACATTACATTACATGAAAAATTGTTGGGCACCATCTATGAGATTGTGACAAAACTATTCGGTGGTTACACCTAGTGGCAAAAATACGTCCAATAACATAAGACTTCAAATACTTTTATCCGATTTACATCCGAAAAACGGTTACCTTCGGAGGAAGTTTCCCACTCTCAAGGAGCAAGTGGTCGCCGTCTCTGAGATGACATTGCTCCAAGGTCACGGCAAGATCATCCAGGATGTCTGCTGCCTCCCGGCACCAGTTTGTCTGACGCAAGTGCCACTCATCACCTGAAGAAAGTTGACATGTGACAGGTGTCAAGCATAGCATTATGCAGAAACCCGTCACCTCACATTTGGACTACCGGTAGTAAGACCCCATTGTGGATGGGTAAAAATATGAAGGAGCAAAAAAGTATTAAAAAATCACAGATATTGTCAGATATGCCTTGAAAATGTGTGCCTGTAAACGGGGTGTCTGCACCTTATTTAAGTTTGTAAATCACATCTCAACTTACACAGCAGTTAACATCCACGTGTCTACACAAAAATGTTACCCTGCATAAACCCTGGTGTGAAGACAGATGTAACGCATGGGCATGTTACTGCTTGTGTATGCATGCCAATGGGATGCGTGCGTGCTTGTGTATGTATGCGTGTGCTGTGCTGTGCTGTGTGTGTGTGTGTGTGTGTGTGTGTGTGTGTGTGTGTGTGTGTGTGTGTGTGTGTGTGTGTGTGTGTGTGTTTGTATAGGTGGTGTCGTGTGCGTGTGCGTGTGCGTGTGCGTGTGTTTGTATAGGTGTGTGTTTGTATAGGTGTGTGTGCGTGTGCGTGTGCGTGTGCGTGTGAGCACATTGATATGCACAATATTTATATTATCAATGTCATGAAATACTACCACAAATCAATGGCCATAATGCAGACAAAACAATAGCAATGCAGATTAGCTATGAAACACAACTCTAGATTACCTTTGACTAAATTACTTTATTTTAAATAAAGTGTATCACAACAAGACACTGATGGAAGAATGTCTACGTTTAATATGTTTAAATCGTTTAATATGCTGCGGTTAAATAAAAAAGAAATATTCTGAAATAATTAATATACTTTTATTTTTAGACTGTTGCCTTCTAAACAGAGTTGTTCACTTCTCAGTTCGTTCACCGCTTCCATGTTTCTGACAGGTGAAAAGCCTATTGTGTACCCAAAAGTAAGTAACCATGAATTAACACATCTCTTTCTTAAAAAACCTATCAATTGGTAGGTCATAGGCCAATGGTCTCGACAAGGAAGCAAATAAACATATTTGCAAAGGAATGTGATGAGGTTCAGTCAACATGCCCAAAAGTTAGTGTATTAAAGTTCTTCAGCCCAGAATTGCCCGAAAAGTAATTTGTAATGGGAAGTCCGCTATCTAGAACGTGGGAAAATTAAACATCAAAAGGGTATTGTAGTTAACTCTGCTCCCTGAGCATTATTGCCAATCAATTTTGTTTTGAAACTGGATGCTTACCATCTGACGGTGTTGCAGGCAGAATCTTTAAAGTTGCGAACATTGTTCCGAGCGTAATAAAGTAACTAAATACAAATTGGCACGTAGCATGTTGTTGTCATAAGAACGTAATACTAAATGAAAAACTACCCCCTAGGAACTGCCACCCTCATTTTAATATATGCTGTCGGTATTCAAACAATACAAATGGATACCTTCAAGTGATGCAGTGGCGATCATAAGATGCAGACATTCCGCAACTGTAACCTGCTTCTCGACCACGACTTCAAGGTCACGCATGTCACTTGTGGGGTCATTTGGGGTGAAGGTCAAGGTTATCTGCAAAAAGTATCCCAAAATGTAACATTATTTGATTCAGATATAGCTGATTTTAATCTGTCATACAACATATTCGGTTTTACTTTACTGTCTTATGAAACTACTCTAGTAGAACCAACCTGACTAGTTTGTGGCGCTTGGCCTAGTTCCCAGACAAGCTTCGTTCCTGTCTTGAGCCCTGCTGCGGAGAGACTCTGTTGTTCATGTACTGTAAACATAAACAACAACACTTGTTTACAACCATAAACAACAATCGCTTACGTAGCATGCTTCACTATTTACCTACAACATTACGGAAACATAGTTAACTGCCTGATGTTTATCTATAGGGATATTTAGAATACAAATATATGTAACGAGAATAACATAAACAAGAAATGTGCAAAGTAAAACTATACAGAAACCGACAAAATTGGAGCAAGTTGTCAAATATTAATTCTGTCTACTCTTTGATTTTTCTGCAGCTGTTCTGTCACACTTGTCAACTGCTTCTAATTTCGTTACATATAGTTTATCTGTGTCCATGGATTACCATGTCTACCTTACATCACCTCTTACATTTGTCCAGGGTGAGCAGATCAGTGTTGAGTCATTATCTAAATGTGATCCGCTGTAGTAACAGACACGAGACTTACACAGGTCTACACGGAGTTAACTTGATCAAATATGGTAATGATGTGACTTACAAGGCGCTGAGATTCCATGGTCACTGTCATCAACTCTCAGGCGAGTCTCTACATCAGAAGATATTGTCTTTTGCGACAACTTTATCACAGTCTTGAGTCCTTCCACGGTCTACAAAATAAAGTACTAACTATTTTCTATTATCAGATTATAGCTTCTTTTTTTACATTTTGCCTTTGGCTATAATAAACTTAAATATTTTGTGACATTCACAATTATAAACAGCATGAAATATTGAAATGTTTCAATTATATATTTGAAATGTTTCACGGCCATTTTGTTTGCCGCCATGAATGCACTAACAAAATGTGAAAAAGAAAACTCCAGTAGTGTTATACAAAGATTTATCAGGACGATCAATTCTTGAGTGAAAATATGTAATAACATTCTGATGGAAATATTTCCAGTTAATATTTCTTTACAGAACACTAAGTATCAACCTGATGGAATTATTTCCAGTAATTTTTTTTACAGTTCACTAGGTATCAACATTTTCAAATATGCTGCAAAAATACTCACATACAAAATTAACCTATCAATTACAAGACAGAAAATACCAATTACGGCTTCGGTTAATGACACAAACTGTGTCAGTATATGGGTAACTAATTTCAGATGTACCAGGAAGGGAATTGTGGACTGTTATTTCACTAACCACATCTTTGTTGACCTGAACTGTAAGGACGGGGTAGACGTCTTCCTCAGCTGCCTGCAAACAAAACATCGCATCAGATCTGGGGTCATAAGGTCACGAAAACAGCCAGCCTGTTCCAATGTGTTAATTAATTAATTAATTATAATAAGGTACACTGCCCACCAAATATTGTGCTTTGTTACTTTAGTAAGGCCATGACAGTGTTCAAAATGTTAAAGTTGACAATCCAACATTTGTTCAACTGGTAAGACAAAACATCCAGTTTCAAAACAAGTTGTATTAGCAATGTCGGTGAGTTGGGCTGAGTTAACTGAAGCAGTTGTCGATGTTCAATGCTGACCCATTTTCCCACATTCAACAAAGCAGTGGCATTCCCATAAGAAAAACAGACTGGACCCACTTATGAAAGAAATGGCTTCCTTTTCTTGACTCTTCCCCATGATTTAAATGGACAGTTAATTAACTCCAATGTTTCTTACAAGAACAAAAGCTGCATCGTCCCTGCATGACACTAAACCGCCACAAACTCATTACTTCAAACACCAATAAAAATTGGTATCAGACATAATACATTCACACAACTGTAATACATCCAATGAGAAGTTGGATTATCATTTACCTCGCATCTGTTTTCAACAGTAAATGACCAAGGCTTCTGCGATTGGCTGCCACATTTGCTGAAAAATACAGGACACAAAACAATAGACGGTGAATAAAGTAAGAAATATATTTACATAATCGTTGACAACTACATTCCATTACAAAGCAGATAAATTACAAAATTGGTTGTGACAGTGTTTTGCTTAACTCACCTTGTGTCGACTTTATCTTGTTTTGTGTCACCAATGACAAACGTGTCACCGTCGGTAACCTTGAGGTCGTGGAGAGTTTGGCCATCTGCATCTGGGAACACCCGGAATTTCTCGCTGTTTCTCACCTGGTGGTGGGTAATGAAATGTTTACGTAAACAAGTTCTTGGATGATGAATGCTGCACTTTGGAGCATTTTTTAAATGTAAAATTCAACAGGCTGGAGAATATGTGAGGAAAGATCTGCAAAGCGGGCATAAAAAATGTAGTGGCTAACGTTGTACGCAGGGAAGCAGGAAAGGGTCATAGGGGCAGATGTATGGGAGATAGGAGCAAGGAAAGATAAAACAAATATTATCCAATATTTCAAACCTTTTCCTATACAAATCTTTCACTATTACAACTGGCGACAGACGTGGTGCATTTCACAAGGAGAATAATTCAAATCAAATCAAAATAACTTTATTTACCCCTCATGGGCAAATTACCTTTGTTAATGTTCGAGAGATAAAAAATGGTTAATAAATAAAGCATGTTGTACAAGAGAGTACAGTAAAAACAGGTTCTAAGAATTATGTGATTAAAAAGAATATAATTTACATATCACAGCAAAAACATTAAAAAAAATTGGGAGGGGCTGGAGAGAGGGAGGCAGGAAGGGAGGGGGGCAGGGGCTTGAGAGAGAGAGGCAGGGAGGGAGGGGCTTGAGAGAGGGAGGCAGGGAGGGAGGGAGGGGCTTGAGAGAGGGAGGCAGGGAGGGAGGGAGGGAGGGAGGCAGGGGCTGGAGAGAGGGAGGCAGGGAGGGAGGCAGGGAGGGAGGGGCTGGAGAGAGGGAGGCAGGGAAGGAAGCAGGGAGGGAAGCAGGGAGGGAGGGGCGGGAGGAATGCAGGGAAGGAGGGAGGAAGGGAAGTCAGATCAATTGTTTAGAATATGGATAGAGGAAGGGATGAAGGAATGTCAAGAGCGACTGAGACAGAGGGATGCCTGGGCACTGCTGACCTCTGGTGACAAGGCGACTCAGTTTGACGTCCTCTACATGTCCACCAGTCATCTCAGCTAAGATACACTTCAGTTCACCAATGGTCAAGTTCTTGGGGTATCCCCTACGCTCACTCACTGGAGTCGGGTTGCCACTGACAATGTTCAATAAGACAGGCTCGCAGTCGACGCCCGTGGCAACCAGCTCACCTCTGACCTACAATAATAAAGATGGTCTACCATTATTTTCTTGTATTATTGTGGCTGATCATGATATTTATTTCTAAGTGAAAAATACAAACAAACGAAACGTTGGTGCCAAATACAAGAACAGAAAGTGAAATGACTGTGGGTACATCTAGATGTGAATGCTGTATGACTTTCTGGTCACTAAATGGCACTACCAAAAACGAGACAACAGGTTTTAATAAACAAATGTAATATTATGTAGAAATTGATTAACAATGCTCTACATGGTAGTTAGATGCAATGTTCCAACCATCCCATAAAGAGGTAACGCGTCCACAGATATGGTGATTTCATATATCTACATGTTGACGCAGACTGATCTATTACAGATGAACCTGTCAGAACTAGATCAGAAAATAATCCAGGTCATAGTGTTCCTCCATTTCAATACAATTATTTGGTAAGAGAAACTTGCATTGTGCCAATAGTGTCTTATTAGCATGTCAAAATGGAAGGGTTATACAACCTGTATACATCCCACTAACACTTTAAATTATACAGTTATGCATGGATGTGTCTACTGACAAATAAATCAGGTGTAATCTTTCTCTGGCAACAATTCAGATGATGTTAACAGTAGATACAGCTCCATGTCTGTACTCACATGCTTGCCATTCCAGACGAACAGAATGGTGTGACTTGTAGTGATGCCCAACGATTGAATGATTGCCGAGTCATCCCCTGCAACATAAACAAGAAACATGGAGAGTGTGAACCTCGGCACTTGGGGTCTTAACATGTATAAGATTTAACAATGCAGAACATCTGTCTGGTCTGCCAATGCTTGACAGGCCAGGGAGTGGCATTTTGCAGAACTCCATTTATGAACATACAACAATTTAACCACAAACTACACCCCCCCTCCCCATCCACCCAGACACCTCCATATGCAATCCAAAGTGTGCATATGTACAATGCTCCTCATTGTAGGACTGAATGTGTCAAGAACATGTTTATGACATACGGACTGTATCATTGGCTGTACCCAGACATTTCTCCTATTGTTCAAATTACTTGCAACTCACTGTGAATCATGTTTTATTTACTTTAATGTTTTATTTACCCATTTATTAAAACAGTGTACCATATGCCTCTATACTGTACATGGTACATACTGTATATATATATAAATATGTTTTTTTCTAGAGGCTACATGCAGGAAACATAGTTATGTAACAATGGCACCAAACTACAACTTGGTGGGTAATAAGACTTGTACCATCTGCTCTTCTGGCATGTGCTTTTCAAAAGGAAGACAGGGTCAGGATGCGTTTCATTAAAATCTAAATGGTTATTGAAGATTCAGAAGACCTTTTAGTTATATCCATGGTGATAACATACCAAGTTTAAAAATGGTTTGAAAACCGTATAAAAATACTGGTTCAACAGTATACATAGTACACAGCTCCAGTACTTATACACATTTTAATTATTCATTTCACTTATTCAGGCTGTACATTGCATTTTCAAATTTATTATCTACTTTGTTTTATCAAATTTTCAGCTGCTATGGATGCCAAAGTGAAAGTGAAAGTGGTGACACTGGTGACCCACCTGAGATGCAGCTGTACAGGTGCAGGCCAGCTGGCAACTTCCTGGCAGTGTGCAGCACAAAGTCCTGCATCACAATCTCACCCCCGAGCTGCAAGGGCGGCAAACATCACTCGTGAGAACTATATACACTGTATGTTACATGCATATGTACGTATGCATATATATATGTGCATACGTAAGTATTTTTAAGGTTCAACCCACAGTGGCAGTGAAATATTTCACAATACACCATGGCCACGTATGCATGCTCACACACAAACGGCAAATTTGGAAACAATTTCACCATTAGAAAAGTGAAGAGGGTGAAAAGAGCCGGTAAAAAAATAAAAGTAAAAGCAAGTTCTTATATAGCGCAGCATCCAGTCCACGGGACCGTTCAAGCGCTTTACACTTTACTTCCCTGACAGACCTGTTCACTCAGACACCATCTCAGCTTCTCTGGGAAGCATCCAGCCATATGCTACAATTAATGCACGAAGGCTGCTCGTACACATATCCACCACTGTCTATACCAGGTACTCATTTATACAGCTGAGTGAACTGGATTGATGTAGAGTGAAAAAACGTTAACAGTCAAGAGCCCGAAGCTCTACCCCTGAGCCATTGCGCTCTACGTAAACAAAGATTGGATGAACCGAGGGAGGGGTGGGTGCAAAAAGGTTTTTTTAGAAGCTGGAAAAAGGTAATAGGAGTAAAATTCATGGAATGAAATGACAGGGAGCAGTTACATTATAGAGAAACAAACTATACAAAAACCTGAGGACCAATATAGATGCCAGCTTCACCCCGGACTTCTGGGACAGAAGGAGATAAACTTACTTCCATGATGGCAATTCTCAGTTCCGCCAATGTTTTCCGTCGATCAATTGACAACTCCATGAAATGGCAAGAATCAGGGACAGGATGCAGAGCGCCATCTGTGAGCACATAGTTGCGTGAGAAGTGTACGTCGATCACGATCGTGTTTGCTGCCTCTTCATAGTCAAGTCTGAAAATCAAATCTGAGTCATGTACATTGTTCACAATTAAACACTGAATTCATTCATGCCTACGTAATTGTAATTGAAACCTTAATGGTGTACATGTATAAATGTGTTTTAAATGTCATTATAATTGAAATTAAGAATAATTGTAACTGACTTGAATTTGTATAACTTTATCCGGCTCTGCAATTAACGGTGTAGACAAACAAACAGTCCCAACAATTATAAACATCACATTTTAAGATAAGATAAGATCAGCTTTATTGCCATGTGCAGTTAAAATAAAATATTGGATTGCATTGTAATGTTGGGTTGTTGTACAAGTGTGTTCATATGAAAAAACACTCAAATGCACCAAACAATTATGATAAAATATGATAAAATATACTGCTACTTTAAATAAAATAAATAAATAAATACATAAAATTAATAAGAGCATTCACATAAATTCCGAATAAAGAGTTGTTCTTTATAACATCGATAAATAATAGTTGATAATCTAATATAAATATAAAATCATAAAATGTAAAATGTGGAATAAAATAATATATAAATTATATTAACATATACACACTAAAAACACACTGAAAGGGGAATATGTGTGCACCACAGATGGGAGAAAAATCACTTCTGTTTTAAGTTTTGCAGTGTTTCAATGGTTGACTATCAAATTCTGGTATTGATTAGTTTCCCACTTCTAAGATATACAGTACCCCCCACATTAGCACCCACTCACCGCTGTTGCTTCAGATTCACGTTCTCTTCCTCCACTTCTTCTTTCAGTCGATCCGGAACACAGTAAGTTGGAATCCCGTGGGCTGAAACAAAACTCACCAGTAGAATACGTTCAGAATAGTGCTTGGGATCATTCTTGTTGTCACTCTTTTTAAATTAGAATGTTTTTAATTAGACAAAAAACAATACATTTTAGGTTTTTTCAGGAAATCCAGAAGGCTTTGACTATAACTTTGTTTTTAATGCATAAATTAAGTATCATGCAATTAAAGCATACTATATCAAATAAGTTGAAATATTACTTACTATAGCCATTGTACTGCTGACATATGGGAGAGAGCTTTGGGGAAACAAAAAAAAACAGCTAGAAAAGGGGTACCAGACATAGAAGACAGTTAGGGTTATCAGGGAATGTTAATTTTGAAACTTTATTAAACACAAAAATAACATGCACTACGACAAAATGAACCGATATTTCATAACTCACCTTCCTTTGGTCTTTCCATGGATTTCTTCCGGTAGAACAACATATACGCGCTCTCCTTGCCCGAGAACTGTGACTCAAGTTCCTGCATTCTGATTGGTCGAACTTGTGCATCGTCAAAGTTGAACCAACACCAGCCTGGCTCTGGTGGCGGAGAAGTTGGCCTATAAAAGTAAACGTCAGTTCACTCATATTCAAGGTATGCAATATCACTGTATCCAGTCATAGTTCTTAGGGTTGCTCCTGTCCTAGTCCTTGGCATTACTACAGTCCTAGCCTGTAAGATTGCTCCAGTCCTAGTCCCTAGGACTGCTCCTTACGACTGCTGGCCAGACGGGTCACCAAGAAATTGTGTATCCGTCTTCAAATTAGAGTGGGTATTAGCGCTTTCTCGTGGGTTAAGGATTACAGCTGGCGAAGTCAATAAACTAGTTCGACTCAGATAAATCAAGCACTTCTCATAGTGGATTGCCCGGGTTACTTTGCCCTGGCTGGCAAGGATGATTCTGGTCACTTAGGGGAAGAATGGCAACAAAGAGATTTCAATCCCAAATCTCTTGATTGAGTCCAACACCCTAACCTTTGTATACTGTCAAGAGCAATATATGTTATTCTCAGTACTGTCAAAGCTTGACTGATTATCCAAATTCTGATCATACAAATTCACAAAAACCAACCTTCTCGACTTCCTTCCAGATTCTGTCGTTTCCTTTGCCTCTTCCTCCTGTGCCTTCCCATGATCCTCCACTGCGGTGTCACTGCTGGAATAGTCTTCCCAGCTGCCATATGTCTTCAAACTGACCCAGTTCGAGGCAGGGTTGTACACAAATCTGTCGTCGTGTTTCTTGAGAAACTGAAATTCAAAATATCCTGTCAAACATTTCAGACAAATTATATTTTCGGATTGTTTTTAATGAATCCTGGTTCCTGCTTTGATAAACTTAAACCAATAATACCTTGTTAACAGGTCCGTAGAGTTTCTTGAAGCGCTTGTTCCACGACACCCCCGTCTGCTTCACCAGTTCCTGCAAGGTCAACAAGACACTAGAGTCAAACCATCTAGCTGCGTGTCATCAGAGTGCTGTAGCATGGGTACACCAGAGGACAGCAATGATTTGCTGTTTCTACCCCAATCTTTATTTTGGCAAATTCTAAGTCAGTCAAAGTGAGTATAAGTAAATAAGTTTGAGCCAGTGATTCTGAGTCCCCACCACAGCTACACCACTGGGTGTTTGTGCGTAATCACATCATCCTATACATCTGTACCAGCTTGTAAGGATGGTGTCTTGTTCAGGTCAAAGAGGCAGATATAGCATCTCATGTGACCAGTGACCACTACCGCATGGCAGGTGATACTTATGTAAACAAGTAAGATAATGCCATTTAAAATAGCTAAATGGCATAATCTTACTTGTTTAGTATTGAATGTCTACATAGGTAACCCATAGCGATAATAAAATATTACGTCGAAAGATGAAATAATAAAAAATTACATTATGATAACATAGGTATGGGTGCTGCCACCTTGTGAATGGCAAATACCACAAAGTGGAATTAACACAATGCTTAACACTGACCATGTGTAATTGTGTACTGTCACTTTTGCCTACCAGGTTGTTGACTCACCGAGCAGAGTTGGTCGACTATCAGGCCGTGTTCACCGGAGCGTGACAAGATGGCATGGAGCAGTTCCACAGGCGAGTCCAACTCGATGTAGTCCACTTTTCCCGTTGCCGGGTCGGTTGGGATCACAATCTCTTCCTGATCCTGGTTCGGAAAGAACAGAAGATGTAAGACCACATTTTAGTTCCCCATAGGCGGCCATTGTAACGTTTCCTTCATTGCCATTTTTTTTTCAACTAGGGCATTCACTTTTTCACACTTTACTTAGCCTTCATTCACACACGTTCTCTACCTGACACCCCTTAATTTCTGTTAAACCAGACACTGATATCCCTGGATCGCTTCACCAATCAAAACGACATGAATGTATCTATACACAGAAAAACATAGGCCTGACATCTATCATAATTTGACAGCTCTGATACTATGTATCATATCTACTAATTCAACACTACACAAATCCTCATAGAAATTCAAACACCATTTCTATTGGAAACTCTTTCATCAGGTAATGGCAGATGAACCCGTTATTGTGGTCTTACGTGAGAAAATAATACAAAGATATAGAGGTTGGGTTTAAACCAGGTTTTCTGCAATAAACACTGTAGCCAACGCCACATAAAGAAATCTGTTCAATCATAAATTTATTTATTTGTATTTGTTGAAGATCTTGCATGTTTTTACAGTTACATTGTTATTTGTGACCTTTGACCTGGTTACTTACAGGATGTGTCCAATGACCCAGAGCGTCCACGTCACGAATATACGAGTGGTAGTGACCTCCATGTGTGCTGCCTCTGGTGGGTAAACAAGCAACTACTAGTACATCTAGTCTGAGTGTGAATAATTTATAGGGGATGAATAGTACAAATCTAGTTTAAAGCACGAACATAACTGCATTAAACTTCATACAAAACCTGGATTATATTAAGTTTGTGTGTGTGTGTGTGTGTGTGTGTGTGTGTGTGTGTGTGTGTGTGTGTGTGTGTGTGTGTGTGTGTGTGTGTGTGTGTGTGTGGTGCATGCGTGTCTAACATACACACACACGCAGCACGCACGCACGCACGCACGCACGCACGCACAAACACACGTTTGTCTAAAATATCAAAAATGGTTAAATCAGAGGGAGTGAAGAGCAATACTGTTTGACTTAATATGGAATGACTCAAATACCGATATTTACAGTATACGGTGTCTCACGTACAACATGTATAATTTATAACGCTTTATAATACGTAATGCTCGTGTCCTACTACATGAACAGCATAACACGATGTTTCCCATGTGAGGGTGAATGTGTCAGAATTGATCTCACCTATGAATTACAACTGAGAACAAATCATAGTCCGTGTCCTTGGCAGCGGATTCCTAAAAAACAGAAATCATTTTCAATCTATCTCAAGTTTTTTTTCAATATTACATGACAAATTATTTACTACATCTTTGGGAATGTGAAGTCATATTCTGCCATAATAAGAAAATGGAAATTATATATCAAAACAACAAAATCGGCGAACAGGTATCCAGAAAACATCAGTGGATGTACAGGCTGTAAAAAATCTAATCTGCAAATGTATAATTTCATAACGTTATGATAAAGGTGAGCACACAGAATGACCAAACATTACTGTCTGTGCACGGAGCAAGTGACTAAAGGGTTTTTATCAAATCAAATTGTTGCATAGTTTGTTTCATATCCATTTCTTTACAAATTTACTCTATTGCGGTGTC
This sequence comes from Ridgeia piscesae, assembly GCA_025642075.2. Taxonomy (NCBI): domain Eukaryota; kingdom Metazoa; phylum Annelida; class Polychaeta; order Sabellida; family Siboglinidae; genus Ridgeia; species Ridgeia piscesae. Next base: position 284,563 of record JAODUO010000113.1, read on the forward strand.
CACAATGACTGCAAGCTGGCTCGTTTATACAAACAACTAATTTATTCTCGTGAAATCGTCGAATAAACTACTACTAAACTATTTGAATATATTGTTCATGGCTCCAAGAAAGGTTTATTGTATGATTTTACTTACTTTGAAGCAAAAATTCGGCCGAAATCTGAGTCAACGTAATTCCAGTACATCAACAAGGCCCATAGCTGATGGGCCGAAACGTCGCATTCATCGAAAAAGTTTTTGCTCCAAAGTTAGTCAAATCATACAATACTACTAAACTGTCTGTGAACAAGGTCATAATTTAGAGAAACAAATGCAATAGTACTCCAGCTTACAAAGTTTTCTATTATCACCAGTTAACCTATACCAGATAACATACCTAACTGATAATTAAACAAACTGTTATTAAACTGACAAACTTAAAACTACATCATTACAACTGTAATGTTTGGTACTTACATTTTCACAGAACTTTCCAAGCTTCAGTTCCACAGGGAAGGCAAATTTTCCAGTTTCCTATCAAAAGATCCCTGATTTATGTCAAAATATCACCCATGATGCAATGTAATAAACTGATCAATATTCATATTTCCATTTTTACTGTAACATTGTGAATGGCAATGTGTAACACAGATGGTAGAACCCAGCAATCTTATGTGGGATGAAATGCAATTCCTTTTCATTTATTTAAACCATTCATTCAGATATTCACGTAAAGGATAAATTTATCTCCTACTTTAAAAAAATGCAACAAAATGGCGTAAATATCTAATTAAGTGTGTAAAGGTAAGATAAAGGTAAGTTCTTAGAGATCCAATCCTCAGGATTGCTCAAAGTGCTTTACACTTTACTTCCCTGACAGACCTGTTCAATCGAACAACATCTCAGCTTCTCTTGGAAGCACCCAGCTATATACTACAATTAATGCTCAAAGGCTGCTCACACACATATCCACCACTGTCTATAGCCAGGTACTTATTTATACAGCTGAGTGAACTGGAGCAATGTCGAGTGAAAAAACTTGCCCAACGCAGCAGCACAGGGTTTGAACCTGGGTCCTCTTAGTCGAGAGTCCGAAGCTCTACCCCTGAGCCACTGTGCAATACAGTGTGGTGATTAATTCTGGAGGAATATTATCTCTTATTTACAGAAGCACCACTGCCTACCGTCAACCTGGTTTACATCTGCTGAACGACACACATTCACCTTCGTTCATCCTAATCTCTTTATGATATGCTTACTTTGTAGCGTTCCATTTTCTGGTAGTCGAAATTGAATCGCAGGAGCGAGATCGTGAGGATTGGTGGAAGATGTCTGAACTTTGCCCCCTGAAACAAACCATTTCATTCGATAGTATCCAAACTTATAATTTTAGTCATTAAATATGTACTCATGACAACAGTAATATTATATATGGTAAAAATTATAAAACAATTACATTAATAATGTGTTTTTAAACCTGGTCTATCTGACAGGTATGTATGTTTTTTGGTGGAAATTATCGGACTCTTCGAATGTTTCTTTTAACAGGACCATGCTGACCTCTGCGACTGGACATCCTACCTTCCTTGCATTCACCAGTCGCTGACATATCTCACACCGGTACTGGTTTGGACCACACAACAGCTCGGCCGCACCGTATCCCTCTGTCAGCCCACTCTCAAGGTCTGTAGGCCCACCCATGGGCACACAGACGTCCAGGAAATCTTCCTGCAAATAAACAAGACACCACTACGTGAATAGAATAGCTAACCCATGTCAACTAGTAAATTCATCAAAAAGTGACTAACTCAATACTGTAAATCTACGGGTAATCTAAATTTATGATCAGTTCACAAGACACCACTACATTGTACTTTTAAAGTTAACCCCCCTCCAAAACTCAATTCATGATGAGTGAATTTTCCCGATACAGGAATTTGTTTATCCATCTGGCCGTTCCTTTTTAAGCACCACAATTTTTCCCAATATGTCAATAGACAATATCTATAACTTGTACATCTGGTGTTTGAAAAGTTCTACAGTTGTGGGATGGGTTCCCACTGGCAGACTTGCTACCATTGGAAATGGAAAGCAGTGCAGTTCACAGACAGAACGCATCATAAAAACTACCCATACTGCATAAAAAGTATTATCTTGACATGAGGGGCATCTCAAAATATTAATTTTAAAACAAAAACTAAATCATTTTATGTGGAAAATGTAAATGAGATGGGTTGAATAGTAGTAATAAATTATGCAACAACTCAGAGGCAGCACATACCTCCCTCTCTACCACGTTTCCACATTCCTCGCAGACGATCTACAAACAGCACAGACGGCAAAACAATGGTAAATCACATAATGCAATATCTATGATGTTGCCATATCACTACGGAGCAGGCAAAAACCACAGGAATTTGTTAGGTGTATAAGTGTACACTTTATTCAAATTACACCAACCAATCATGAGAACATAGGACGGAAAATGTTCAGTGGATGGCTAATTGACAGGTAGACATTGGAAAAAGAAAAATCTTCATATTACTCCGTCTCTGCATGGTAACTGGACTGTGTGCACGCATGCATGAACACATCTACCAGGACGTTGAGGATGCGTAAAAATTTGATCTCGAATAAAGTCACTCTACCATGACCATTTGCCACCTGGGAAGACTGCTAAGGACGGCAATCTTGTTGTCACGATGGGGGACTTAAGAGTTTGAACTAGCTACATCTGTATGCAATTTTTAACTATGTTGTAAGTTGGTACTTTGGTACTGGTGTGACCTAGTGTTGTCTGCAAGTCGTATCTCACTGAGTTATGTCATACAAAACGTGTCTATATACCAGGGTTGGGTGCAAATATATATTTGTATTTAAATAGATTTTTCTGTATTTGAATACGTGACATGTTCTGTATATTACAGTATATATATAGAGAGAACATGCCACATAAGATTATATGTCACGTAACGTTACATGTCGCATAACCTGACAGTTCAGACTGTGATCAATGAAGCGTGTCTGTCTATTGAGACACACCTGGTTGACAATGGTGCCGTGGTAGAGTCGCTGAATAAGACGTTCTCCCTCTGTGGCCACCAGGGAGTCTTCCATCGCACTGAACAGGATGCGGTTGAGTTCCTGTGCATCGTGCTGCTGGAATGCCTGCAATGTTGAGACGCTAGATGCCAGACTCCTCACAAACATGACTGTCTGCCTGATAAACTGATATGAAAATGCCACTCAACCGCATGGCTTTATGCAGGCTAACATTTTTGCCAGTCGCACATTTTTTGGTGGCTGTTAACTCAAATACTTACAAGATGTGTTTTATGAGACGTGGAATAAACTACAAACACACGTGTGACACCCGTTAATACCCATCTTCAAGGCATAACTGACAATATCTGATACAATTTTTAAGAACGTTTTTGCTCCTTCATTTTTTTACGCTTCCACCACCCGTCCAGTGATATTTCTACCCGTCTACAACAGGTTTTACCAGTCCAAATGTTGGGTGGACGGGTCTCTCCATAAAGCTATGTTCCACCGCTTCAGTCACACCTATTTTTTGATGCATCTATTTGTGTTGAAATGTAAAAAAGCTAAATTTTATTAAATTCAAATGCAATATTTTACACGAAAATGTACAATGCCTTGTCTTTTTGTTCTAAATATGCAACTAGTACACATTGAACATCAATACTTCATATCGACATAAATGATAACACACTGAATACGATTTTGAAACCTCACAAAACACTGGTACCCCGACCGATACAAGGCACTACCCTGACCTCTACCGACCTCTGACCCCGTCCAACCAAAGCTGTCGGTCAGTTCTGTCGTGTTGACCCCTTGGGCATCCAGCAGCAGCAGCCGGGCAAACAGTCGTTGCAGCTGAAGGGGAATGATCCGGATCTGAAACAACCAACGTCAATGTGTATAATTATTTTGTTACGCGCTATGATTCAGTGATGTGTTTTTTGAGTAATGTATAAAACTTTGTCAACATTCAATATGTTGCATCTATAAACAATATAGTATTGAAAGTCGAAAACTAAAGTTCAAAATTTGTATTGGTTTTTTAGTAATTATTGTAAATCAGTGGAGATTTTAAAAGCTTTGATAATATGTTAACAACTTCATAATTATAATTATTGCAATATTTTGGTCTGATTTCTTAGACTCAAGCTATACATGCCAAAGTGCTTTATTACTCAACCTGGCAAACCTGTTTATGTGAGCAGATGGGAGGCAGTCAGTCATGCTGTAATTACTGTAGAAACTAAACAAATATCTAAGCGATGAGTGAACAAGAGAAATGTGAACTGAATGCTCTATCAATTTGGCCATTGATCATAAAAATAAACATGCAAAAATAACAAATAAAAATGTAATTTTACAACACAAGCCTACTAGTTACAGCTGAAAATCAATGTAGATTAATGATATAATAGAACATACCTCAGTATGAGCAGATTCAACATTGGAGCATTTCTTAAAATACTTACCCAGATAGATTTATCATGAGTTTTGTTGACATACAGATGTTTACAACAGACTTGAGTTAAAATGTGTAGGCCTTTCAAGAAAATGAGCCAGGTGTGTAAACACTGTACCTTAGCACCAGGAAGGCTGATGTCTTCGATTCGCCCTAATTCTTCGGTACCCAGTTTAAACAGTTCTTCTGAAAAAAGTCAAAAGTAAAACCGTTAAATAGTGTTAGTAACGTTGACAGTCTTGTAATGTACACAAACAGAGCCAGTCGATGCAGCAACTAAGGGACTAAGCAACTGTTTATCTTCTACTTATTGCAAAGGATAGCCTGCTGTTTGAATATGTGCACATCCTCCACCCTTTTTTCAGGATCAATTTTTCTATTAACTGTACACTTATTGCAGAGCTTGCCTGCTCTTCAAACAAGTTTACTTAATTGGTCTACGTTATTAACCATATCTGCCTGTAATGTCTATATCTAGGATTAGTGAAAGGAGAACGTACTTGGAATTAAGTACGTTAATAGTGTCAGTGCCAGCCAAGAAAGGCTTTCTGTACAAGTGCAAAGCCATTGTTTCTAAACTTGTATTAGTGTTCGAATGTCAATTAGTAAACTATATACCTTACCTGAAAGGACACATAATTTTCTACTTAGGTGCAAAAGCATGTCGTATGATATATGACTTACTTTAACTAATATTATGTACTTTGAATGTCATTCGATGCATTTTACTTGACAAACATAGATTGCAGAATCAGTTTGGAGTCACTAAAATGGGGTAAAAGTTCCTGCTCAGGAATTTAGAGTGCATTTTAGTCAACTCACAGTACATCATATTATGAGTATATAATATTTGTTGGATGTGTCAATTAAAACAATGGAATTACGACTGCACTGACCATAAAGATATAATGATAATGGAATGATACTTTGTTTGCCCTGGACGCCTATTGTTTCACAAACATGACACAAATACCGCTGTCAACAGTATCATGTAGCGCAGCATATCACAATACAGAATTACAGATAGTGTTTATGATACACAGTATCTGAAACGATAATATCATGGGGGTGTATCACCATACGGTCCTAGACACTCATTGACTGTACTTTTTTTACTTAATTCACTGACTATATGAGTGCAAACGGTTCTGTTGACCCAGCTAGTATAAGTAGACTCAGCTACTGACAGCTTTAGTTCTTTTTAGAAAAAGTTACTGTTGACTGTTCTCTTATCGACACTGTCCGTGTCACTGACGACTGACACTGTGACAGTCACTATAGTCAATGACAGGTTGTTTAAATTCTAATACATAAATTAGATTAGTAATTTAGGGGTATCCGAGCAAAAGACAAGTCCAAGCAAACATGTCACAATTCAAACTCAGTAAATAACCAATGCACCTCTAAACTCCGGCGTCATGAGCAGCGTCTGCAGCAGAGAGTTGAGATAACAAGTGGCGCCGAGGTTGTAGATGCCTGCCAAACCTGTCGATCGTCGGGGCGGAAGCGGAGGCACAGACGCAGTCCTGTTGCCCGGCCCTTGGCCTTGCGTAGACCCTGGCCCCGCATCGCCTTCCTCAAAAAGATCTGCTAACATCGTGTCATCGCAACGCAGTTTTTGTCATTAAATACTTATTTGCATAGATTGTAACTGCACCCATTTAAAACTTTCGTTTTGCAATCACATCCGCGAACTCTCGGATTCCCACGCGCGTCCGATTTAAGAGATTGCGCGTGCTCATGAAAACATTAATACCGCAGTCAGTTACCGAATTGAAATACTGAAAACAGGGCGTTGTGAGACGTAAACCATTTGCATTATGAATGAACGAATGAACGAATGAACTGTATTTATTTCGGTCACCGCATACAAATAAATGCACAAGCATACAATTTAAGTGGGTATATTAAATGTCACCGTGGAGATCCTCTAGAAACCCCTAAGGGTTTATACCGAAGACCACCAGAACATAATAATTTAAAGACATATTTAATACAATTATTATAATAATATTATAAAAAGTAAAATAACAATTAAAAAATGTTAAGCAAATAAGTTTTGTACAACTGCAATTAATTTATACATTACTTACAATATATGTTTTAGACTATTAGTTAAAATGTACATTTTAGTGTTTTATTACTATTTTCTAGCACTATATATATATGTGTGTGTGGCATACATTCATCACATATTCCAATATAGTTAACTAATACAAAATCACATGTGAAGTTAGTGAACATAAAACATATTCTTTATAAAATATTATTAAGAGTAAATTAGAGTAATAACAATAGTTAGCATAACCCACTACTATAGAACACTATATTATATACTACTGCTACTGCTACCACATCATCGGTATCGTGAATGATGCTATAATTACCTAATTAAGTTTAAAAACTAAAGCAAAAAATAATATTATATAATAATAATACTGATAAAATACTATAAATATAGTACATAATCCTTAAAAATGCCTAAGCTTCATATCCCGTCAGTAACAATTCCTCTAGCCTTCTTTTAAATTGTTTTATTGTTTTAAGCTCTCTTAAGAGTGCAGCAGGCCATAGATACTATTTTTCTCGACCCGCGTGGTATATAAAGTGTGGAATTCTTTGTCAGACGACACAGTTCAGGCCAGGACAATAAATGAACTTAAATCACGCCTCCGAAGAGATTGGAGAGGCCACCCAGATATATATATATATATATATATATATATATATATATATATATATATATATATATATATATATAATGTGTGTGTGTGTGTGTTATATATATATATATATTATAATTAATAGCCATAATATATATGCAAACCGGACAAAAGCACGTGAAAAAATACATCAATGATTTTAAAGAAACTGCATCAACAGAAAATAAACCTTGAAAGGGTCTCAATGCTCAATCTTGGGCAACTATTGACCGGATCGACTTAAGAACGAATTTAATACTTAAGAATTAAGAAGGAGTTAACTGTTGTACATACATTAATTCCAGAAGACTGGGCCAGAATAATTTATTGTTAACTTATTGTTGTTTGTTCTTACGTGTTGAATGTATAATATCCATATTGTAGTTTCTAAGATTGTGGTATATGAACGTTTTCCGTTGCGACTCTAATGAATCATATACTGCGGATGCAGCTAGGCCGCATTGAATGCATTGAATCCTTCTAAAAAAAAGAGGCACGACATTGATAAATTGTGATTTTTTTAAAGAAAAAAATGACACAATAATATATAGAATACTCTTTCACTTATTTATAAACATAACAGTTATTTACTATATATAACCACCTCGATTTTAGCAGCACTATAGATTTAAAAAAAATACATAACAGTTATCGTAATATTCGATATAATATCGGTATAGTATAGTTTACGTTATTACAAACGTGTACTAATCATCAAAACGTTTGGCGTAAATTTATAATTATTAATAATAAGTTTTTTTATTGAACGCGATGTCTTAAATATGTACACTGTATACGAGTGCCATTATTTGAGCAATTGTAAGATTTGTTAAATTATCCTAATGTACTTAAGCATTTATGTGGCAACGTTTTTATCTGAACAAACGTGGCTCTTCTTTATTGTTTGCGTAACACAGTATAAATTTATATATTTAATTATAGCCAATTAGAGCTCTACAATGCCAAATAACGTTTCGGGAATGTTCGGCAATTTCCGTAAGACCACGTGGATTCCTTTTATGGTAACTACCGGTTGGCTGTCAGAAGTCCATGTGAAAGATGCGTGATAGATTTTGAATATTTCCAGCTATCAAGCATATTTAAAATCGCGTGGTAAGTATCACTTAAATGTATTGATTGTTGTGATCACGTATGTGCTTTTATTTCTATTTTATATATCCCATTCGTTTCTCAAACTCGTTTTTGCCACTCGCCCCAGTGTTGTTGTGTCTGAAATATAATGCGTTGTCGAACTTGTGTGCGCGCCAGATTATGAGTATAATTTAACCAAACCTAAGCAGGAAAATATTGAATTTTGAATGAAAAAGATCCACAGATTATTTTGTTGGATTAAGTTTCGCTATATAATCGTGTAAATGATTCTGTTTGAGGAATGTGAACGCGCCGAAATTCAGGTAAGTCGGTCGGTGAACTCGCGAGTGCGAGATAAAAGGCGGAACTCCCGTCTCCAGCGGTATGCGTCATATCGGGTGAACTTGATTGCGACAACGCCATTAATCGTTACGAAATCACAGCTGTTTATTCGGATTTCGCCGCACTGTTCAGTAAGAAACCATTGTACCTGATGCGGATATACCCTGTTATGTCCGAATCGTGTGTTATAACGCTAGCTATGTGAACATGCTCACAGCTGCTTCACACAAGTGAAGATTGAAGTTGTGGGAGGCGTGCGTGGTTTCGCAAAATGTCACAAATTGACACGTAAATAAAAATTTGGCAATATATTTATATTCCTCTGAGAGTTGGCCCTGTTTAGTTATATCACATATGTTTTTAAATTTTTTCAATTGATCAAATAGTTTTTGTGTTACCTCCATTTGAAGATCTTAATAGTGTTTGCCTATCTTAGACGTTTACACATTTATGTATCAAAAGTATCACAATTCCAATTCTTGTTGCAAATTTTCTTTCTAAGATTATCAGGCAATATGGAAATTATGATGTAAGGCAGACTAGAAATTTGTTTATAAACATTTCATATCAATATAACTCGGAGAGGGGTAACCATACTGTACAAATTACACTAACTTGTTTGTTTGGTCTTGTCACAGTAAAACCAGCCAAAATGCCATCAGATGCGAAGAAACGTCGTGATCAAAAGAAGAAAGAAGCTGCCAAGCAACGGGGGCAGCCAAAGGGGTCAAAAGGAAAAACAGACGAAGGTAGCGATGCACAAAAGCCAACGTCACCAGTCACAAATGGACAGACAAATGGCGCCACCATGAGTAAGTGTTTGTCAACAGGTTTAACTGACATAAGAGACCTCAGTAGTGAGGAGACTGTATTAGCAAGACTGATGCCCCACCTTTTTCTGGTACAGGAGTAATTTGGGGCTTTCCGAGAGGGTGACCTCAATTTGATAGAATCAATTTATTTTAACAATAGCAGGCATTATAATGTAGCAAGTGAAGAAATGTGTTTTGAAAAGGAATAGACAAGAAGTTATACACTTATAAGTCATTTATTGATATTACATACAATTGTTGAAAAAGGGCAATAATTGCCCTGTTAAAAACAAGTAATAATAATAATACAGTTTTTTATATAGCGCTAATTCCTGCATGGTGGATCGTTGCGCAGCACAAGAAATATACTAAATGTATATTAATAAATAGCAATGTAAATTTTATAAATCCTATAAATTTTTGGTTTTAAGATGTGCACACTAGTAAACCTTTGTATGTAAATTATATAAATAAATTTAAAATAAATTAAACACTGCTTTTAAGATGATTAGTACTAAAACTTGGTATGTAAATTATATAAATTAATATAAAATTAAAACTTTTACTAAAAATCTATATATATATATATATATATATATATATATATATATAAATTAGTCTAAAACACTTATTAAAACGTGTATGACACTAAAAGAAATTCTAAAGCACGGTCTGTCATTTCAAAACAATTTGCATTAATTGAAATGTCTAATAAAAAGATGTCTTTAAACACTTTCTAAACATAGGTAATGTCCCAGATGCTCAGTAGTTCACAGGTAATTCATTCCATAGTCGAGGTGCTGCTGCGCCAAATGCCGAATCACAAATACACTTCTTTGTTATGCCTTGGTGCAGTTCTGGCATAGGCGTCCGTCACACTTTTGTGGTTGAACAAGTTCTGCCAGATAAGACGGAGCCAAACCACTGATGCATTTAAAAGTCATTACCAACATTTTGAAGGCGATTCGGCTCTCAACTGGCAGCCAATGTAGCTCCTTCAACACTGGTGTGATGTTGTTATGTTTACTGGTGCGTGTTATTAGCTTGCTGCATTGTTCTGGACACGCTGTAACCGAGCTGTCTGTGATAATGGGATGTTATGTAACAATGAGTTGCAGTAAGTCAAGTCGAGAGGTGACGAGTGCGTTGATTGCACTTTTCGCGGCTTCGATTGTTAGGTAGTGCCTTATTGACGACAGCCTATATAGATGGTAGTTACAAGCGGCACACTGCATTCGCATGATCTGTCATCGTCAGATGTTGAACATGTGAACTCCCAGATTCCTTATGCGGTGTGATGGTGAAACCGTATCATCGTCAACTGTCAAGGAGCAACCTCCGCACACCTTGAGATGATGTTTTGATGTAAAGATCATCTTAGTTTTTTATCGTTTAATTTCAGCATGCGCACTGCCATCCATCGCCTGACTTCCCCAATGCAGTCTGTGAGTCGCCTCGCAGTTTCCACTTGGTCGCCTAGTGCAGCGGGATTGTACGACGCATATAATTGAATGTCGTCGGCATATTTATGATATATTATGCCATGTCTTTTGAATATCCGCTGCGTTGGCGTGGTATACAGAGTGAACATGACAGGCCCAAGGACCGAGCCTGTGGCACACCACTCTGTAGCGGAATAGTCGCGGATGTTTTTGTGTCTATCTGTACACAGTGGGTGCAGTCTTCCAAGTACGTCTGGAACCATGATAACGCCGTTTCACGCACTCCATAGTCCGTACTTGTCGTGCAATAGTGTCGGCAAATGTTCATGGTCAATCGTGTCAAATGCACTTGACAAGTCCAGCATGACAAACAACATTGCATGATTCTTGTCGAGTGCACTAGCAATGTCATGCTGAACACGCAGTAGAGCTGTTTCTGTACTGTGAAGCATCTTATATGCTGATTGGTATTCTTCATGCAGCCCATTCAAAGTGAGATGATCAAGCAAATGACGAACTGCGACTTTCTCCAAAAAGTTAGCCTTTGAATGCTATATTTGACGCTGGCCTGTAGTTCTTTAACAGGTCTAATAGTATTACTGTTTAATAGTTTACTGTTTAATAATTAATAGTAATACTGTTTAACACAGAATAACATTTGCGCATTTGACATCACGATACGTAAAACATAATTTTCATATCCCTTCAAGCAAGACCATACTTACTGTCAGATTTTTTTACATAACAAATAATGATTTATTAATCATGACGAGAGTATGCCAGAAGACAATGTTTTAAAATAGCCTGTGGTTGACCCTAGCCAAACAGAGTGCAGCGAGAAAGAGAACCTGTTTACAAGTAAACTGATGCGTGTTCTTCGCTGCCGCAGACATCTTGACGGGTCAGCTGGAGGACCTTGACCTTGCTGCTGAGTACCGGTCAGTGTCGGGGGCGTTGGCTTCGCACCCCGAGAGTCGAGATCTTCAGATCATCAACTTCAGCATCTTGTTCCACGGTGCGGAGCTGCTCGTAGACACAACGCTGGAGCTCAACAGTGGACGTAGTTACGGCCTCCTCGGTCTCAATGGCTGCGGTGAGTCACATGACATGTCACATGACATGTGATGCAAGTGTTCTTATCCGGCAATGTCTGACTGATTATCATAACGTTTGCACGTTCACGAACAACATGCCGAAAGTGTGACATGCATGCCAAGTTATATAGCAAACCTATGTATTTTGGAAATGTTATACTAAAAATAATACATCGGTATATGATATGTTATAATTAATAGTTTGCAGAGAACAGTAGTGATTTAGTGAAAATGGGTGTGGAAAATATCACTTTGTAGCGGTACACAGTTTTGGCTACGTAAGCGCTATGTTTAGCATATTGCTGTGGTGACTGCCGTATTATGCACCTTGCCCACCAGTCGATGGTTGACCATTGTATCATTCGCTGTAGGCAAGTCCAGTTTGATGTCGGTGCTCGGCAACCGCGAGACAGCCATCCCGAAACACATAGACATCTACCACTTGACGCGGGAGATCGAGCCCAGTGAGAAGACGGCACTAGAGTGTGTGATGGAGGTCGACCAGGTGCGCCTGCATCTCGAGAAGGAGGCCGAGGAGTTGGCACTCTGCACGTCTGACGGTAGGTCGCTTACGCAGCATTCTCACGGTCATTATGTGTGAAATGAACAAATGGCTTCCACCACATATTAGAATTGGCTGATTTTTTTTATACATCAAAATATACATCAAAATTAGCTCGCACTCAACATTTGAGCTTGATTTGATGATTCTTAAAAAAATGGGTGAAGACATAAATTTTGATGAAACGTATCCATACTTTGACCTGACAGAGGCCCACGAGCGTCTGATGGACGTGACAGACCAGCTGGAGGACATTGACGCGGCAACGGCCAAGCCACGTGCCGCCACCATCCTCGACGGTCTCGGCTTTGATGCGAAGATGCAACAGACGAAGGTGGAGGACTTCTCCGGTGGCTGGAGGATGCGCATTGCCCTCGCCAGGGCGCTCTTCATCAAGCCCGCCATGCTGCTGCTCGACGAGCCGACGAATCACCTCGACCTGAACGCCTGCGTGTGGCTCGAGGAGTACCTCAAGAGGTAGGGACTAGGGAAGGGGAGAGGGGGTGGGAATGTGGGGGGGTGTGTGTGTGGTGTGTGTTTGAATCCAGGACATAACACCATTTGGAAAAGCCCCCGTGGAGAAATTTAGAATTATGGATAAACTATGGACTGAAAACAAGGATGACAATTGTGGCCAAATTGAGAACTGTGGGTTTAAAACAAGGATGAGGTTTGTAAATACATGTATGTTACATCGTAGTTGTCTGCCATTTATTCCAATGTTGTGTTGTGTCAAATTCACGGGAAGAAAAATTGTCTGCAGAATGGTATATGTGTGCATTTACCATGCGACTGTCTGCCAGAAGTTTTCATGTTTTGCCACACACTAACCAAGGCAGTGATCATATGGCAAAGTGAAATTTTATTTAAATTAAATAAAATACATATATAGCACCCGATCAATTAAAATTGCACTTGGGGCTTTACAAACATGCACATAAAACGACATACTAAAAAATAAACCTGTAAACTTACACACAAGCCAGTCGACGTGTGTATTATGACCTGAAATAAACTATATACACTTGTGTGATTGACAATATGTGTGATTTTTTTAAACCTTTTAACTCTTTACTGCGCAGACCGTCCAAAACCGCCCAACCCCTCGTATGCGCAGACCGTCCAAAACCGCCCAGTAAACTCACAGTTCGTGGGCCTTTCATTTACCACGATCACATCCTTCTTTTACATTAACCAGCCATCTCAAACTGCTGATCTAAGCTTTATGTAGGAAACATGTGCTGTTGCCATCTTGTGAATTTTTTTTTCGTTTGCGAGTTTATTTGGAAGGATATTGAAGTGCGTTTGTCTAGTTAACCTCCGACATTGTGCGGCATTTGGCGGATATTACTAAGATAATTTCTCGACGATTTCGAGTCGGATATCGATGTTTGCAACGTGAATAATGTCGACAGCGATCATGGAAACCCTGTTATCGTCCATCTACGTTGTTTGTGCGACTTTTCGGTGTTGAGATACGAAGAAGATACCCGTCAGCGGCATGTTCATTTCGCCGATATGTAGCCATTTTGTTGATCGGATCACCGTCCGTACTTCGTTTAGTTTATGTATTTTAACGTATTTTATTAATATGCATTATGGTCACATTGCTTCTGATAAGGGAGCATCTATTTGTGAAAGGAGTCTGCTATCCTTCGTTATTCGAGTGTTGATTTTACATACGATAAGAACATTCCATTTGGCAATATGATCAGTAAACGATACGATTTTGTAAATTATGGCATGATTTTTGTCTTCTGTCGCATTGACGTTGTTTACAAAAGCAATTATAATTTGAAAACTAACCGTCAAAATTGGATAAATGTTTTACTAGGATAAAACTAACATACAGGACTACATTAGTTCCACAGGATCACTGTTGTGTGGTCTAATTTTTTTAAATATGTAGCATGATGAAGTTGCTTATTTATTTTTTCATCATAATTGTTAACATTTGCTTCAAGATCTGAAATGTAATTGATTGCAACACATAAATTTTAATAACACATTTTATTCACACAATCATTCCATGTACAGTGCATTTAATTTTATATATTTTCATGCATCGGTTGTCGAGTTATTAGGATTTTAATGCAAGTAACATGCAGCGTAATTCACAGATGGCTGCCATCTTAAAATTGTCTGCCCGCAGCAGGGTGTAAAATAAGAAGGCTGTCTACCCAGTAAAGAATTAAGCTGTTTTTTTAACCAATCTGGTCAAATTTCTACCCACCCAAAACATGTTTTACCACCCTTCCAAATGACAGCTGGATGGGTCTCTACATAAAGCCGTGACTGTCTGTGACGACCGTTCTGTTGTCTGTGCAGCTACAAGCGCATTCTTCTGATCATCTCGCACTCCCAGGACTTCATGAATGGAGTGTGCACGAACATCATTCACATGCACAACAAGAAACTCAAGTACTACACGGTAAGGACGCTCCCTCATCTTTGCCCTCTAGTTCAGGGTGGGGTGGCATCGCTTCTGGACCTCAGGTCTTGTTTTCTCTTTTTTTGTTGCGATCCACTTCTACTGCCGTGTGGGGAGCGGTGGTCGCGCGGTAGAGTGCCGGACTCAATCGAGGGGACAGTGGTTCAATACCACCTACCGCCATTTCAAAACTGAGTAAATTTTTTTTACCCCACATTTGCCTGTGACTTTCAGAAGAGACAAAAAGCCGGTGGTCCCTTTTATCTGGTGTGTATATGCCAGGAGAAATAAAAGATCCCACACAGGGTAAATGTGTAACCTGTAGTGGACTCACTAATTCTAGAGAAGAGCAACTCCTGCATTAGCCCACGTTTGGGCTGTTTGGAGGTAACCACCTGAGACTGCCAATCATGCACCCTTAGTGTAGTGTTGTTCACAGTGACTGGGTCTACTGACAGCTATTGGAGATAGAGCACGGAATGTGGTTTTGAAAACTATACACACATTGGGAAGCGAAACTTGTATCACCTGTAGCTAACCAACACATGTTTGGTGTCTGTGGGTGGTTGAGTTATTTTCAGGATCGTATATTTATTAATTCGTAAGCAGATTGATTGAAATCGACCGACATTCTAGCTAATAAACCATGTGATCACGTCGATATTCCAAATTCGGTGATTCTACCAAGTCCTGCCTAATGAGTTTGTGCATCCGTCATTGTTTTCGGCCATTCCATGACCAAAATGTATTCAATGCATCAGAACAGTGATTTCAAATATCCTCTCATCTTTCTTTGGCAGCAAAATGAGTTTCTGTATGATAGTGCTTCACGTTTGAAAAACCCAGGCGACATTAAATCACTCGCCTAAATGTGTGAACAAATTTACACAAGCTATTTTTACTTGTGTTTATCCACCAGGTGGCGTTCTGTGTTATATGTATGGCGGCGCCACTGTGATCGTGTCATGTGGCTGATTTCGCAACGCGATTTAATTATGTAGTTACTTAGCATCTTGTGCATGCATAAACATCTATGGTCGCCTATGTACATCTAGACACATCATTTACTATGTCAGTCATCGTATTAGCATTAAGAACGTTATTGACGGGAGCGATTATCGTAATTAGTGCGAACGATAAATCGCTCCCTAGTGATTAGCGATAGCGAGCGAGAGCGATTGCTCACCATAAAATGAAGCGTGACGATCTTGTAATCAGCTGTTTATTCAGCAATGAGTCCACTTTGAATTTCATTTCCAGTTATCTCGAGGTTCTGTGTTTTAGTACATGCCAAATCTATTTCATGCATGGCATGTAACAAAGTCTCCATAGCATCACAAGTGACGAACATATGACCTGTATTGATAGTGTAGCTAAGTGTGTGAGGGTGATGATCTCAGTTGTCATTTTGTTTTGCGGCGAGATTGCACTGGTACTTGTGTAGGTGACAGGTTGGAGTGGTGCTTGTGTGGGTGACAGGTTGGAGTGGTGCTTGTGTGGGTGACAGGTTGGAGTGGTGCTTGTGTGGGTGACAGGGTGGAGTGGTGCTTGTGTGGGTGACAGGGTGGAGAGGCGATACAGACGTGTGAGTTGTTGTGTGTTTTCTGTTCCAGGGTAACTACGACGCGTACATCCAGACGCGGTCGGAGCTGGAGGAGAATCAGATGAAGAAGTACCGCTGGGAACAGGACCAGATCTCTCACATGAAGGTCAGTCACTGGCCACAGGCCACAGGTGTCGGCGTGTGTGTTCTGTTCTGTGGCCACGTGGGACACAAAGTATGGGAGGTGCTCGTTTGTGTGTGTACAACCTGCCAGTGTGTGTACAACCTGCCAGTGTGTGTACATCCTGCCAGTCTGTGTACAACCTGCCAGTCTGTGTACAACCTGCCAGTGTGCGCAAATGCACACACAATAGATAATGAACATACAACATGCTGTGTTGGTTGAGTAATAATACTGGAGATTTATAGAATTGTTCATACAAAAGTATTCACATGAACACACACACACACACACAGACACACACAGACGCACGCACGCACGCACGCACGCACGCACGCACGCACGCACACACACACACACACACACACACACACACACACACACACACACACACATAAACCTGCGAGGACGTCTGTGTATTCATTCTTACACGCTGACACAGTATCAACAACAAACATACACTCGAGTGTTGTTGAAGGCCGACCAGTTGTACAAGTCGTGTCTTGTGTGCTGTAGAACTACATCGCGAGGTTTGGTCACGGCAGTGCCAAGTTAGCACGTCAGGCCCAGAGCAAGGAGAAGACGCTGAAGAAGATGGTCGACTCGGGCCTCACAGAGAGGGTCGCAGGAGATAAGGTAACACTCGGCTTCACAGCGGGGCGCAGTAGCGTAGTGGGTAAAACATTGCATTTGAAACCAGAATGGTTGGCATTTGAATCCTTTTGCTGTCGTTTCGAAGCGTGTACAGTTTGGCACACTCCGCACTGCTTCAGTTAGCTATGAGTGGTCACGTAGAATTGATATCGAATTCACCTTTTACTGCACACTTTGTCAGAGGTGCATTTTTTAGCACTCTGGTAAACTTGCAGACATATACAAGGTTCGAAATAGTGGTAGCCCGGTAGCCCGAGGCTACCAGAATTGCTGTCGGGCTACTACAATTGGAGACTGCAGTAGCCCGGTGGTCTACCACAGAATCTGGGTCACTGATGGCCTAATCATCAGTGCAGGTCAAGTGTCTGAGACGACTGAATGGCTTCCATTGGGTTGAAACAATTGTATCAAATTAACCACTTCAAAGATATCGTTGTCACAATGGAGCCTGTGTCAATAAACTACCCAATAAACTTACTGCACACCCTTAAAGACCACCCTGGAAGCCAGGTGTTATTTTGGCAGCATGATTGGATTACGTAATAAACCAACCTAGTGACAGGATGAGGTAGTATAAAACATTGTTGCAGATGGATGGCTGCACTTCCAAGTACTGGGAGGTCAATTTCTGAGAAATCCACTAGTCTTGTATTAGAAATGGGAAAGTTGTTTCTTTTGTACACAATATGTTTTTGCCAGGGCAAATAAAAACATGTTAAAGTATGTAAGCCTAGTATCTATATTATAATAAACAATAATACTTATGCAATTTATACAGCACATTTGAGAATATTAAATTGAATAATTCAAAATTGTTTTGTAATATGGGTAAACTGTACACACGTAACTGAGTACAAGCACTGCTAAATTATATTTATTTTATGTTTTACAATAATAATTTATCGATGTTATATTCAAATTCAAATGTCAAAAAGAGGAACTACCTTTGAACAATATTTTTTTGAATATACAGTGTTATATAAGTTAGTTATTATTATGCAATTTGGATATGGCCATATGCCACATTATTTTAGTGGGAAACTTAACAAATACCTTTCATCAACACAATGTTTGTAAACTCACAAATACATGTTAAATATACATAGCAAAATATTTGCATTGTTCTACTAAATATAGTAGAACTTTTATACATTAAAATATTTATTACAAAGCAACACAAGTGTTTTGTTTTAGAATATTTGATATGAACTGACAAAAAATCTCATTTCTTGTCAGTTTTCATTCATCCATGATGCCACCATTTCTGATATGTAGAAGAGTATAGTTTATATGGTAAATCGTTCTAATTAACTATCTCTGTTTTTAAAATGCATTGCATGTTGGCTAATCTTAATGGTGCAAGAAAGGGAATGAAGGTAGAAAGAGGTATGTGGACCTCAACGCTTCAACACAAATACCCCTCTGCCCACAATTTTAGTTAGCGAATTATATATATATATGAGTAATTTATAAAGAAATTTTGGGCTACCAGATATGGGTGTGGGCTACCAGAAATTTCAAGCTGGTAGCCCGGATGGCTACCTAGATTTTGGAGTTATTTCTACCCCTGATATATTTGAGATGAAGACCATGCTGATATTTGTGTTTACTGGCGTCATGTTATATCATCACTATTTAGTATTACCACAACGACGAATCAGTAACGCTAGGCAGCATTGTCTATTTAATTCTGAACTTGTCACTGTTTGTTGTGAGCTGCACAGTTTCTGCAGCTGAAATATAATTATGCGATTTGTTTTCTTACAGACATTGGCGTTCTACTTCCCTGACTGTGGAAAGATCCCGCCGCCCGTTATTCAGGTCCAGGGTGTCAGCTTCCGCTACGCTTCCAACAAGGTAGGGACAAGGGTCATTAGGAGTGGGCCTGTTGCCCGCCGCCACCCGGCCTCATCTTGTAAACGGCTTAAAATTTCACGAACAACGATATGATACTTGCATCATGAGAATGCGAACAGCAATCTTTGATATTGCAAACCAGGTTTTCATGCATGAACACATTAATATCATGCAATTTATTAATTAACTAATACGTAACTGTATACTTGTTTATATTATGTATATAAACAAGTATACAGTTATGTATTAGTTACTTAATTTTTACTACATTGATACATAATATAATATAATTTACATCAATATCACTTTTAATTCACTTTTTTCCCTAGTTCTGCTCTGTATAAGTTAACGTCTTATATTTTATCGAGCATTGTAAACACTTCTGAACATAGATCTACCTCGAATTTTAGTGTATAAATAAAGTTATTATTATTTATTATTACAAATAAAATTGGTGAACATTGTTGTAATCGCGTTGCAAAGTTTTTCTTATGCTTATGATAATATCATTTACTAGAAGGTCAATACCATCCTTGGAAAACGAATCTAGGGATTCGGTGTGTTGTAATAATAGATGCAAATGTTTCTGGACAGTTATAATTTACAAAATAAAACTAGGATTTGTTTTTTGTAACATATTACATCATAGTTGTCAGGCGTCTATTTCAACTGTTGTTGTGTAATATGCTGAATTCTTGACTACTAATGCAGTACCTTCAATCTGAAGTCTGCACTTCATTTTTTTATGTGATATTCTTCATATAAAGTTAGAAAAGATGTGTTGAAGATGTAACGCCCGCCACTTGAAGCCAGAAACAGTGTTCGTATTTTAAATGTTATCCATGCACAAAAGTACTTTTTGAACCTGGCTGGTTCATATGTCCGTAGCCAGAAACTGGGGTCAGCTGATTCAGAAAACTCCTATCACCATACAGTCCATACTGATTCTGTGTTTACTCTTAGTCGAGGTATTCTGAGTTCGAAACATCTTGCAAACATTTTGAACCTAGGGCAAGGTCAGTCACTCCAGTGTTCTAGTTCACTCGGCTACGTGAATACATTCCTGGCTACATACAGTTGTGTAAAGTTTTATATAAATATACATCGCTGTACACTTTATGGAGTGTGGCTGAATGTTTCCCAAAGAAGTGAAAATGGTGTTCAACTGAACAATTGTGCCAGGGAGTAAACTGTGACGTGCTTTCTTCCGTTCTAAGGACTTCTTCCAATAGACCAACCAACGCGTTGACGAGCGTTGTTGTTATACTCCCCAGCTGTATTGACTTCCAAGCAGGACAGACAACTTTGCTACACAATGTACGTTCTGAGGAACGCTGCCTGTTTAACCACCGATCGTTTCTTGCAGCCCTACATCTACAAGAACCTAGAGTTTGGCTACGACCTTGACACACGACTTGCTCTGGTCGGACCAAATGGAGCTGGCAAGTCGACGCTGCTCAAGCTCATCTGTGGCGAGGTACGACGATGCTCTTCGAAAACTGCTAACATTTGATATTTTACTATATTGCAAGGCACAGTATTACTACTGTGTGTGGTGGACTCTGTCATCTGACAGCAGGCCTCGATATGAATTTATATTTAGGGGCGATTACTGCTTGCCGGTTGGCACCAGTATTCGTAGTGACAATCCATGGAGTTTACTGAGCGGGTTCAGGTGTTGCGTAACGCCTCTGGTGGAAAGCAGGTGCAACACCTGCAGTATGTAAATGTCGGTGCACCACACTATGAAAACGTTCTTAAGTTGGTACAATGTTTTTCTAATTTGGCTCCTGTTTAAATGTTGGCCGAGTAATTTGTGTTCTGTTGCTCTGGAGTACGTTTGTCTGTTGCCTCTCCACAGTTGAACCCGACGGAAGGTTTGATCCGACGGCATTCACACCTCAAGATCGGTAGATACCATCAGGTGCGTGTTCGCATATAAAGTGACCCTGGGAGCCATCGATTATGCAATCAAATCAAATAACACGAGAAGCTGAGGCAGGCATTAAACACGCTGTATTTGTAATTCTGTTTTTGGAATCGGTCTGCATGCAAGTAGACTTACCTGATACCCTCCTGAACTTGCTGGCTCGTGCTGATTTCTTGTCTTTTTATGAAATATCAAACTATTACCCCTGGCCTGATCAAACATGTAGACTGATGAACCGATCTAACACGTATGTTTAAGTAATTGCATTCTGTCTGTAATTGTTATGCAAAATCATATTACGCAAAACGTTTACATCGAACACACACACCTAAAAATAGAAAGAGAAACGGACAATTTATACTACGCCTCGGCCCATGACCCTGACCCCACTTGTCCGACCCACCGTACTCACCCACCCACCCTCTGTCCAACAGCACCTACAAGAGATCCTTGACCTGGACATGTCGGCCCTTGACTGGATGATGAAGCACTTCCCAGCCATCAAGGAACGAGAGGACATGAGGAGGATCGTGGGCCGCTACGGCCTGACGGGGATGCAGCAGGTAGGCACACTGTCACTGTGACGTGGTGGACTGAGATCGGTTATGAAAATGTGTGCGGCCATTTCGAACCTTGGGTGGGTTCATTCGCTCCTGTTCACTCATTTATATGAACGAATAACTGGACAGTGGCAGATTAGTGTCTTAGTAGTAATTGCTGTGTGGCTGAATGGTTTCCATGGGAGTCGAGGTGATGTGTGATTGAACAGGTGTGCCACAGTAAAGTGTAAACAGAGGTGTCCTGTACACAGGACTGAAAGGATGTGATTTGGGGATGGTTTAGCTACTGCAGTAATATTCCAGTTGCAGAAAATACATGTCTGGTGATCATATTGTGTCTTTATTGGAGCAACAGCAACTGTCACAAGTTCGTTGTCTGCTTGTCCACCGGTGCTTAGGTGTAGAAACATGATTTATTGGCCAAATAATAGTTCTGAAAACACAATGTAACCTTATATGAACAGAAATTTGCCATTTTAATGCATAATATTTACTGGGTAGTTTTTTATTGTAATTTTTATTATTATCCGGAATGCTTTAGTGTTATTTGTAAAGTACCAAACTTTTCCCAAATAGTACCACCACTAAGTGGGTTATCGTGGCAGTATAACATGTTATCCATCTGGTCCTAGTGCATTGGTTTACGAGTAGAAAGGGGACAACCAGTTTGTAAGTTGGTGTTTTCTCACGCGCATGTTGCCTTTTCTCTTGACAGACGTGTCCGATTCGTAACCTGTCGGACGGCCAGCGGTGTCGCATCTGTTTCGCGTGGCTGGCGAACCAGCGCCCCCACATGCTGCTGCTGGACGAACCGACCAACCACTTGGACATGGAGACCATTGACGCACTTGCCGAGGCCATCAACTACTTCGAGGGCGGCATGCTGCTTGTCAGCCACGACTTCAGACTCATCTCACAGGTAGGTGGCGCCACTGTTGCGCCATTGGTCGTCTGCCATTTAGTGGAACAATCATCACAGGGTCACAATCTGTCGGGGCCTGCGATTGGACGATTCTGATCGCAGCGTTCGTTCACGCATGTGACTAAATGTTGCCCGGTTTGTGTGAGGTGCGTTTGTCGCTCGTAAAAATAAATCCACAATCCCAAGGGTGTATGTTTGTGTGTTACTTGCAAGGACTGCAAACTGATGGGTAGTGATGCAAAGTTACACTCCTCAAAGGGTTGTCAGATGGCCGAGATAATCTGGGAGTGTTTGCCAATGTTAAGTGAGTGTGTTTGTGCTTGTGTTACATCGTCTAAGTGTGTTTATGAATGTATTGCCTCATCTAAGTGTGTTTTTGCCTGTGTGTGTGTGTGTGTTGTCTCCTGTGTGTTCTAAGTGTGTTTGTGCCTGTGTTGTCTCTTCTAAGTGTGTTTTTGTTTATGTGTGTGTGTGTTGTCTCCTGTGTGTTCTAAGCGTGTTTGTGCCTGTGTTGTCTCTTCTAAGTGTGTTTATGCGTGTGTCATCAGGTGGCCGAGGAGATCTGGGTGTGCAACAAGCAGACGGTGACGAAGTGGGAGGGAGACATCTTCTCGTACAAGGAAAGCCTCGCGAAGGAGATTGAGCGAAAGGCCAACAAGAAATGACGCACGGACGGACGCACACAGCTCGGATCTAGGCAATTGGGGGGCAACGTCGCCGTCTCGTCCAGCTGGCCTGAACGCATCACGAGAAGCGAAACGGGGTCTAACTATTACTGTAAACGCCAGTGGCCACTGTTAGTCAGCACACATAACCTGTGAATATCCGTCGGCTGCATCTGCAGCGGCACTCGAATTCAGCTTTGTATCTATTTAGGTGACTTCACTCGTACACACTCACTGTTGTCTACCTCCAACAGATTTTCTGCGTATAATTTATTCGTCTAGGTTTTGGTGGGATGCCGGATTCGGCTGGGATACGGGGAAGTAAAATGGCTACCACGCTGGAACGTCATGTAAATGAGCCGCATGTGGCCATTTCTGGTGTTGAATTGGTGTCATCTGCGATAACGAAGCTGGTTGAAATCAAATTTTGGTCGAGTCCACTTTTGCTAATCAATATTACGCCGTCGGTGGTTGGGTTATGATCCCAAAGTACGATAGTGACAGGCTGATGTACGTGCTTTTAACAAATATTTAACATGTTAGACTTCTGTGCTAATACATTTACAGTGGCGCAACGTTCAGGCTGCAGG
Organism: Ridgeia piscesae; assembly: GCA_025642075.2. Lineage (NCBI taxonomy): Eukaryota > Metazoa > Annelida > Polychaeta > Sabellida > Siboglinidae > Ridgeia > Ridgeia piscesae. The sequence continues at coordinate 308,428 of JAODUO010000113.1, forward strand.
TGTTATGTTTGAAATAGGTGTCGCACCTTTATACTCGGTGCTGCCACATAGTGGCGAAGCAGTTATTCGCGAAGGTGCAAATGAACAACTTAAAGGAGTGGAAAGGTTTCCAGATTAAAATTAAGGCTGTACAATTGGATATTTACAGACGCTACGATATTCTTTAAAATGTTCGGAGTAAAATAGACAAAATAGAAAATTGCACTGGTTAATGATTTCATTAAAAAATTCTCTGTATTTGTGTCAAGAATATTAGCCATGGTGTTGAACAAACTCGGTGGCATTCTTGCTAAGCATTACGTATTCAACAAGATGTAAAAAAACCACGGCTTATAATGAATTGGACTCGTGATTAAAAAATCTCCATGAAGTTTGCCTTGTTTGTTGCTAACATAAGTTTGCTGGGATGTGGGTGCATTGTTAGAGTAATAAGGATATAACACACTTTTTATACTCATTGATACATAAGGAGGAACTACTTTCATGATACAGATGTCAAAGTAAGATGTTCAGGAAAGTTTACATTATAAAGGTGATTCTCTATATGTAGAGTATAGACCCAGATCTCTGTCAGTTGTGCATGTATTGACTAGCTTACATTGCACGTTGATTGATTGGAATGGTAAACTACGTAAACAATAACGGATGATAGACACTTAGATCACGGTCGGAGAACGTCCTAGTTCATTGCTAATCTGTCCTTTCCATTTTAATTTAACTTCTTACGAATATTTCTCAGCATAAAGCACAACATGTGCGTATCAATTACAACATCTCCAAGCAGTACATGGGTCTGGATAGTGTAGTGGTTGGCACTCTGGCGGCCTGGGTTCAATGCCCTGTCACGGCAGGCATAGTATATTTGGTGTTAAAACATAGCTCTCAACATTGGGGACTGTAAGACACACGCACGCACGCACGCACGCACGCACGCACACACACACAGACCGAAAGGAGTATGTTAAACAACACATACGGGGACAGACAAACAAGTCAGAAGACGGAAGTGGTCCTGGTAGTGGTAGGGCACGTCAGCAAGATACGAGATAACCGATGGAGATCGCTTATCACCATCCGGAAACCCTACAAATGGAAACGATCTAAAGGAAGAGCGGCGAGACGTTGAAAGAGACGAACTAATATTGACTAATGGAAGGGTAGCATGTGGCAGAGGATAGCACAAGATAGGCAGACGTAGAAACAGCATGTTGAGGCCTTCGCCCAACCACTGCGGCTGCACAATGATGATGATTATAACAAGGTAGGGCACTCATGCAGTATACGTGGGAGGCAGGGCCCTATCAAACACACATGACATGCGCATGCCGAACAAGAGACTTAGATATCCATTTGCATGTTATTATTATAAGGCTTGATGCCTTTCACACCCAGAGCATGTATACGGTTACATTGACTTATATTTATTAGCACAACGAATTGCCTGCGTATAATGGAAGCTACTTGGCTTACATTTAGCCTAAAACAAAGGAGGCTATAACCTCTTAATAGTCTAGATTCGACACAAAAATTCGTTGCCGAAAGCAATTTATCATACTACATGACGTGTATATTTCTTCTATCGCTCTCCGAGTTATTTTAAAATTTATTTTCAGTTTAATGGTCGGAAATATAAACTCTATTTTGTTTGTCTCTAGTCTAGACGAACCAAGGATACTGATGTTTTAGTGGAAGATCAACCGAAGTTTTTAGCCTGTATTATTCTGACATAAAGCCATCTGATTCGCGAGGGGACAATCCAGATACGGTAGAAGTCTCAACTTGTCTCTTCTCATGGGTATTAACAAGGGCCTGACTAACATATGTGAACCCAAGTATTACACTAATTATATCATTAATTATGGCTCGAGAACAGTTTGGCATGTACATATATATTCATATATTAACCAGGGGCGTAATTTACTAGCCGTACGCACGCACGCACGCACGTGCTTCCACATCATTAAGGCAACCACACAATGCCCACTACAAACGGTAGCCAGAGGATGCCCAGATATGTTCATAGGCTTTAGCAACGAAAACGTCATCATACACTTGTAACATTTTGACAACATTGTACAGCTGTACTCAGTTTCCAGACCCGTGTGCACAGAACAGATAGTCGCCTCCGCCTGGAGGCTATCTTGGCAATGCAGCAGCCGGAAAATACGAATTCACTAGAAACAAGTTATCAATGTTTTGACGTCCATAGGCTAAGATTAAAAGATTAGAAGCTAAAACTGGCGTTAACAACAAAACCAAACTACAGCTGTAGTGTCTGCTCTGGAATATCTGGAGGCTGACGGGAATGGCAAACCATAGGGCTACATGTTGTCAATCCAAAGGTTTGACTTCACCATCACATTGGTAACGATTGAGCATGCACTCTAAAGCTACTTCCTCTGACAACATATATTTATAATATGAAGGCGCCGTGGAACTGGCAGCGAAATTCGAAGTTCAACAGAGCAAGCCGGGCTGGAAAACAAAGATGCCGTGAAAATGTTCCCGCTGACACCCCATTGTCAGTATAAGAAGAGGGCGATGTATCAACCATTCATGCGTTAATGGCTCAAGGTCGCTACGTGGCTCATTAGGCCTACATCACACCGAAACAACTGGTGCATATGATAACAGAAAAAATTGCTCAGCTGTACCAGGTGTTCGATCAAAGACAACATGCCTGGAAATTTGCGTGAACTACAAAACGAAGTGGATCACTGGAAAGCAATATGGTAAATGGTGAATGTCGCAGAGAAACCAGACACACTCGACGATTCTATAAATCAACTCCGACCTATACCCCAACATGTACACTGCTGTCATAGTACTGATGGTGATGTCTGTATTGACAGCCACGGCAAATCGCTCTGCTGCATCTCAAGAACTATCAGCGCTCTACAATGATAATAGAGCGCATGTCGGTACTGGCCTTGATGCACGTCTACAAGGACACAGAGTTGGATGCTGAATGCATCATTCATCAGTTCAGTCGTCACTTCTGACGACTGAACTGATGAATGATGCGCTTAGCCCCCAATGAAGGCGGGTACAGTAACTGAACCGATGTTAAAGATAATACACAACTCTTAACAAATATCAGTTTTTACTTGTTTTAACTCTTAGATACAACACATATACAATATACAGTATTTATCTTGGCTTATTATTAAAAGGCTGTGACTATTGCAACTTTCTTTAATTACTATAATGAATACATAAGTTATTTTAAAGCATACAATGAATGCGTTGCACAATGAAACGTATGCTATGTATGATATTTAACCGTTCAAGTCATCCGCCTTTTCAGCATGTTTCACGCAGTAACAATACTGTGTATGTTTCTATTTACTCGTAGCGTGTTCTATTTACCTATGATATATTCTGACTTAAAATGCACTGTATGTCAACTGATTGGATCGTCACACAGGCTACACAACATTTTGGAGCACCTGACCCCGATGATAGAATTTTGATTGATATAATTAATAATTATTAGTGCTTCCACTTGCATGTATGCCTCGCTACACCCCTGTAATAATGATAGGATATTTCACATTCGAATAGATAAATTGCTTTGCTTACAAAGAGTACTACAGCAGGGGCAAACGCTGGACAGAACGTGGAGATAGCCCCACATTACGTAAACTTAAAGAAAAGGTGTTCACCTCGTGTGTTACCCCGGCACACGTGTGGCCCACAGACGATGGCACTAACAGATGCATAACAGAAGTAGGTGCACTTTTGCGAAAAGAACTGGGTAAGACGAATCGCTAACAGACATGATAAGAGAAGAATTGAGGAAATGAGAGTGGAGGTTGGAGTGAAGGAAGGTTTCAAGAAGGAATTGGTGACAAGTAGGTTGAAATGGGCCGGTGATGTGGAAAGAATGGGAGATAGAAAACTGGCAGAGAGCGGATGTCCGGAAAGTGGATGACAACTAGAGGCGATGAAGACCGATATAGCGATGGGAGGACTGGATTAAGATATATCTGATATGAGTGGGGGAAGAATGGAGAACAACAGCAGAATATAGAAGAAATTGGAGAGTGTTGATAGAGGACGTAGTGAGAGAAATGTGAGGAAAGAGAAGAGGAAGCAAATACACGACGGAAATTATGCCTGGCCAACCCCACCCCTGACGACAGGGATGCCAAAAGGAGAACAATGACGCTATGCAATTTGACCTGTCTCTAGTATCCGGGCAACTATTAGTTTGTATTTTCATGTTGATATTATTAATAGCAATTAACCATCACGCACATTGAGAATGATGATACCAATTATTTCCGTTGCCCTGTGACACATTTGGGCTGCAGCCAACTGGTTGCTTATCAACCAATCGTTATTTAATACTATATATATATATATATATATATATATATATATATATATATATATATATATATATATATATATATATATATATATATATATATATATATATATATATGTATATATATATATATATATATATATATATATATATATATATATATATATATATATATGTATATATATATTATATATATATATATATATATATATATATATATATATATATATATATATATTATCCTCTGTACTTTGCCACTATGAATCAGACCGCCAGTTAAGTTATTGGTCCTCAGTTTCCCACCCTCCTAATATTCGGGTTTTTGTGGACATGATCAACCTAAAATTTGGGAAAAAAAGTGGTGAGAATTATGCAGTCTACTGTTTTGTCGACGATAGCTGGATATAGGAATAGCTGCAACATATTTGTGGGTGCAATTTGAGATTTTTGAGTGCCTTTGAATGTGAACATAACCGCGAAAACTCTTCAACAGCACCCCACCCCAATCCCTTCATTCGATGTCATCATAATCATCCCAGAGTGCGTGACAGCACAAGTGTGTTGAAGCTCGGGCTCCACCACTCCCATATTCATTTATGGGGTTTTTCCGCGCTATTGGGCTTTAAGCGCAGCCACGACACAAAAGTGACACTTGCGTGATGTTTGGGCTTCTCTTTAGCATTAAATAATTGAATACGCTTGTGATGGAATACTAGGCTCCACAGTCCGCGTCAGTCCTACACTCACACGAAACCAGATGCATGCTACTTGACTGCTTTTATTTTTTTCACACATATACTGAATCTAATAACTATGTATTAAATTACTTGCAAGGGATTCAACATGTCAACGTAATATGCGTCACATTTCTGTGATAATATGTCAGTTTGCTTAGTGCACTTATAGGATTTGCTTTAAAAGTTAGCTTTTTAAGACATCTTCCAGCCCAAAAATTATTATAAACTGTTATGTTAACGAAAAGTTCAGCACAAGTTGCACACAGGAGCGTGTGTGTATGCGAGTTAGCGCTGGTTTTCTTCATACCCGACTAATAGACGGCAAGCCACTAAGGTACGAAACTGTTTCTCAGGTATGCTACCCACCTGATGCGGTGTCCCCAGGGTTCTGTTTTGGGGCCATTGATGTTCACTCTCTGTACAACGCCACTAAGCTCTGTTATCAAACGTCACAACTTTTATTTACATATCTACATTTCTTTGGCCACAACTGATACTTGTCTCTCCGTAAATCATCTCAGGGATTGTCTCCAAGACGTCTCCCTTTGGAGAAACAAAACCCCAGTAAATTAAAGCTTAAAGCAGAAAAGACCGAATTTCTTATAATTGGGACCCAAACGCAGCGTATACAACTTGGTGGCATTTTCCCCCCGACACATATTTTGAGTCAGAGTACCACACCAGCGGCTTCAGTGTTAAATATCGGAGTAACGTTTGATAACAATTTCAATTTCAAACAACACATCAAAAACATGTCGCTGCTGTTTTTACCATATCAGCATGTTTTATCATGCCCGCGATCTTCGCCGTATTCGCCGGCAAATCTCACTTTCCGTTGCCAAAACCATCGCAACTGCTCTTTTAAGCAGCAGACTTGACTACCCAAATTCTCTCCTTTACAATACTGCAATCAAGGATATAGCAAAACTTCAACGTGTCCAAAATGGTTTGGCCAGGGTAGTTTCGCGTTCTCCTCGTTTTTCTCGCTCAGTGCCGCTTCTGAAATCTTTGCATTGGTTCCCTGTGCATTATCGCATTCTTTTCAAGATTTGGGCAATAGTCTATTAAGCCCTCTCATCAACACAACCAGCATATCTGAATTAGATGCTTTCTCCAGCAAGAAATTCCAGACAGCTACGATCAATCATTAGAAACCACCTTTACATCCCTCGGGTGAAAACGAAAGCTAGAACTCGAGCTTTCTCTATTGCCGCACCAACTCTGTGGAATTCGCTACATGCCAGTATTAAATTAGTAGAAAAAATAGCTTCAAATAGCGTCTAAAACCTACCTCTTTAAAGCTGCCTATCCTCCTTAGATTCCTAGCACCTTCACCCATATGACTGCTTAATCCATTGGTTTTGTCGCGCCATTGAGCTCGATCTTCGTTGATATTGGCGCATAAAAAGTCATTATTATTAGGCCTATTGTGTTTTAATCAAGGCTAAAACGTTTCGATTAGGAAAACAAGTTACAACATTAATTGTATTTATTCTATTTACAACATGGAGTTTATTGAAATGCAGTAATGTGTGTAGTATTAATGTTACATAACAGTATGTCTCATTATAACACCATGGCAACATATTAAAATAACGCTGCTTAGTTCCACTTTACCATATTTAATAAGTCGACTCAATTATTGTTAGTCTTTCAACGTAATCGCAAAATACCATACGTTTGAAAAGATATATCAATAAAGAGTAAGCTTTTGATAAGCTAATAGACGAAACATTATAGATCTACGGCGGACAACTACAGACATGGCGACTGCCTCTAATCATAATATATTTTAGTTTAAAATTCACCAGTCAAGTATCGCTTCATTCAAACATGTCCGCCGAATCATCGCCACGAGACGCAGGCACGTGACCCAGATATTCTGGTTTCCGGTGTCGAGACGCGCGCCTGGGGGCGCGAGCCTGCGGATAGCTGCCGCAGGCTCGCCGCCTTAATCCGTACCCTCGACATCCGGCTTCGACTACTGCCAGGCGACGGCGGTACCACCAACATCACGTCCGAACCGTCACTGGTAAAGAAAGGCCCCGACGACCCGCGCCTCGCGACACCGGCCTTGGACGGACGACGAGGAGGCGGCCCTGCTATCACGTGACAATGACGATCGTCAGCGGAGTGAGACGCCAGAATCACATGACTCGCGGGAGCGTCCTTGGAACGAGGTCTGCGTTCCACCGAGGCGTCTCTGAAGTGATTGAGCACACACGTGGGTCCAGTCGACATGCGGCTCAGCCGATCAACCATGGAGTGGAGGCATTTCACCGCGTGACCCTGACGCGCATGCGTGGTTCGTTGCACGGGTGGCGCAAGATTCCGTCGGTCATCTTTGCAATCGTGCCACGGCGACATCATGCCATTCGGACGAGCATCCCTGCTATCGCGCCCTATTGCGGTGAGATTCTGGCGATCATCCGTGGGGATATGCCCCAATGATGTGTTACTCTGAGGACGACCCGACGATATGTGACGATGGCGACTGTCCGCGGAAGGGTGTTCCCGTGATATGTGACTCGGACGATTATCCACGTCATAATACCCTAAAGATGTGTGACGCTGACGGTCATCTTTGGAATGTTGCTCCAGTGACGTATGGCTCGTCTTACGGTCATTGACCGCAGCATAATGTCCTGACGATGCGTGACCACGACGACCATCCGTGGAATTATGTCCTGACGATGCGTGACCACGACGACCATCCGTGGAATTATGTCCTGACGATGCCTGACCACGACGACCATCCGTGGAATTATGTCCTGACGATGCGTGACCACGACGACCATCCGTGGAATTATGTCCTGACGATGCGTGACCACGACGACCATCCGTGGAATTATGTCCTGACGATGCGTGACCACGACGACCATCCGTGGAATTATGTCCTGACGATGCGTGACCACGACGACCATCCGTGGAATTATGTCCTGACGATGCGTGACCACGATGACCATCCGTGGAATTATGTCCTGACGATGCGTGACCACGACGACCATCCGAGGAATTATGTCCTGACGATGCGTGACCACGACGACCATCCATGGAATTATGTCCTGACGATACATGACAAAGGCGACCATCCGTGGAATGACGTTCTAACGACGTATGACAAAGGCGAACATTCTCCTTGGAATAAGCCCTAAATGACGTGTTACCGTGGTTATCGTCGTTGGAATGATGCCCAAGTGATGTATGACTCCGACAATCACCCTCTGAGTGATGCCCACGTGACGCGTCACTCGGACCATCGTCCCCGGCATGATGCACTGTCGACGTATGTCTCTGGCGATGATCATCCGCCGAGCGAGACCATTGCGAAATGTTAACCTGACGGTCATCCACCGTCGATGTGAGACTCTGACAATCGTCCACGGAATAATACCCTGAATGTACATGTCTGTCATCCACGGGTGACGTCTGACTCTGATGACGGTTGTCCTTACAGCGAGGTCCTATCGCCGTGTGACTGAGCCGATCAGCATTAGACCGAGGCTCTACGGACGTGTGATTGCGAAGATTATCTTTACTGCGCTCTACGGACATGTGATTGCGAAGATTATCTTTACTGCGCTCTACGGACGTGTGATTGCGAAGATTATCTTTACTGCGATGCCCCAGTGACGTGTGAGTACGACTCTCATCGCTAGACTGAGACCCTAGAGACGTGTAATTGTAACAATCATCCACTCCCAGCGACACGGGTGTCTGACTGTCGTCCTTAGAGCGGGACCCCGAGGACGTATGACAAAGACGATCTCCATTATAATAACACCTTGTAAACGACTCGTCACTCTGATGATCCGACACACGAGTCTGGCGTGCGTTCTTCGGGTGGGGCCCTAGCGCATGACGATTTGCGTTAGAGTGAGTGCGACTTCCGGCGTTAGAATGACTCCGTACGAAAGTGCAATTCTTGCTATCGGCTCGAGAATGAGGCCTTGGCAACGTGTGGCTCACACGACCTTCACCAGAGTGAGAGGCAACTGGCATGTGATTCTGGCGATTGGCGTGAGAGTGAGGTCCTACCCAGGTGCGATGCTGCATACCTGCGTTAGAGCGAGACCGTAGCGACGTGTGACGCCGGCGTCGTTCGTTAGAAGGAATCGGGGGCGAGGAGCGAGAAGTACAAGACGATGTATGATGACTAGACGTCTGGTCGTCGTACGAGTCGCGGTCCCTTCTCGCTTTACCCTCCGCTACGGTGCTTCGTTTGTCGGGCCGCTGTGGTGCATAGTCGTGGCATGTCCTCGCGTAGTTCCTCATTTTCTTCAGATATAACCCTGAAAACGCCAGCTCCCGATACTGAAACACAAAATTACACATATGTGCTGTAAAATTCTTGGCCCATTTAAACAGGTTTTTGTGGAAAGTCACACGACATTTGAAAAGTTATCATATGTTGTATTCTAGAATATAAAGGGTGGAATATTGCAAACACTCCCAACCTTCGATATAAATTGCCAGGTTCAGTTTTTGCATGTGTACATTTTTCGTGAAAGTTGTAATTAAGAGATCCCTATCTGTTAGGTAGAGCATATAGTTAGTCCGTTCAACCAGTTTGGGGGAATTCAGAAATGACAGAATTGGTTTACCTGATACCGAAATTCAGCTTCTACAACTCAAACGTCTAACCAAGTCTGCCCTGTACGAGGAAGACGCGGGCATCGTGTCGATATAGCACCAGAAAACATCACAATTTCCCTTAGTCGAATTCACCATTAATAAACTACCGTTTTCGCGATACTATTCTAGAATCCCCAGGAAATAACCCATGGGCTGCCTGAACAGAATCAACTGAAGTCTCGCAAAGATGGTCCAGATCCTGGAAATTGGAGACATGCATGTCTCTTCGGGGTAGTGCCGACTCTCCATAGGTGCACATTCGGTGCATGACACTGGGTGTAGGGAGTATAAGATAATAGGTTTGTACTGGCCGAAGTACATGAATGAATAATACATGATACGTCTGCGGTAAAACGTCTACAGTGTCTGTGTCCACGAGAATCCAAGTTCCGAGGCGCGACATCCAATATCATTAGGCGTATGACAGTGAACAGGCGAGAGACGTCAACGGAGCACGAGACGGCCGAAAGTTTAGGGTGGGGATGCGATTTCAAACAAATGTGTCTTGAGTTTTTCCTTGAAAAGGGTTTATAGTTTTCAATTTTTTTACAATCACGGGGAGTCGATTATTGGCGAAGTTACAGAAAAAGCACGTTTGTTGGGAAACTGACGATATAAAGGTTCTCGGATTTCAGAAAAATGCAGCAAATTAACTAAATTAATGGTCGTCGTATATGGGGGTGGTTGCAGCGCACCATTCTCGACTAGACGAGATTCGAGTAAGTAGACGCCTCACCTGTTGCCCTGCCGCCGAGACAATATCATTTATAACACTGATTTCCGAGTCGGTGGCCTTCGAATTAACGGGAATCGCGAGCGACTTTCCACCTGTAAGGACGTCACGTGATGACAGTGCAATAATATAATACAACAAGCACACGCACTCATACGCACGCAGACATAGACGCACGCACACGCAAACACACACACACACGCGCGCGCACACACACACACACACACACGCAAACACAAACGCGCACACGCAAACACAACACACACACACACACACACACACACACACACACACACACACACACACACACACACACACACACACACACACAAAGTTATAGATACTACAAATATTTTATGAAAGCGAAATGGGTTAAAACAGTTCGACATATAATCGAGTTGGAAGAATGCTATACTAAAACAAGATTCCATATTACACAACTAACACGTCACTGATGAAGACCACCGACGGCGGTCGAAATTAACGTCGATAATTTATTAGTTGTATAATATGTAGTTTGATTTTATTATAAGTTCAACATACACTCAAGAGAAATTCTACTTCCCATGCAGTCTCTTAGAAGGCACGCCACTACCAAATGGAACAGTAGTAGTTGTAGATCGGTGCTCGCGTCACTTACCGGGACCGACGGCAACCAAAGGCTTTATGGAACTTGTATGGTTTAGTGGGTCATCGTGGTAATCGAACAGTGTGGTGACATCAGACTCGTCTGCGATCATGCCCAAATCTTCTTGCCCAGGCAGCTTCCTGTGGTCGCCTTACCAAACAAAATTAATATTTAAACCGCTGGCCCTTTGGCCAACATCACAGTAACTTACCGATGGAAATGTAAGGTTTCGCCATGTGGACCGGTTATGGCGTCATAGCATGATGTCACAATGACGTAATCGTCTTTACACAAGTGTATATTCAGCTGTAAGCAGGTGCTTTCTGTGTCAGTGTTGTGATACAAGCGGAACGAGTAGGGAGCAATCGCTAGGGGCGCTGATGCGCAACTCGGGCCTGTGACGTATTCCCGCTGTTTATTTCTTTTTTCAGTTCATCTTTAATTTGTTTAGGCTCCCACAGTTATTAATATAAGGCATACATACAACGGGTGTTAACATATGCTGGATATAATGAATGAATGCGGTGTAAAGAGGTAATGTACGGGACGCTTGCGGCAGGAGGTTCGAATTGCGTAAGAACGGCGCCACCTGGCTGATTAGCAGTGTTGCCAACTCCGCGGTTTTCCCGCGGAATTTGGCTAGTTTTAGACCTATTCTGCGGTAAAAAAAAAAACAGTTACCGGTTGCGGTTTTTTGGGCTTATTTTTATGCATATGCCGCTATATTTTGGGGCTAATTTCCAAATTTGTCTGAGGCCCAACTTGACAGAAAATGCAACCGTATAAAATGTAACATTTTAGGTTATTTTAATTTTGCTTTTAAGAAGAGTGAATGTTCGGATAAATATATCTTTGGAGTACGTTTTCTGAAGTTTGGCCAGTAGTTAGATGAATATTTAATAAGAAGATCCTGAATATTACATACAAATAGCACGTTAATTGCAGCTAAATCGTTTTGAATTTACTGACCTTTTTATTCGGATTTGCGCTGACGCAATGACGGCCATCTTTTAGTAATCTAATATCTAATCTAACTGCATCTTTGAACACGATACTATTTGAAGACACTATTTAGACGTGAATCGATATCTAAATATAAAATCTTTCTAATGAAGTTAATATTTAACACTTATCTGTTTATTTGAGCATCTTATCAATAAATATTGGCATAATGAGATTTCCTATGCTAATCAATACGTACACGCTGCTTGTAGTTTCTGGTTCGCTTTAATTTTATTTACAGATAAACATCGCCAAGATACATGGCAAAGTTGACAAACAGATCTGCTATAGAAATATGTACTATATGTCATATATACTGCTAATAAAGCATATGTAAAGGTTATTGAAGCATGTCACAAAAAGAAAATAGTAAATTATGTTAAGAGCACACTAGCTTCCATTGTGGGTGCAGAATAATTGACTGAACCATAAAGACAGTTGAATAGAACAAATTTGCTAAAAGTCCGACAAATAATCCTGAAAAATAGACCAAATAATATAGCTATAGGTCCTAATACTGGATATAAAATGTTATTTCAAGGTCATATCCATATCAAGGTCAGACTACACTGAGGTCAAAAAAATTATTTTACAAATAACTTTGACAAACTGTAAGGTTATAGCAGTTTGCAACTGCATTTCAGTTGAGTGATCCAGACCCGTATGAGAGAGACAGACAGAGAAAGAGAGAGGAGTGTATTAACTAATTCGCTATTCTGTTTGCCATGTAGCAAACAGGACGACGAATTAATAGCTACTGCACAAAAACTACTTCTTTCATAATTATGATTCAACATATTACATAATTATGATTATCAGATATCACAGTGAATGTTTCTGCTGTTATATAGTTTGTAGTATGTGGTAGACTCGCCAAGAGTTCTCGCTCGCCAACAATTGTTTGCCAGGCTAGAGGGTAATTGCCATAGCCTCGTTGGATTAAAACCTTATATTGCAATGCAGGTTTGCTTATCGATTGTTTGCTTCAGTCAATTTCGGGGACCGAGGGAGACGACACAACTGTACATCCACTGAATGGATCCTGTTGCTCAGTGATATACAGACACGTATTGGCCTAGAATATGGATCTTACGCCCTGACATAGAATTCGCCCTGACGATGTGACGCCATTGCAACAACCTCTGGACAATCACAGTGAATGAGATGAACAAAAATGCCAAGTTTCTAAGAAATTTATTCACAAGTACACTGCTATGTCACATACATATGGAATCTGTTATTTTGTGCCGTCCAAAGACAACTATAATATATATATATACACACACACAGTGATAATATGTACACATTTGACAGTTACCGAGACCAACCTTCACAAGTGACCAGGTATTCTCATCACCGGTAACTAATGAGAATTACACCATCTCTTCCTCAGTAATTACATTAACCTACGTTATATAAGATCTATTTGTTCCCTTATAAATATATGTATCACATTTCCTACATAGCACACAAAATATCTTACCACAGCATACCCCATTTTCACTCACTGCAAACAAATGTCACATGTATATAATTATTTACATTGTAAGAACATGGTCATTAACTGGTTTTTCACAGCAACTGTCTTGAATGTTGACTGATCTGGACATTTTCTTTGATTTTGCAAAGTGAGAATTAATCACCAAAATTAGGCCAGACCAGTTTTTAAATGATACATACTGGAAGGGCACCATCTGGCAGAGGATAGCGCAAGATAGACAGATGTGGAAGCAGCATGCTGAGGCCTTCTTCCTACCACAGAACACTACGGCTGCACAATGATGATGATGTAACATATATTTTTCAAGCCATCATCAATATTCATGTTTTGTCAACTAACTATAAAAGATTTGAAAAAATGGTCACATCATAGCTGTCCTATGAGAATTTTTTTTAAATTTACTCACATCTCCACATGTTTAGGATAGTTCTATAAAAATAAAAGCCATAGCATTTGTGGATAATTAAATCTTAATACATGTGTAGTCTTAAAAGGCTGAAGAAATAATAAGCATTACTAAACAAATATTACCCCAGTTCCAATGGAAATGTGCTTTATAATGTAAGGAACTGGCACAGAACTGGACATCCTGTATTTTGGCACATTGTAACGACTGCATTATGTTACACCTGCTAGTGTGATGCCCGGGTGTTCACCTCCTCCTGTGAAGGTGTCCACCCCTCCAGTGAGGGTATGACCCCGGTTGGCGCGGCCAGTGCTATAAGTGTCGTAGGTCATTCTCAAGACCGTAGACCTTAGACTTGAGGGTCTTCAGTTCGCCCATGAGTTGTTGGGAGCGGCCGGCGGTGCGCCGGACGTTGTGCAGGACCTGCATGTCTATGTCGTCTGGACGCTCCTCCTCACGGTCACACGTCAACCCTATCGTCACCTGTCAGTGGCAAGTATTAAGTATTCAGCATTGCAGGGCAGCTGCTAAAGCTTGCGGTGACAGTTCCGACATACGTCTCTGTGTATGATGTCAAAAACATGTGGGTGTAACAAGACTTAAATACTAGACTATGTTAGTGATGAATGACAATAGTGAAGTACAAATTATTGTTGTACAAATATGTGCACTATAAGCACAAATGCAGCCCCCCCCCAGCGAAGGGTGCCCACGTGCATACCATAGCCATAAATCATTAATAAAAGACAGTCAGGATATTTAATACTTAAGCAATAATGACAGAAAATATATATATTTCCCAGATCCCCTAACCCTGTACAATTGTTTCTCCCAATCCCCTCACCTTGTACAGTTGTTTCTCCCAGCCCCCTCACCCTGTACAGTTGTTTCTCCCAACCCCTCACCCTGTACAGTTGTTTCTCCCAGCCCCTCACCCTGTACAGTTGTTTCTCCCAGCCCCTCACCCTGTACAGTTGTTTCTCCCAACCCCTCCCCTTGTACAGTTGTTTCTTCCAACCCCTCACCCTGTACAGTTGTTTCTCCCAACCTCTCACCCTGTACAGTTGTTTCTCCCAGCCCCCTCATCCTGTACAGTTGTTTCTCCCAGCCCCTCACCCTGTACAGTTGTTTCTCCCAGCCCCTCACCCTGTACAGTTGTTTCTCCCAACCCCTCACCCTGTACAGTTGTTTCTCCCAACCCCTCACCCTGTACAGTTGTTTCTCCCAACCTCTCACCCTGTACAGTTGTTTCTCCCAACCCCTCACCTTGTACAGTTGTTTCTCCCAACCCCTCACCCTGTACAGTTGTTTCTCCCAGCCCCCTCATCCTGTACAGTTGTTTCTCCCAGCCCCCTCACCTTGTACAGTTGTTTCTCCATGTCCTTGAGTCTCTGCCTCAGAGTCCTGATGTCCGTCTTGAATCCTTCCACCTCCAGGTTACGCCTCCGTTCCAGGTCCTGATAGCGTTGGTTCATCAACTCGAGTCGCTTCGCCATCTTGTGAGTGCGTGCCTGCAACATCACCAGGGGCCAGGGTAAATATAGATCTCGAACACGTTTACTCAGCTATATTTGTACGTAATGTAGCATGTTCAATGGACAAAACAGCAGTCACCCGTGCTATAAGGTGGATTTCCTGCATCTTTTAAACACTTCATGCTGCTGAGATTATTCGTCTCGCAGCTATTTTGTTATGTAAGCTCTTGTTAGTCAAATCCTGTATCTTGAAAACCCCAAAATATAATTAAAGACACTTATAAAATGACTTGCCTTAAAAAAGACATAATCTGAAGTGTAATTTCTGCGCTAATCCTCCAGTGAATCTAGAGTGTTTCTATTCGTAGCAATGCTATTAAGTTTTAAACAAAATGATATGATATGTTAAAATAGCTGCTTGGTGACCCACTTCTCACATAGACATGTGATAGTTTCTTACTTTAAAGAGCTCCTTGCCAACTGTCTCCTCCTCTCGGATGCAGGCCAGCTTGTCCTCCAGTTGGATCACCTGCTCTCTGTACATGTCCGCCAGTTTCTGGGCCTGGCGCTTCTCTCCCGTCAGAACCTGCCACAACAACAGACATTACATGGCGGGTCTCGTCACATAGGCTGGACATGTTACACGTCATGTCATACTGGATGAATGGATTGATGGTTGGATGGATGTGACACGTCATGGCACGTGACATGTGGTGTTGCATGACTTTAGGAGTTTTTGACAATTAATATAGAATTGTCAAATATGCCAGACATGTCATGTCACACAGGTTGGACATGTCCTATGCACCTGACATGTCACATACAACACCATTTGAATTGTTCTTTTTTCTCTTTTGTATGTATTTGATTATTATTTATTAATAATTTGTGTACACAATGTCAATACATGTTGCATTGAAGTAAACGATACACGAATGACTCGGCCATTGAAAACTGTCAACTATGCATGGTACATGGTGAATAAAAAATTATCAATCACTATCATACAAGTTATGTCACACATCACGTCACACAGGTCAGACCTATTGTATGTCATGTCATGTCATGTCATGTCATGTCATGTCATGTCATGTCATGTCATGTCATGTCAGTCATGTCAAGTCAAGTCAAGTCAAGTCAAGTCAAGTCAAGTCAAGTCAAGTCAAGTCAAGTCAAGTCAAGTCAAGTCAAGTCAAGTCAAGTCAAGAACGCCACGCCACGCCACGCCACGCCACGCCACGCCACGCCACGCCACGCCACGCCACGCCACGCCACGCCACGCCACGCCACGCCACGCCACGCCACGCCACGCCACGCCACGCCACGCCACGCCACGCCACAAGCCACCAAGAGTATTTGTATTTAAATACATTTCAATGTACTTGACCCCATGTCTGATACCCAGTTCACTATGACTGATCATACATCTGTCCTTTGAGGCCTGATCCTCACCTCGACCTCCTCACTGAGGTTCTCGTGTGAGTCGGCCACGGACAGTCGCAGGACGTCGTCTGTGGTGAGGTTGAGCTGTGAGCGACACTGGTCCAGTTCCAGCAGCAGCCTGTCCTTGTCATGGATCCACAGGCGCTCCGTGTTGCGGTGGTCGTAGCGCTGCTGCAGGTAGTCCTTGGTGCTGTCATACAGCAGCTCCTGGGTCTTGTGTAGTCTACAGACGGTTTAATCACAATGACATCTAACAGTTTTCTGCCGCCATATATCTAGCAATTATATCCATTCTCTCGTCAGTAAGGATGTGTACATTTGCGAACGTTATCAAACTTTTCGTTTTTTTAATAATTTACATTTTATGGTTTTAAGGTATGCTACTCCGCTTTTTATCATTTTTTAATAAGCACTTTTGGCTCAGTACAGTGGCTTAGTTGTACGATTAAATCTTTCGTACAAATCAAATCTGTAATATTTGAATAATTTTAATAATAAATTATGTGCAATCAATTTAATACGGGTGCATATTTTTTAAATAGTAGAAAGAATTGATTTTGAGCTTTATGTTGTTACCAGTGAAAGTGAAACAATTTAATAGACAGAAAATTACAAGATTGGTTCTCACTATTTTTTCGACCAAATTTACTAAACAGGTCAAACACTTTACTGGTAATAATGTCTAAGAATTTCACACAATAAACAGTTTTTGAAATACACCAGCACATGGATACTAAGTCAGTCTAATTGTTTGCTAAATGTTCCTGGAACTACAACTGAAATAGCAAAATTGTGAGGGAAGTTGTAATGAAGTTGCAATATGGAAGCCCATTTACAACAAAAAAACAGCTGGTCTAAAATGATGCAGGATGACAGAAAAGAAGCAGCCACGTTAACACCAGCAGCCTCACAAGGCTACAGCCTCACGAGGCTACAGTCAACAAACAAGAGGGACGTACTTCTTCGTGATGACCTGGATCTTGTCCGTGTCACGCTGCCGCCGAGCGTCCGACTCCTCCTGCTTCACTCGGCGGTCTTCAAACATCGCCTCGAGCTGCTCCCGAGACAGCCTCGTCTGCTCCTCCAGCTGGGCCTGCAGTGCCTCCACCTGGAGGGACAGTGTCTGGTTGTCATGGCGATACTGCTGTTCGCCGGCGACGATGGCGTCGCGCTCCTTCTTGCCGAGACGTTTGCACCAGCAGAGTCCGGCAGCAGAAGACAGCTGGTCTACAAGAGCAGTGAGCCAGGGTCAGTGGCTGGGACGATGTTGAACCATGCATAAAAGCTGTCATGATATGGTTAAATTTAACTGCATCTGCCTAAAATGTGACCAACTGCTGAGTTGTGTGTAAAGTGTATTTTGGTTATAAAATTTGTAGAAGTTTGTGAAAATACCTGATCACTGTCCCAGTGTGCAGGTTTCATAATCAGATGTATCCAATTAATCTGAATTAGTCGTCTGTCACTGTGCACAGAATGGGATGTTCAGAAGCACTAAAGCTACTGTTTATGTCATTATAGTGAACACATGTTTTTAAGCAGTGACAACTATCACTGGTGGTCGCCTATTGCAATAAAATGTTGTAACTCTACTATACTAAGATAATAAAAATGTCACTGACTAGGCTGCCAATACATTTCATATTATCTGCAATATGTGGCATCACAAGCAAATTAACCATCACAAGCAAGTTTGACTCATGCCAATCTTATCCTAAACTACACAAACATTGCATGACTTGAATACTGTCTTACTTTGGTTGTGTTTATTAGCGAGTTCGTTCTGTAGTTTCTTGGGAAGCTGCTGCTGCACTACAGCGACAGCTGGTGGCTCCTTGAGGAAGTAGGACACCTCGCTCTCCGTCAGTCCGCTGATGGACAGTAACTTGTTGATCTTCTTACGATCCTCCAACTCGCGAATCTGCCAAAGTCATGTTGTCATCTCAAACACTTTGCAGCTATGCAATTTTTTTTAGAATGATCTTAAAATATATTTATGTAGTGCTTATGAAATTGATCTTAATCTTGAATATCACTGCACTAAATTTTTAAAAGTGAACAATGTACATGTCTGCCCCATGCAATGAGACCGTGCCCTGTGTGTAGTGTACACTGAAAGGGTGAGGCCTATCTTGACCGTGCAATGAGAGGGCAGTGCCTATCTTGACCGTGCAATGAGAGGGCGGTGCCTATCTTGACCGTGCAATGAGAGGGCGGTGCCTATCTTGACCGTGCAATGAGAGGGCGGTGCCTATCTTGACCGTGCAATGAGAGGGCGGTGCCTATCTTGACCGTGCAATGAGAGGGCGGTGCCTATATTGACCGCGCAATGAGAAGGCGGTGCCTATCTTGACCGTGCAGTGAGAGGGCGATGCCTATATTGACTGTGCAGTGAGAGGACGGTGCCTATATTGACTAAGCAGTGAGAGGGCGGTGCCTATCTTGACCGTGCAATGAGAGAGTGGTGCCTATCTTGACACTGTGCAGTGAGAGGGCGGTGCCTATATTGACTGTGCAGTGAGAGGGCGGGGCCTATCTTGACCATGTGGTGAGAGGGCGGTATCTATTTGACTGTGCAGTGAGTGGAGGGGCTTCAGCATGCATTGAGACAACTGGGCCTAGCTTCAGTGTGCAGTGAGAGGTCTACCTTGAGCCTGTCGTTCTCGGCATACAGTCGCAGGACGTGCTCCCTCTCTTGGAACAGGTACACCTGCATGTCACTGAGAGCCTTCTGTAGCTCTGAGATCTCGTCCTCCCGCTGCCGTAGCTGCCACTGTAACTTCAGCTGCACACACACACACACACATGACAGATAGACACGACATATTCAGAAAATTCCGATCATTCTATAAAATGTACTCTCAACATTTTAAAACTGATTTCATCATCAGCATGGTTCTTTTATTTTATTCTAATTCAATTCAAAGCTTTATAAATACACATAATAATACATGTATCGGTCCATATATCCTACATTATGATGACTTTTTAATTCATGCACTTCATGTGAGCAGCACATTGACTGGCAAACGTTTGAAATGTCATCATTCGAAGCAGGACACCAGGTGAGCTGAGACACTGTCCTACCTGTTCCTCGTACGTGGCCCGGTAGCCATCCAACTTCTGCAGCATCTCACTGTGCTCACTGTCAAACTCAGAGATCTTTTTCCGGTAGTACTCGAGAAGTTCACGTGACGGCCGCAGCTGGGCTACATGGATGGAGCAGAGGGTTAACAGACGCTGCTGAATTAACAAAATAAAAATCTTGTCATCTCTGTGCATGTTGGGCTGGTTGATTTGACTCTAGATACAACACTACATCAATACAAATTGGTAATGTCCAGATTATTATCAACAGACCAATAAAATGGGGTGTGTAGCAATAGTTGCACCTGGTTGACCATGGGGGGGATTAATGCATGCAGAAAGAGTGGTTTAGTGAAATTTTAGGTCTTGCAGTGAATTTGTTTGAGCCACACTGGTAGTGCAGTTTAAATTTGTTAGTGAGCTTGGGTGGTTCGTGTTTTTGGCTTACCCAATCTCTCTTTCACATCAGGCAGTTCTTGGTCATCCTTGCGTCGTCGCAGTTTTGGTGATGACTTTGTGTCGTTCATCGCAGGGCTAGAACTGCGAGAACACTGCAGCAGGTCCTCTCCCAACATCCTGAACAGAATTACTTGAATAGTAAAACATGCACAGCCTTGCTTAGATACACACACATACTGGCCTGTAGTGATTAGTTTGTTAAGGATGGTTTGAAATATGGAAAAAACAGTAAATCACTAAATGTTATTTTACTGTTTACAAGTCAGTTATCTCCAAATGGGTTGTGCATGTGGTATAGAATGTGAACACTGGCACACCCACCTTTTGTTTGAATTTCTTCAAATATAAAGGTTGTTTGTACTGCTGCTGAAACTGTTCACTTATGCTCACAAGTTCAATGTAGGAAGGAACTTTTGTCTAGATTAAAATTTAGAAGCGAGTGTTACTTATAGGATATACAGATTACAGAAGTCCCAGCAGGCAACTGCTACATTGAAGTAAGCAATTTAGCGTATTTTAATAGATCCTTCCAATTTGTCAGTATTATCACACTCAGTGACTCACAATGCCATGATTATGACAGCAGGAGTAGCCGTGGTAGGAGCACAGACTGCAGCAGAGCGTGTACTTTAGTATTTATCTCCTACACCCAGTCTCTCTCTCGGCCTCTGGCTTTGCCTTGACTTGAGCTTAAAATTGGCTGGGCTGGCCAAGCCACCTCACTTTTGACAATGTCCAAAATATAGTATTTAAAAGTAAAGTTTTCTGTATTAATTGTTATACACGCACATAGTTCTGGCATATGAGTAACTTGTGGCATAAGGGATTTATGAATGACGAACGTTTATTGTCCCTGCTCTGGCTGCAGCAGTGCTAGCTAGCAGTAGTAAACAAACAAAATGAAACAAGTCGCGACATGTCAAGCAAAAAGTCGTAACATAGCAAAGTCAACTAATCGACATATTCTAGGACTGGATCCCATCGATTAACATATAAAACTTCACCAACTTCGTAGTTTCGCTATAAATAAATGTGCACGCATAGCACAAACCTAATGTACGCAGATGTGTTTCCCTCCGTCTCCGCTTTGGACATGTTTGACGCCATTTGAAATGTCCGCCCTTACGCGGTAATGTTGTTCTGCAATGCGAGTGGTTAATAATTACACACATTCCTATTATTATAATATATCCATCTAAAAAAAGTTAACAGAAATCTCTTCGAACAATAAATAAAAATCAATGGGTCTAACAAAATGAAGTAAATATAATATTCGTCAATTAACTGTAAAACGAAAGACGAAAAAATTTGTTACGCAGCAAGAGATCAATTAACCCCGTGGAACGTGTTTTATTTTAACGCAACAGTTTCTGGCGTTCCATGTGCTGGAGAAATACACCCGTATGTATGGGCGGAGGAGCCCGGAAGCGGATGAAGCTAGAACATTATGACATATATGTTTTGAAGAAAAAAATATATTTTGCCTTAATGGTGGTCCTTTAATGTAGTTCTGGAGGATTGAAGGATCCAGGCAGGGTATTGTCTGGAATTGATCAAGCACAAAAACGTCCAATTGCAACCAACATTCAACTTCGCCATAAAATTGCGACCTAGCGGTTACGATCGGGATTTCACACTGTTGCGCGGATCATGACATTGGAAGAAAGGGATGCTGTTGGAAGCTTTTCGCACCGAGCTATCGTAACTTTAGATTCTTCTAAACAAAGACTGCAAAGGGCTTAGGCCGGGACGCATCAGATCGAAAGTGTGCATATGGGGATAAAATCTCCAGTTGAGGCTAACACAATATTATGTTGATTCCGCTATCGCTCTACCGTTCCGCTCTCTTGGATCGATACATTGAAAGACGGAGTTTATTTTATTAATTTCTTCCTGTTTTTTTAAAAAGACTTTAACGTCATAATTATGTCTAAATCTTCAACTTCTTCGATGTCTTGCTGCTCCACCCAGCAGAAGATGGAGAGGGAAGTGGTAATTTCTATCACATTCTAACTACACGTGCATTTCAAATTATAGTTTAGGCGACACATAACGAGGCACATTCATTCAAAGGATTTCAGGGAAAATTTCTTTCAAAGTTCTGGAGCAATTAATGCATATGTACACCAAGCTCCTTGGATCCGCCTATATATGCTAGCTCTGCTAATTAAATTTGAATGGGTATTTCATATTAACACACACACACACACACACACACACACACACACACACACACACACACACACACACACACACACACACACACACACACACACACACACACACACACACACACACACACACACACACACACACACACACACACACACACACACACACACACACACAACACACACACACACACACACACACACACACACACACACACACACACACACACACACACACACACACACACACACACACACACACACACACACACACACACACACACACACACACACACACACACACACACACACACACACACACACACACACACACACACACACACACACACACACACACACACACACACACACACACACACACACACACACACACACACACACACACACACACACACACACACACACACACACACACACACACACACACACACACACACCCACAAACAAACAACACTAAATACATAATATATATATATATATATATATTAATTATATATATATATATATATATATATATATATATTGTCTTTGAGGTATCTGGTTTTATGCATGTATTAATTTATAGGTTTTCCGGATTACAAACAAATCTCCCAGACATTCATTAAAAAATATCCAGCAGCACCCCCTCCGCCGTTTTCTGATGTCATCATTCCAGACAGCGCGACACGACGGGAGACGTACGCTGAACTGCTGAAGCTCCGGCGAAATATTTCAGTCTATAACATGTACCCCTCGATCATCTTCCGATGTCAACAGGAGATATATGTATATGTATATGTATATGTATATGTATATGTATATGTATATGTATATGTATATGTATATGTATATGTATATGTATATGTATATGTATATGTATATGTATATGTATATGTATATGTATATGCATATGCATATGCATATGCATATGCATATGCATATGCATATGCATAGCATAGGCATAGGCATAGGCATAGGCATATGTATATGTATATGTATATGTATATGTATATGTATATGTATATGTATATGTATATGTATATGTATATGTATATGTATATGTATATGTATATGTATATGTATATGTATATGTATATGTATATGTATATGTATATGTATATGTATATGCATAGAGGAGACGGAGAGGGCGAGGGCGAGGGCGAGGGCGAGGGCGAGGGCGAGGGCGAGGGCGAGGGCGAGGGCGAGGGCGAGGGCGAGGGCGAGGGCGAGGGCGAGGGCGAGGGCGAGGGCGAGGGCGAGGGCGAGGGCGAGGGCGAGGGCGAGGGCGAGGGCAGGGCCAGGGCGAGGGCCAGGGCGAGGGCGAGGGCGAGGGCGAGGGCGAGGGCGAGGGCGAGGGCGAGGGCGAGGGCGAGGGCGAGGGCGAGGGCGAGGGCGAGGGCGAGGGCGAGGGCGAGGGAGAGATATATAAATGAGAGAACGAGGGGTCGTGAGGGAGGTAGGAAGGCAGGGAGAGATAAACAGACGGAGGCAGAACGGAGGGAGAGAGGGGGGAGGGAGTGAAACAGGGAGAGAGAGAGAGAGAGAGAGGGATTAAATGAGATAAAACGAGAAAAGAACGGAGGGAGAGAAAGAAAAGGACGGATAGAGAGAAAGGGAGGGAGAGGATGGAGAGAGAGAGAGAGAGAAGAGAGAGAGAGAGAGAGAGAGAGAGAGAGAGAGAGAGAGAGAGAGAGAGAGTGAGAGTGATAGAGTGAGAGAGGGGGTGGGTGGGAGAGAGAATGTGGAATGTGGAATGTGAAACGAGAATCGTGAACGAATCTGTCAAATTATAAAAATGCTGCAATAAATGTAATGGCATGTACAATTGGCTCAATTGGCATGTCTTGGATTCCCATTAGGGGAAACCGGGGCTACTCATTTGACATATGATTCAGATTCATATGATTGGTAATTCTATGACACGGCTGGTTTGGATATGATAGGGATATGATAGGCACGCGCACGCGCACGCGCACGCGCACGCGCACGCGCACGCGCACGCGCACGCGCACGCGCACGCGCACGCGCACGCGCACGCGCACGCGCACGCGCACGCGCACGCGCACGCGCACGCGCACGCGCACGCGCACGCGCACGCGCACGCGCACGCGCACGCGCACGCGCACGCGCACGCGCACGCGCACGCGCACACGCACGCGCACACGCACACATTAACATAATCATTTCAATTACAATAGCGTATATAATATAACGTGTTACTTTTCAAGGAAACAGTCGCATATGTAAAATCGTGATCGGATTGAATTGAATTGCTTACAAATCCTCTAGAGTTTTATAACGACACTTTTGTTACTAGCATTATTAGAACTATTTGTGTATGATGAGAAAATATTATTGCCGATGCCATCCTCGGTTTTCTTTATTTGAAGGTCATTTTGAAGGTAACACAGGAAAACAAAGGCTGTGGGGCATATATGTTCCAACGGTGTTACAATTTGCCGTAAGATGGATGTCATAACTTGCCCCGACACCGTCTCATTCATAAAACACGAGATTAATTGTATTTCAAATCATGCCTAAATGTTTATGTGGGAAGAGTTAAACACTATACTTGTAACTACATCCATCAATGAAAAAGCAGAAAAACAGACATTTTAGAATATGTCCCCGTCTTTACTCGTGGAATCTGAAATTAGGCGACGCGTTAGAGAACGTTTTTAACATTATATACCCAGCTAACAAAATCACGTTATCAGAACGTTATCAGAATGTTATTTTTATGTTACGATAACGTTAACCGGCAACGTTCTCCTAACGTTTGTTTGGAAAGTTTTCTTTACGTCCCCTTAACGTTACATATGGGAATGTTAATTACTGCATAACCTATAATTATAACCTTCTGCTAACGTTACGGGAACGTTACGTGTTTGCTGGGTACCTAATGTATTTCAACATCATTAACGCATGAAGCTGACCGAGAGAGCGGAGTAACCAGGAACTCTCTGGTGTTGTTGAAAATTTACTTCCCTGGCAGAAATTTTTAATAAAATACCATCCCAGATAGCATGCAAACGTTACATTAACGTTTGCATTTGGTTAGAACCGTTTGATTTTGGTTACCGTTAAATTTCTAACGTTCCCGAAACGTTAGTTTTCGGTTGTTTTTGTTTGGTTAGAAAGTAAACGTAGATCTACGTTAAATAAACGAGCAAAATAACTCCAAAAAAACGTTCACATGTAAGCGTTAAACCAACGTTTCTGCTAACGTTAAATGAACGTTAGATTAACGTTTCCATGCTATCTGGGATATATCTTGGGGTTTCTGGGAAAAATTCAGCCACGCGGCAATTCATTCGCGAAGACTATCCATACACTAATATTCACCACTGTGTATAACCAGGTACCCATTTATATAGCTGAGTGAACTGAAACAATGTAGCGTGAAAAAAACTTGCCTAAGGTTTTACATAGCAGATTCAAACCTGGTTCGATCCTCTTAGTCGAGAGTCCGATGCTCTAGCTCCACTGAGCCACTGCGCGCTACTAATTTAATTAATTAATATGTAGCATCTTTGTTTATTACACATTACACACATCCCACATGGCAATATTAAATATTCTTTGTTATTCAGTACGGTTGCTACACCTTTTAACTAACAATGAATAATAATAAGTACAAAATTCAACATTGACCGTTCCACGGAGTGGAAGATTATATAAGGGACTGCGTGACGTTTCCTACATGACACGCGACAACGCATGCATACCGTATTATCTCCCATAGATGCTCGTGCCGTTTCGTAACAGAACGTAATTTGATTAACGTTTTGGTAGGGACATAATTATATAATAATTATAATAATGTATTTTTTATTTCTCTTAAATAGAACACAACATTACTTTTACATTTAGGACACAATTATGTAACACTTAGCGACTTTATTTCAGAGTATACTCACTGCTATAATTTACACATAATATATTATTATAGTTGTCATTGTCAGTTGTCATATTTCGAGCCACATAGAACGAGTCGCATGGAACACCTCCATTTATTTGACCGCAAGCCCTTAGGGGCCATGACCAAAACAGTTTTGTGGAGGGCCCCAAAATAATTAAAATTGATTGTTGTGCAAAAATCCTATCTGCGGCTGCATACTAAATGTGACACTGAACGGGTGACACTTTGTGAGAATGGTTTGAATGAAGTCATCAGATGCTTGTCTACAAACAATCTAAATCTGAAAATACATATTACTGCGTATTACCATTTAAAAATGCATATTGACAAATAATTCATAGGCACATTCTTAAGTTAAAGAGCAGCATTGTTCATTTATAACATTACGGTAAAATGTGCTCGATTTGTTTTCAACCATTTGCTTTGACCTTGTATTTGTATCCTTACGCAAAACTTATTATAAAACTATTTACATCAGGGATGTTACATATGTGTAGAATATTTATGTTTAAAAAATTGAATGATATAACATGAATCTAAGAGGAAAAGACTGAGCAAATTGCAATAATATAAGGGACTATATTTCACGTTCCGCTGCGAGTCTGAAGGAGTGAACAGCCCCTGCAAAACATTGGCTGTTGGAAGTAGATTTTGACTTTTAATTTTGCTTAAATTGTAACTTTGACTTGCTGAAACACAGCGTTTCTTTGTGGATAGTCAGCGAAACTCTTTCCACGATGGTTGACGCCGCGATGGATTTTATTCCACCGCCTGAAGCGCCAGTTTTTGAACCAACTTGGGAGGAGTTTCAAGAGCCATTGGTCTACATCGCAAAAATCAAGCCAATCGCCGAGAAAGCTGGAATTTGCAAAGTACGACCGCCACCAGTAAGTGACGGATACGTGACTGTCTTCGTAATTAAACGGAAACGTGCTAATCTAGTAATGTGTTTTGTAGTAACATATCGCATCTGAGGTACTTTTAATCTGGCTTTAAAGGGTTGGGATTTAAACGTGATGCTGTCGTAACAGAACATGGCGCTCGTGACAAGAGCCTGCGGCACGCAGACGCTGTACAGCTCTCGAGCGCAGTGTCGCTGCAGTGTTTAGCTGTATTTTGTTCGTGTAATGCATGGCGAATGGTGGCATTTTTGGCAAATAAAATGGTGTTAGAGGAATAGCATGACACGAGTTTTGTAATGCCAGCAATAGAAAATCTGACAGTTCAGATATAAGAAGGATAAATTACGTATGCAAAAGAAAATATTCACAGCCATGCCCATGTTTATGTTAGTGGCATGTAGTACATATGGCTAGCTGTCAGTCTGTCACTGCTTGCATAAATTATGTCGGCTCTAGGCTGTCGTCAAAAGATGGGTAACGCAGGTGAACCACAACGTGTGGATATTTTGTATTGTGTTAAACAAAATAGATTGCAGAATTAATATGTTTTCCACGAGATTTGATAGCAAGTACTACATTAGTTGACTTTCTAGAGCCTGAAAGGAATAGAAATACTTTGACTGATGCAGACGTGTGAGTTAACGTTTTGATAGGCAGTGCTACCGCAGCTTCATAATGTCTTCATGTCAGGAGTACATAGTTACACATTGCTGACCTAAAATATTTAGTTCTGCACTGTGTATGTGTTTGATTGTGTTATTTAATGGCTTTGTTGTATAATTTTTCAATTATGTCATATGTTGCTATCAATACAGTATGTAGGAAATGTGATGTAATGATAATTGTACTTAAATATTTAACAGTATTCAATAAATGTGTTTGTTTTTGTAGCAATGGCAACCGCCGTTTGCAGCTAATGTTGACACCTTCAAATTTATTCCCAGACTTCAACGCCTGAACGAATTAGAGGTATGTAATATTGTATTAGAAACTTCTGATAAATATTTTACAATTTTTTTATCCCTAATACACCATTGTGTGAATGCTTACATTACATACATAATACATTTAGGATTGTTTTTAACAGTGTTTGTTTACAAATCATCCTGTGGTGGAGATTTGTATGTATGACTGCATTATATCTCTAAAATAAATACATACATATTTTTTACAATTGTACATCTATATTTCAGGCTAAAACAAGAGTGAAGTTGAACTTTCTGGATCATCTTGCAAAGTTTTGGGAACTTCAGGTGAGTAGATCTTTGTTGTTTGATGTATCATGCTGTAAACATATGTTGTATAACTTAGGTAAAATGAAGGCATTAAGAACTAAAACATGTGCTCGTGATATTACTGAAGTGGATGTCATTTGCAATAGTAAGCTGGTCTGCTGTAGCCAGTGTTGGTAATAGGATTCAAAAATGTTTAATCAAATTTTTTTTTTTAAGAAGGATAAATATATTGTATTGTATGTTTTTTGTGTGTTTACCAGGGAACTCCACTACGCATCCCATGTATAGAGAGGAAGTATGTTGACTTGTACGATCTACAGAAGGTACTGACATTCAATACAGATAACCAGAGTTACATGATACCGTACTCTAAGTAATTCTACCAAAATAATTAAACTGTTTTATTTATCATGTCCAGTGAACAGTTGCTTAGTTTTTGCTTATTAATTTGTTGGTTGGTGTATAATGAGTCAAACTTTAAATAAAAAAACTAAATGTGTTAAGTGGACATTTTATCTCCTATTTATAGTTGTCACATTAGTAAATAAATTTATGTTACAGTGCGATAAAATATTTATCAGACCAGTCCACAGTCGGAATCAATTTGTCACCTTCAGTTGTTGAGTTTATATTTGTATATGTGTAATATATGTATAAATATATTTGTGTGTATGATATATATATATATATATATATATATATATATATATATATATATATACATGTATATATACAGTATATATACATGTATATACATGTATATATATATATATATATATATATATATATATATATATATATACACATACACATATATATATATAAACACACACACACATTGAAATTTATAATATTTGTGGGGTTACAGGAAGGTTGCATCTAACATGCAACATAACTTTACCATTTAACGGTTGTTTTATTTATACTGTTATGTTGTTGTTTTTGAAGAAAAATAAAATTTACTTTGATTACGTCAGCTCGTGGCAGCAGAAGGAGGCTTCGAACAGGTCACCCAGGGCAGGAAGTGGTCGAAGATATCGTGTTGCCTGGGCTACCCGACAGGCCGTGGCATTGGGTCGACACTGCGCACTCACTATGAACACATCCTCTATCCCTATGACCTGTTCTCATCTGGAACCACGGCTGACCTGGAGGTAAATATTCCTGCTCTCGTCAGCTTAGTTTTCATCGTGGAACAAAATAGGCTGATCTTTCATGTAAAAACAAGGTGTTTCACTAGCGAGAAAACCACAACTGATTATCTAGACTGAATTTTTTTAAAGCATTGTTTCTCAAACAATATCGTTTGAATTTTGTAATCGTAAATTTTTCAAATTTCTATACATTTTTTTGTGGTGCGTTCCTCAGCAACTGCGATATACATGTTTGTATTTGAATACTAACAAATGTGGCTTATTGCATAGGTCATTTTCTAACTTTCAGAAAATGTACACTTTTGTAGGTTTGTTAGAATTATGTTTCTGTTGAGTAATCTTCTGCACGTGACGATGGACTATTGAATCCCAGTGAGAGATAGCATTCCATAGAGCCAGTTGTCACGACAGAAATTTAAAAAGAAAGTTGCCAAGGACATAAATGTACGTGTAGAATCAAGACAAGGTGGAATGTTGCCATGGTAACATGGTGAATGTTGTGAATGATGCAGAAGCTGCGCCAAGTCGATGCAGAGAGAAAGAAGAAGTTGGAAGTGTGTGATGCTGATAAGGACTACACTCCAAATCAGCCAGTCAAGAAGGAAGACGGTTTGGCTCGACGTCCCACACGGGCGATTAAACAGGCAAGCGAGTTCTTGATAAATGTTGTATTTGTGTGGAATTCTTTGTGACCTTTCACTCTTGAATAGCATGGTAATATGTCTATTATACATTTGTATGTTTAATAAGGTTTAACAAGATTGCCACCTAGAGAATCAACTCTTAATGGCAGGTGGAATAGGAAGCCCTTTGGCTTATCGAGAGTCCAACCTATCTAAGTGTACCCTGCCCTTCTTAGGTATATGTCGATTTTATTTTTAATTATAGTAACACCACTAGCACCTATACAGTCAGCTAATAATCTGTTCCATTCATTTACTGTTCTTTGTGAAAATGAAAATTTTCTAAAGTCTAGTCTACACTGCTACTTTGCTAATGTAACTCCATGTCCTCTATTCTTTCACTCTTCTTTCACCGAGAAACAATATTTCTGTACATGTTTACATACCCATTCAATATTTTAAATACTTCTATCCGATCTCCTCTCAATCTCCTGGTTTCATAACTAATATTCCTGAGTTTTGGTATTCTTTTGGTTGCTCTCCTTTACACTCTCTTTATACAATATTCTAAATGAGGCCTAACTAGTGTTTTGCTTACACTGGATGTTGCTGTCGTAATAGGATCCACACATTGACTACTCTATGAACTCTGAACTCAAGAAACTCCAGTTCTTTGGCCCAGGACCCAAGATGGCTGTCCCAGATGCTGATGTGAAAGGTAAGAAATGCCAGCCTGATGGTATGTACAGCCATCACTTGTCATACTGCATTCAGTTGTATCGGGTGTCAGAAGCTGTTTTTTAGCTAGCACAGTTAGAAATTATAACATTTGCAAAAGGTTTTTTATTCAGTCGACAGCAGACTTGCTTGACCTAGTCCACTTGCAATGTGTTATGCAGCACTCCAAGGTGCTTTTTGTTTTATGGCCACATAGGCTGTATCACTGCTAGTCATTTCACGTCTTGTAGCAATATATGTAACTTGCATTGACAATGCCATGCACATGTTGTTGACAGAAGTGGAGATAAAGCCACACGTTGGTGATGTGGATGTCGCTGTGAAACGTCGCAAGACAAGGGACCAGAAACTTGTCACATATGTGAGTGTTGTAAACATCTTCTTGTGGCAGAATCCGCTGACATCAACTCTCCCCTCTCTCTCCCTCACCGTTCTCTTCTCCTGACACTTAATCCCATGTTCCCAAATGGAGCTCTTCAGCACATAATTGCTTTTGGGCAGTTGTTACATGTACAGGCAGGTCTGACCTGGCTTCCACTGCCATGCACATGTTGACACAGGATAAACATAGACGCAGATTTATCAATGTATAACTTTGTTCATTCCATTGTTTAGCTGTGCGTAAATCACACATGGTGCATAGGTTACAGCATATAATGGTGCACTCTGTTTTGTGATAACGCAATTTCGCCTTTGTTGGATGAAATATTCGGCAACTTTTGTAGCAGTTTACTTGTGCCAATTTATCCCGATATAAGCTATTAAAACGTGGATATTTTATGGAATAGTTGTCCAGATATTTTATAAAAGCAGTTACATATAGCAGACTTGGGAAGCACCCACATGTATGATGATATCTGGGTGAGAGGTAACTAGACCACTCACGTGTATGTTGGTTGACCCGTGTGTTGTGTGTGTGTGTGTGTCAGGTTGACCTGTACATGTGTCGTATCTGTGGCTGTGGTGACGGGGAGGAGGAGATGCTACTGTGTGACGGATGTGACGACGCCTTCCACATCTACTGTCTGGTGCCACCGCTGCCTGCAGTCCCCAAGGGTGACTGGCGTTGCCCTCGCTGCGTCGCCAGTGTGAGTGATCACAACACAGTTTGATCTTCTTCGGGGAGTAGCTGCTCATTCTGTCACCAACTTACTTAATTGTCATTGTGTATATGAACACGTGACATCATTGTTGACTCTTAGTTGCATGCTCATTGGCTGTAACAAGAAAGCTAACTCAACTCTCGGAACAAAAAGTAAACGAAAAATGTAGATGATCAGTTCTTACATTATTTTCAACAAAAAGTTACACACTAAACATTTTTACTAACCCAAACATTTTCTGAAGTCATTTGTGCCAAATTTAAACTCGGTGATTTGTTTCTATGGTTACAGCTGTGCAAGAAGCCTTCTGAGGCATATGGCTTTGAGCAGTCGAAGCGCCTGTACACATTGCAGACATTTGGTGAGATGGCTGATCAGTTCAAGCTCGACTACTTCAACATGCCTGTGCACGTAGGTTACAATTTATGGTTAAACGTTCAGTCGTTTTGCTAATTTCATTTGAGTTTCATTTCCATTAAAATTTTTGTACTATCCACCTGACTTGCACCTTTTGTACACATTTCTTATTTGTTTAGGTTTTTTTTTATAGAAATCACTAGATAACTAATATTTTGTACAAAGTCAAGTAAAAGTTCAGTGATAAAATGGTTCTCAAGCTGTTGATGTAAGGATATTCAGCCAGATCATAAGTTGACAGTTGTCTTACCTATTATTGTAGCACTCTTAGCCACTAGAACTGAATGAAAAGAACAACATCAGGTGGTTTATAAAATCATTGAATACATTTCAGTCCGCTTTCAAAGCTAATAATATAGTCGTGCATAATTTATCATTTGTGTTATTTATACATATGGTTTAAATAATTTCTTCGTTTGTTTTGCGTCTCTTAGCAGGAAATTTAAATAGGTATTCAATATGTGTATTGTAATTTACTCTTGTATTTACGACTTCTTGTTTATTTGATATTACTACACCAAGTAATGTTTATAAAGTATACAGGATTTTGCTTTGTTAACTTTAATGTCAAATCCATAATTTGTTTATGTTCTTAAAAAAGTAGTATGTGGTACATGAATGGCCGTTTTTAGCCTAAGGTTTGTTAGTGTACAAAGTTCTACTGTTATTATCTTGGTGATGTTAATAAAATATGCACTCACTTAGCAAGCCCTGTCTCACGAGATAGTGTTTGTGTATATACACTTACCCTGTGTGTTGGTGACAGAAAGTTCCGTGCACCACGGTGGAGAAGGAGTTCTGGCGCCTGGTCAACTCCATTGAGGACGAGGTTGTGGTCAAGTACGGGGCGGATGTCCACGTGATGGAGGTCGGCAGTGGCTTCCCCACCAAGGGCACGCAGGAATTCATCGAGGACCAGGTGAGGGGGGTCGGGGTCGGGGTCGCATGGATGTATCTAGAGACCCGTCCAGGTGTCTTTTGGATGGGCAGTGTTTGCTGTGGTCAGTCTTTAGTATTCGTGCAGATTTAATGAGGAGAAACTTATAGGCTTTCTTGTGTGACGCCAGGATGTTCTTAAGGTTAGCTCATTACTCTACGTCAGCCACATGTTTGTGGCTAGACTATTGTCGGGCTTGGTTTACAGCGTTGTCCTCTAGAATTAGTGAGTCCACTACAGGTTACACATTTACCCCCTGTGTGGGATCTTTCACTGCCCCTGGCATAGACACCAGATAGAAGGGACCACCAGCTTTTAGCATCTCACAGGCAAATGTGGGGTGAACGGAATTTTGAAATGGCGGCAGGTGGGATTGAATCACCATCCCCTTGATTTATAGTTTGGTGCTCTGCCACAGGACCACTGCTTCCCTCCATTTTGTGCATGTTCATTGACGTTTAGGATTTATTCACACCCGCAGTAATCCTGCTCTTGTGTGTATTAGAATGGTTTGAGAGTAACGGGAGAGTGACATGTACCGGCATTGACAAACTGTTTGCTTCTTTGTAGGACTACATTGACTCTGGCTGGAACCTCAACAATCTGCCGGTGTTGAATCAGTCCGTGCTGCGTCACATCAGTGCTGACATCTCTGGCATGAAGGTGAGTTAACACGGTGACACTCAGGTGTGTTGGGTGTAATATTACGGTGTAATATTACGGTGTAGTGTTATGGTAACCTCACACAGCTAAGATACAGGTGTTTATCTGTGGCAGACAGACAAACTTTAGGATTGATGTCGGCAATACTAAGTTTGTCTTATGTGAGAAAATGTGGTATTACTGATATATTATATATATATATATATATATATATATATATATATATATATATATATATATATATATATATATATATATATATAATATAATATATATAATATATATAATATATATATATATATATATATATATATATATATATATATATATATATATATATATATATATATATATATATACACACACATACATATAATCATGTTAATGAGTGAGGATGTGTTACAGTGGATGTGTTGTGTTACAGATAGTGTGGTGTTATGTGGTAGTTGTTAGAGTGAATGTGTTGTTGCGGATCCCATAGTTTTCTGTGTGATGTTGTGAAGTATGTAGGTGGCGTTTTAGATTCTGTGGTGTGTTGTGTTACAGACCCACAGCATTAACGTATGATGCGTTACAGACCCCATGGTGTTAATGAGTGATGTGTTACAATGGATGTGTTGTGTTACAAACCTCTTGGTATTAACAATTGATGTGTTACAGGGGATGTGTTGTGTTACAAACCCCGTGATGTTAATAAGTGATGTGTTACAGTGGATGTGTTGTGTTACAGATCCCGTGATGTTAATGAGTGGTGTGTTACA
Source organism: Ridgeia piscesae (assembly GCA_025642075.2). Classification (NCBI taxonomy): domain Eukaryota; kingdom Metazoa; phylum Annelida; class Polychaeta; order Sabellida; family Siboglinidae; genus Ridgeia; species Ridgeia piscesae. Next base: position 343,493 of record JAODUO010000113.1, read on the forward strand.
GTGATGTGTTGTGTTACAGATCCCGTGATGTTAATGAGTGGTGTGTTACAGTGATGTGTTGTGTTACAGATCCTATGGTGTTAATGAGTGGTGTGTTACAGTGGATATGTTGTGTTACAGATCCTATGGTGTTAGTGAGAGGTGTGTTACAGTGGATGTGTTGTGTTACAGATCCCATGGTGTTATGTGGGCATGTGCTTCTCCTGCTTCTGCTGGCACACTGAGGATCACTGGAGCTACTCGATCAACTACATGCACTGGTAGGTGGCAGCACTTGTCAATCTCATGTGAAACTTGGGGTGACAATTTGGAATAGTTTACCACTGCAACAGCTAGTTTACTATTGCAGTGGTACTGGTATAGGTCCACTAATATTGCTATGGTATTGTCGTGATGCCATGGAACAGTAAACTTGTCAAATGTCAAATGTAATTGAAGGGTGGTGCCACCATGTCACGTGGCAGTTCATTGAGAGTGGTGACTTAGAGTGATCCTTGTTGGACTTACGATAGTTGATAAACTGTCAATAAATAAGTAAAACCAAATCAAGTGCGAAACGCATGTCTGTGAGCAGTAGTGGCGGTGGTACAAATAATCCAGCTGATTTGTTTTGCCAGTCATCGTCACTAGCAGTAGCCTCGTATTCTACCTGCAGTAATTGTCTGTGGCTAACTAAATACTCTTTCAATAGCACTGCATCTTCACATCAGCCGTTGCAGTGCATCGGTAGTTTTATGTAATGTCACACAGCTGTGTGTCCCAATGACGTGTGTATGATACAAATGCTGGTGACACTGCCGTGGCGTGATGCAGGGGAGAGCCCAAGACGTGGTACGGAGTGCCTGGCTCCAAGGCGGAGCTCCTGGAGGAGTGTGTCAAGAAGAACGCTCCGGAGTTGTTTGAACAGTCGCCAGATCTGCTCCATCAGCTGACGACCATCATGAACCCAAACCTGCTGCAGTCATACGGCGTCCCGGTGAGTGGCCATAGATAGGCTCGCTAAGAGAGTGAGAACACAATTTACTCAATTAGTCTGTGTCGTAACTGTGGAATTGTTATCATTCAGAGTCACATTATAATCACAGAGTTGATAATAGTATTAAAACATGAATATATATATATATATATATATACATATATATATATATACATATATATATATATACGTATATATATATATATATATATATATATATATATATATATATATATATATATATATATATATATACAAACCACTGCTCAGATGTTACACCTATTATCCTTATCTGATTACCTGTTATATATATATATATATATATATATATATATATATATATATATATATATATATATATATATACAGGTAATAAAGATAATGATAATAGGTGTAACATCTGAGCAGTGGTTTGTTCATGATGTGGCTGGTGACTTTGCTGACGTGACAACACAAGGACAGGTCTGAAGTATTCTGATGACATTTTCAGTAGTAAATTGACGATGTGGTGATTCTGAGAGAATGTCCCAGATGTTGAACCTGTTCCATTTGTGCGTGGCAGATTGTGAGGACAGACCAGCATGCTGGAGAGTTTGTCATCACCTTCCCGCGCTCCTATCACGCCGGCTTCAACCAGGGATACAACTTCGCCGAGGCTGTCAACTTCTGCCCAGCTGACTGGGTGAGTAGCAGTAGCAGGCTCAGTTTACTGCTATATTACACATTACACAGTGCCCCCAATAAGTGTGTTTATACTCTAAACGGATATCAGAATCTGACATGCTCCAGTTTATATGCAAAAGCTGTTTGTTTTTGTAATTCAGTTACTGGAACTCCACAGTCTAAGATGCATAAGTGCTAGAAACTAAGTTAAGCTGATTGAGATGAGTTATGAGTAAAGTGGATGTTTTTAGAAGGGCAGTAGACGTGCTCAAAACATAGTTTGACTTTTTTGTTCTGCCGTTGTGCTACCATGTTGATCCTTTTTCCGAAAGGTGAGTAAGTTTGTTGTTGTTCTGACTTGGACGTCACCTTTCTAACCTGTCCATCTGTCTGTCACTAGCTGCCATTTGGGCGTGCCTGTGTCAACCATTACCGTCTGCTGCACCGTCAGTGTGTGTTCTCACACGAGGAACTCATCTGTAAGATGGCCGCCGACCCTGACCGCCTCGATCTGAACCTCGCCGCAAATGTCCACCGCGACATGCTCGCCATGGTGGAGCAGGAACGCAAGCTGCGCAAGTGTCTGCTTGATACGGTGAGTGCATTGTGTGCTTGATATGGTGAGTGCATTGTGTTCTTGATGTGGTGAGTGCGTTGTGTGCTTGATATGATGAGTACATTGTGTGCTTGATGTGGTGAGTGAATTGTGACAGAGTGAGTGCATTGGGTGTATGACATTGTGAATGTATTGTGTGCTTGACAGAGGGAGTACACTGTGTGCTGTGGATTGGTTGTATACCTAACATGATAAGTTAATTGTGAGACGACTAGATCTTATTTGTTTGTCTGTACCTAATCGTAACCCTAACCCTCACTTGTGTGTGCCACATATACAAGTTACAACCATTAGGTTGTTGAGCTGCAATAACCTGCCGTGTGCTGTGTTTAGGGGACTGTGGAAGCGGAGAGGGAGGCCTTTGAGTTGCTTCCTGATGACGAACGACAGTGTGACGTCTGCAAGACCACCTGCTTCCTGTCCGCCGTCACATGTGCCTGCAGTCCTAGTAAGTACTCTGCATGTCAAATTAACACATCGTGTTACGATGATGGATTCCAGCATTGTTGACATGCTAGAATCAACAACAATGCATGTCAGCGTGACCCACATTTATTCTGTGGTAGCCTTATTGACAATTATAAAACTTCATTTACTCAAAGTCTGTACATGTGGGTAATAGCTGAAAACACATTCGACACATTATTATTATTATATACCGAATTTATGGAGCGCTCTTTTCATGCGATAAAGCTTCCTGAAAAGCACTGTAATCATTAAAATGTAAGAATTAGTAACAAAATCATAATTTTTTTTGGAAAAGAAACAGTAAGGGACTGCTATAATAAAGACTGAGATGTGCTGTGAATGTGAATGGTGGTTTGTCCCCTCCTCCGACACCAAGTGTTGTGTTGTTTCAGACAAGCTGGCGTGCGTAGAGCATGCTGCCCAGCTGTGCAACTGTCCGTCGTCGCGCCACTGCCTGCGCTATCGCTACACCCTGGATGAGCTGCCCGCCATGCTGCACCGACTGAAGGTGCGTGCCGAGTCGTTTGACAACTGGGCCTACAAGGTGAAGACAGCACTCGAGGCACCCCAGGCCCAGAAACTTGGTGAGTCAAACTGATGCCTGCAGACTGGATCACTGGACACATGTATCGATGTACAGACAGTGGCTGTATTATGTATGTTGCAAAGATAGATTATTAACCCTACAGGTGACCAAGAAAAATGCTATAAAAATCATAACTTTGGTAATATTGGTCATAAAATGATGCTAATGATCTTAATGCTAATAGAATGCTATATTATAAAATCTGTAGAACAAATGAAAATCATGGGGATATTTGTATCTGAAATTGAACTTAAAAAAATTAACATTTCATCCTGCTGCCAGATAGTGATGGCGTGAATGAATATACTTTTCTGTTTAGGCAAACATAGCATCATGTATTAGTTGCTAAATAAAAAAAAAATCATCCATTGAGAACAATTATTTTAAAGATTTTTCCAACATAAAAATACATAGCTTCAAGCCGGTCGATTGCTGCTACGCTCATTACCGTTGCAACCCACGAGAAATGTCGCGCTGCTAATTTGTTGAATTTTCACGCCTCCAAAGTCAATCTAACTACATGAACTAATATAATAGCCTTGTTTATGAATACTGTCAAGCATTGTGTCAAAATATCAACGCGTAAACATGAGATATTCCAAAGGAAAGGGATAAACTGTTGCTTACTGCCTGTTGTTTACCGCTCCGTCATTATGTCTCCAACTTTGGTTTCGTGGGGTCAATGACGCTACATTTGAAATCACGGTGGTGATTGCCTGAATCGACTGAACCCGTGTGACAAATTTTTGGTAGATTGGCCACTCACAGAGCTTTCTTTTGATACTGCATGTGTGGGGGTGTAGACTTTATGAATGGATGCATAAATTCACTCATCAGGGCATAGCTAAATCTCCCAAATATGGGCAGCAACATTATCACATGCTTTATAAGCTGAGTTGTGAAGATTCTGTCACTGAATCAGTGCTAGGAAATATATACACGATCTAGAAAAATCTGTCGGCTATCCAATGATACCAAACGTTCGCGTGTCAGATTTGTCTGATGGAAATGAAAATTGTTACAACAGAGGTAGTTGGGCCGATTTTCAGCCCTGGTCACCTCAATGGTTAATGAAAAGGCATCGAGAAGTTTTAGGCGAAAATTAACTTATGGTAATGAGAAACATGAGAGAGAAGAAGCAGTAGTTACGATGGAACTGAGACCATAAACAGTAGATGAGACTTGTTAAGAACATCCACAATAGAACCAGTTACTGACACACAGATAAGTGAAATGGAAGATAATGATTCCATACACATTTCATAAATGTATAAGTTTTAACTTCATTTCATATAGAGTGATGTGATTGTCATCGAAACTGGTGTTTCAGACAACATGGATTTGTTTACTTACTTATGTCTCTCACCCGAAGGTGAAGTTTACTGTTTGTTACATGTGTTACAGTGAGTGTAACGGTGTGTTTGTTACAGACTTGCTGGACCTGAAGGAGCTTGTTACTGAGGCGGAGGAGAAGAAGTTCCCGGACACGCCCCTCATGCAGACCCTCGTGGCTGCCATCAGCGAGGCGGAGAAGTGTGCCAGTGTCGCCAACCAGCTCGTTTGTAAGAAGGTCCGCACCAGGTGAGTCTATTTGAAGCGAAACTTTAGTCAATCTTCTCATTGTTTTGTGTAGTTGCTGTTCCAGCCTGTCTCCTGTTTATTCTGCCTAGGAATATGCCAGTTAGCAACCTTGGGCGTGTTCCACTTCTAAGATTGTTAGGTAGACAGATGTGAAATTGGTTTTGTGACACTAGTAAATTAATGGAAAATAACTAGTTTTAATATTGCTAATGCACCAGTGGAGTGTACCTGTAAGACTTGATCTGACCTCAGCGTGTGTGTGTGTGGTACAGGCAGCGTGAGTCGGGAGAGAGCAAGTACACGGCCAAGTTGAGTCTGGAGGAGCTGCAGTGCTTCAGTGAGCAGGTCAACAGTCTGCCCTGCCGCATCCACGAGGCCAAACTCATCCAGGTGAGTGTGCACTGTTGACAGTCTTCAACTGGGTTGCCAGCATCAAAGGAAACGCTAACTCCCCGTGAAATCATATCTGTGCACTGTGTCTTATATTGATTGATGTGTCGAGTGGACTGCAGTATAGAATGTGTAGCTGACCCAAGTGTAGACACTGAGTACTGGGATGACTGAGTGCTGGTGTGTTACAGGACCTGCTACAGAGGGTGTTAGACTTTCAGCTGGAGGCGGTGGAGGCGCTGGAGGAGGAGACTCCAAACTCAGCCAAGCTCGAGAAACTCATGGAGTTTGGCGTCACTCTCGATGTCGACCTGCCTGAAATACCCAAGTTGAAGCAGGTGAGTGAATCTGCGTCATGTGACGATGACACGCAGCCATGACACATCACAATTGTGTGACAAATATACCAGGAGTTCAGACATACATATATATATATATATATATATATATATATATATATATATATATATATATTCAGACATGTAGTGTCCAGTGTTGTGTGACAAATATACCAGGAGTTCGGACATACAATATATTCAGACATGTGTATTTCTATTGGTAGTGTCCAGTGTTGTATGACAAAAATACCAGGAGTTCGCACATACAATATATTCAGACGTGTATTTCTATTGGTAGTGTACAGCGTGTTTGTGAACTATGATGTGTTACCATGTTATACATCTTCTGCGTTGTTTTGTTTACTAAGAGAATAAGTGTAATAAAATAGAGACTGACGGACATACACACAGTAGGACAGAATGACCGACAGGAGTGGTCAGATGGTCAGAGGTCAGATGCTGTTGGTCAAGGAAATATGTGGCGTCTGACACAATGTGTTTTTGCCTCAAGGTCTGTGTTGTCTTGACAATGTGGTGGTTGGCATATAGTGTGTCTGTGTGCCACCAGGTGTTGCAGCAGGCACGCTGGCTGGACGACGTGCGTGGCAGTCTCTCCGTGCCGAGCCAGGTGACTCTGGATGTGATGCGCAAGCTGATGGAGTCGGGTGTGGGGCTTGCCCCCCACCCCGCCTGCGAGAAGGCCATGGCAGAGCTACAGGAACTACTGACACAGAGCGAACGCTGGGAGGAGAAGGCTCGCATCTGTCTGCAGGCTAGGTGGGTGGTCTCTCGGTTAGGTGGGTGGTCCCTTGGTAGTGTGGGTGGTCTCAGCTGGGTGGGTGGTGTCTCAGCTAGATAGGTAGCTTCAACTAAGTAGCTGGTCTTTCTAGGTTGATGGGCACAATCGACTGTGTGACAAGATGGCTATCTCTTGTATGGTATTTCATAGAACACCAAACTACCAAAGAAGTGACATGGTGGACGTCTAATATTTTTTAGAGAAACGAGTTCCTTGTAGCACAGATAGAGACCTCTCCAGTGGCAGCTATGGACCCCTATGGTCATATTGGATTCAACTATTTAAATCCAGAGTCCCTTTGGGTGGCCTCTCAGTAAAGCGGTGACCTCTGGTCTGCTATAATCTAAGTAGGTTGCTTTACCCCGTGTGTGTTGCGTGGTTGTAGGCCGCGTCATGTGATCACGACCCTTGAGGCGATAGTGAACGAGGCACGACACATCCCCGCCTACCTGCCGAATGTGACGGCACTGGAGGATGCCATGCACAAGGCCCATGAGTGGACCAGCAAGGTGGACAGCATCCAGGTGGGCAGTGGGCAGTGGGCAGTGGGCAGTGGGCGGGTACACAACTCGGGGGCAGTTTACTTGCAATCTTTATTAGCTTGTAAGGTCAACGTTTGTTCTGCACCATTACTGTGATTTTGTGTAATGAAATTTGTTGACACCAGGAATCGTCACCAGGGCACTTTTGTGATAAGGTGGCAGCGTTCAATTTTTTGGCGTCCCTTAATTTTAAAAACGGATTCTGTGCTGTGGTGGACTTTCTGTGTTGTGATTGACTTTCTGTGTTGTGATTGACTTTCTGTGTTGTGATTGACTTTCTGTGTTGTGATTGACTTTCTGTGTTGTGATTGACTTTCTGTGTTGTGATTGACTTTCTGTGCTGTGATTGACTTTCTGTGTTGTGATTGACTTTCTGTGTTGTGATTGACTTTCTGTGTTGTGATTGACTTTCTGTGTTGTGATTGACTTTCTGTGTTGTGATTGACTTTCTGTGTTGTGATTGACTTTCTGTGCTGTGATTGACTTTCTGTGTTGTGATTGACTTTCTGTGTTGTGATTGACTTTCTGTGTTGTGATTGACTTTCTGTGTTGTGATGGACTTTCTGTGTTGTGATTGACTTTCTGTGCTGTGATTGACTTTCTGTGTTATGATGGACTTTCTGTGTTGTGATTGACTTTCTGTGCTGTGATTGACTTTCTGTGTTGTGATTGACTTTCTGTGTTGTGATTGACTTTCTGTGTTGTGATGGACTTTCTGTGTTGTGATTGACTTTCTGTGCTGTGATTGACTTTCTGTGTTGTGATTGACTTTCTGTGTTGTGATTGACTTTCTGTGTTGTGATTGACTTTCTGTGTTGTGATTGACTTTCTGTGTTGTGATTGACTTTCTGTGTTGTGATTGACTTTCTGTGTTGTGATTGACTTTCTGTGTTGTGATTGACTTTCTGTGCTGTGATTGACTTTCTGTGCTGTGATGGACTTTCTGTGCTGTGATTGACTTTCTGTGTTGTGATGGACTTTCTGTGTTGTGATGGACTTTCTGTGTTATGATGGACTTTCTGTGTTGTGATCACTTTCTGTGTTGTGATGGACTTTCTGTGTTGTGATTGACTTTCTGTGTTGTGATGACTTTCTGTGTTGTGATGGACTTTCTGTGTTGTGATTGACTTTCTGTGTTGTGATGGACTTTCTGTGTTGTGATGGACTTTCTGTGTTGTGATTGACTTTCTGTGTTGTGATGGACTTTCTGTGTTGTGATGGACTTTCTGTGTTGTGATACTTTCTGTGTTGTGATCACTTTCTGTGTTGTGATTGACTTTCTGTGTTGTGATTGACTTTCTGTGTTGTGATTGACTTTCTGTGCTGTGATGGACTTTCTGTGTTGTGATTGACTTTCTGTGTTGTGGTGGACTTTCTGTGTTATGATGGACTTTCTGTGTTGTGATCACTTTCTGTGTTGTGATCACTTTCTGTGTTGTGGTGGACTTTCTGTGTTGTGATGGACTTTCTGTGTTATGATGGACTTTCTGTGTTGTGATGGACTTTCTGTGTTATGATGGACTTTCTGTGTTGTGATGGACTTTCTGTGTTGTGATCACTTTCTGTGTTGTGATTGACTTTCTGTGTTGTGATTGACTTTCTGTGTTGTGATGGACTTTTTGTATTGTGAGGGACTTTCTGTGCTGTGAGGAACCTTCTGTGTTGTGATCACTTTCTGTGTTGTGATCACTTTCGGTGCTGTGATGGACTTTTTATGTTGTGGTGGACTTTCTGTAATATTATTAACTATCCGCTGATTGTTTGTTCCGGTGCATACTTCTGTGAAGACAATGCTTGCAGACACGGTGAGAACTATAATTTGTGGCTGTTCTCTGTCGCTAGAACGGCGAGCACTATCCGTACCTGGATGTATTGGAGGGACTGGTCAACAGGGGGCGCCCCGTGCCTGTCCGTCTTGACCAGCTCCCGCAGTTGGAGTCGCAGATGGTTGCGGCCAAGTCGTGGCGTGAGAGGACAGCTCGCACCTTCCTCAAGAAGAACACCACCTACTCACTTGTGGAGGTGGGTCTGCTACATTCATGGATTTTTGTTTATGTTTTTAGAAATAAATATTTAAAATCACAAATTATTACTCTGCTCAGGCAGACAACTTCATTGTATAATTTGAGAATTTTTTTTTTTTTTAAATAAAACGTTACACATGTGAATAGCTTTTTATGACTTCCAGAAAATATTAGATTCCATGGTTCCCATGTCGTTGATTTAGCTCTCTGTCTTTTATGCACAGTGTTAATGGTTTGCAGGTTTTGTCTCCGAGAAGTGATATCGGCACGTATCACTGCGGCAAAAACAAGAAGAAAAAGTGCCGCGATGGAGAGAAGGACAAAGAGACTTCTGGAGGAGAGGGCAAACTGGAGGAGCAGAGGGACCCGTCGACCATCGTGAGTGTTCACATAGGCTTGAAACTTCCACTAGGTTGTACATACCAATTACGTCACTATAGCCGATATATCTGTTATTTTCTGTAACAAAATAATACAGTGACGTAACTGGCAACTTTTGGTCGGTTCCGACATGAACGTGTGCGTACACGCAGACACAGACGCACAGACAGGGCAGTTGCTGAGAGGTCTGACCCTCGCAAAAGTCTCTTACAGCAGGTCACAACTAAAAAAGTTTGATGATCCAAAATTGCTACTTTCATTAGTGTGGATCATTTAAACCACACACTCAGTGGTGATGACATGTTGACACGTTGCATGTAACAGCCCCTTGAACTGTCTGCCACCAGGTGGCGGCCTACAAGGTTGCCGAGCAACTGGAGGTGGAGATGATGCGAGAGCTGCGAGTGGAGAACGTGGAGAAGCAGCAGAACGAGACAGATGCCAAGCACTGCCTGTGTCGGCGTGGCATGGCCGGCACCATGCTGCAGTGCGCACTCTGCAAGGACTGGTTCCACAGTACGTGTTCTCACAGTTGCAAATTTGTTGTGCCACCACGACAGATTGCGTTGCTGAAATCTTGTCTTGATAATCTTGGCTTGTTTTATTAGATTAATCTAATAAAGACTCATGGTACTTTTGTATTTGTAGCTTCTTTGTTCAGTGTGATTAGCATTTTCAGCACTCTTGTCTTATTTTATCATATCATTTATGTGTAATTTTACTCTGCATATTATATACGTATGTATGTATATCTTTTTTCTCAATTCTGTCTCCCCTTCCCTTACCTTCTCTTCCCTTCCACTCTCCCTTCCTCTCCTTCACTTACCATCTCTCTCCCTTCCACTCTCCCTTCCTCTCCTTCCTTACCATCTCTCTCCCTTCCACCCTCCCTTCCTCTCCTTCCCTTATTCTTCCTTATCTCCCTTCTCTCCTTCTTACATCTCTTCCTCCATTCCTTCTTCCTTTTAATCTTTCCCTTCATCTCTTCCTCCCTTCCCTTACCACCTCCTCCATTCCTGTCTCCCTTCCCTACATGCGTCTCCCTTCACTCATCCCGTCCTTCTGTCGCCACCATCTGCTCTCCGCTGCCAAGTCTGCATTACTCTAAACTTCACCTTACCATCTCTCTGCACTTCCACTCTCAATTCCTGTGCTTCCCTTACCACCGTCTCGCGCCGCTCTCGCGTCTCAGACCTATCCCTCCTCTGTGTCGCTCAGCACTGCTCCCGTGCCGTCTTGTCCGACCGATGCTGCAGTGTCTCACAGCGCGCCATGTCGCGTCAAGTCCTGTCCCTTAGCACCCTCTGCCCCCAGCTCTCGAGACCATCCTCTCGCTGCTGGTGTCGCTGCAGAAGCTGCCGGTGCGTTTGTCCGAGGGCGAGGTACTGCAGTGTCTCACGGAGCGCGCCATGGCGTGGCAAGACCGCGCCAGGCAGGCCCTCGCCACCGACGAGCTGGCGTCGGCGCTCGCTAAGCTGAGCGTGCTCAGTCAGCAGATGGTCGAGAAGGCGGCGCGCGAGAAGACGGAGAAGATCATCAACGCTGAGCTGCTGAAGGCCGCCAGCAACCCCGACCTGCAGGGACATCTGCAGAGCGTCGCGTTCGGGGGGATCGTTGCCATGGAGACGGCACAGTCGACGGGCGAGATGGACGCGGAGGCCGCGGCACCACAAGAGGTCGCCCCGTCCCCGGCGACGTCGGAGGAGATGGGAGAGGGGGTTGATGGGAAGGCCGCGACTGGGACGGTGACGGGAATGCCATCGGAACACACCTACTCAACAGTGTCGAAAGTCAGCTCAAGTAGGTTAAGTTTACAGGAACTAAATTACTATTGGGAGGGCTGAGCCAGAGCTTCTGCCCCGTTCTACTGTCATTGCATTAGAAAATGGGGTGTTGCCGATTTTTCATGTAGGCATTCAAAATGTTGGGCTTGCTCTCTCACTCGATAATTCCATACTGATGGACATAAAATGGGAAAGATGGGGATGTGGAAAGAGGGGTGTTGTTGAAAGTTTTTTAATGACGTTAAATTTTTCAACACAATACATGGGGATTTAAATACTACACTAATTAGATACCCAAATTGTAACCAATCTTGGATGTATTCTGATGTTATTTCTTGCATTGTAAACCAATCAGACAGGTATGTATCAGTCAGACGTTACTTGTTGCCACTCTACATACACATACATATGTGATCCATCTTAACAAAATTAGTCGGATGTCAGTAATTTTCAAAATTGAGTTATTGGCACAATTGGAAAGAGCAAAATTTTCTGTAGCTTCTAAACCGGCCACGTCCTCACTTGCGTGTTAGCATGGCATTCACGGGTGTGGGTGACAGTCGGCCCGCCTCGACACCTCGTCATCTAAGTCACCTAGCATCTATATTTACAAATCTGGGTCATACAGACAGCAATTTGCATATAAACACGTGCTGTGCGCCTGCACGTGTACTGGTTATTTATATAACGTTCTCGCTCCACCAATCAGTAGCGGGATCTGGGTGGTAACCAGTGCCCTGGATGACGTTACTATGTCGTTGTTTACACTGCTGATGGGAACAGGCCACCCCTTCAAGGCCTTCTGTGGGTCACAGTTTGCATTTATTAACATACATTTGCCCATATATGGACCGATGACATGCCAAGCTTCAGCGTGGTGCCTGATTTGTAAGGGACTGTCCCAAATTTAGCGGCAAAGAACGGGTGCAATTATGGCTTTTTCCGTGTCGTTTCATGAAATTCAAGTGGAATGATTCGTATAGCTCCTCGAACTTGACACCAAAATACATAAAACAGATTTAAATAGACGGTACGGTACCAATAGTGAAAACTGATAAAATGAATACATTCAGGGAAAATCTCAAAAAATTTGGATTCGTAATTTGTTTCAAAAAATGTTATTTATGGAAAATCAGTTTTACCGACATCCGACTCATTTTGTTAAGATGGGTCACGTTGTACACGCACCAGTGAGTTGCGTGTTGGTCATGACTGGCTTTGCGTGTCGCCAGGTGGAGCATCTCCGAGCAAGCAGGGTCTGGAGCTGGGCGTGGAGCGGCGCTCTGCTCCAGTGCTGGAGTTGTCGGAGCTGGCAAAGGCCCAACTGGAGGAGCTGATGATGGAGGGTGAGCTGCTGGAAGTGTCCCTGGATGAGACACAGCACATCTGGCGCATCCTGCAGGCCTGTCAGTCCCCCCACATCGACCACATCCTACAGGTACAGTTCCCTTCTGTCAGTCCCCCCACATCGACCACATCCTACAGGTACAGTTCCCTTCTGTCAGTCCCCCCACATCGACCACATCCTACAGGTACAGTTCCCTTGGGTCAGTCCCCCCACATCGACCACATCCTACAGGTACAGTTCCCTTGGGTCAGTCCCCCCACATCGACCACATCCTACAGGTACAGTTCCCTTCTGTCAGTCCCCCACATCGACCACATCCTACAGGTACAGTTCCCTTCTGTCAGTCCCCCACATCGACCACATCCTACAGCTACAGTTCCCTTCTGTCAGTCCCCCCACATCCTACAGGTACAGTTCCCTTCTGTCAGTCCCCCCACATCGACCACATCCTACAGGTACAGTTCCCTTCTGTCAGTCCCCCCACATCGACCACATCCTACAGGTACAGTTCCCTTCTGTCAGTCCCCCACATCGACCACATCCTACAGGTACAGTTCCCTTCTGTCAGTCCCCCACATCGACCACATCCTACAGGTACAGTTCCCTTCTGTCAGTCCCCCACATCGACCACATCCTACAGGTACAGTTCCCTTCTGTCAGTCCCCCCCCATCGACCACATCCTACAGGTACAGTTCCCTTCTGTCAGTCCCCCCACATCGACCACATCCTACAGGTACAGTTCCCTTCTGTCAGTCCCCCACATCGACCACATCCTACAGGTACAGTTCCCTTCTGTCAGTCCCCCACATCGACCACATCCTACAGGTACAGTTCCCTTCTGTCAGTCCCCCCACATCGACCACATCCTACAGGTACAGTTCCCTTCTGTCAGTCCCCCACATCGACCACATCCTACAGGTACAGTTCCCTTCTGTCAGTCCCCCACATCGACCACATCCTACAGGTACAGTTCCCTTCTGTCAGTCCCCCCACATCGACCACATCCTACAGGTACAGTTCCCTTCTGTCAGTCCCCCCACATCGACCACATCCTACAGGTACAGTTCCCTTCTGTCAGTCCCCCCCCATCGACCACATCCTACAGGTACAGTTCCCTTCTGTCAGTCCCCCCACATCGACCACATCCTACAGGTACAGTTCCCTTCTGTCAGTCCCCCCACATCGACCACATCCTACAGGTACAGTTCCCTTCTGTCAGTCCCCCACATCGACCACATCCTACAGGTACAGTTCCCTTCTGTCAGTCCCCCCACATCGACCACATCCTACAGGTACAGTTCCCTTCTGTCAGTCCCCCCACATCGACCACATCCTACAGGTACAGTTCCCTTCTGTCAGTCCCCCCACATCGACCACATCCTACAGGTACAGTTCCCTTCTGTCAGTCCCCCCCCATCGACCACATCCTACAGGTACAGTTCCCTTCTGTCAGTCCCCCCACATCGACCACATCCTACAGGTACAGTTCCCTTCTGTCAGTCCCCCACATCGACCACATCCTACAGGTACAGTTCCCTTCTGTCAGTCCCCCACATCGACCACATCCTACAGGTACAGTTCCCTTCTGTCAGTCCCCCACATCGACCACATCCTACAGGTACAGTTCCCTTCTGTCAGTCCCCCCCCATCGACCACATCCTACAGGTACAGTTCCCTTCTGTCAGTCCCCCCCCATCGACCACATCCTACAGGTACAGTTCCCTTCTGTCAGTCCCCCACATCGACCACATCCTACAGGTACAGTTCCCTTCTGTCAGTCCCCCCACATCGACCACATCCTACAGGTACAGTTCCCTTCTGTCAGTCCCCCCACATCGACCACATCCTACAGGTACAGTTCCCTTCTGTCAGTCCCCCACATCGACCACATCCTACAGGTACAGTTCCCTTCTGTCAGTCCCCCCACATCGACCACATCCTACAGGTACAGTTCCCTTCTGTCAGTCCCCCCACATCGACCACATCCTACAGGTACAGTTCCCTTCTGTCAGTCCTCCCACATCGACCACATCCTACAGGTACAGTTCCCTTCTGTCAGTCCCCCACATCGACCACATCCTACAGGTACAGTTCCCTTCTGTCAGTCCCCCCCCATCGACCACATCCTACAGGTACAGTTCCCTTCTGTCAGTCCCCCCACATCGACCACATCCTACAGGTACAGTTCCCTTCTGTCAGTCCCCCCACATCGACCACATCCTACAGGTACAGTTCCCTTCTGTCAGTCCCCCCACATCGACCACATCCTACAGGTACAGTTCCCTTCTGTCAGTCCCCCCACATCGACCACATCCTACAGGTACAGTTCCCTTCTGTCAGTCCCCCACATCGACCACATCCTACAGGTACAGTTCCCTTCTGTCAGTCCCCCACATCGACCACATCCTACAGCTACAGTTCCCTTCTGTCAGTCCCCCCACATCGACCACATCCTACAGGTACAGTTCCCTTCTGTCAGTCCCCCCACATCGACCACATCCTACAGGTACAGTTCCCTTCTGTCAGTCCCCCACATCGACCACATCCTACAGGTACAGTTCCCCCACATCGACCACATGTTTTTTTCAGCTCTGTTGCATATTTACATATTAATAGTCTTCTCAGAGTGCTTATGCGGTGGCTGAGTCCTAGGGAAGTTGAAATGATGTCACAAATAGTTTATTCTCTGTGGCAGCAATAGCAGCTAAAAAGTCCAATAAGAGCATTACAGCTGATAAAATAGTTCATTAAAGTATATTAGTAAAACTATATGAAATTATAACTATATATAACTATATTAGTCTATATATGAAATTGTTACTAATTAGATTAGTAAAATTATAAAACAGTAATTTAAAAAACAATGTTTCTGTTCAACAGGTCTGTCTGGGAATAAATAAAAAATAAAGATGTACAGTAATGCAGAATATCTCCAAGTTATGTTATGTTTGGGAATTTCCTATCATTACATGGAACGATTCAGTTTGTCATAGCCGTATTCAGACCACAGACGTCGAAACTCATCCACCAATGTACATATGGAACAATGTTTACGACCTACCGTTGTGTGCTATATTGTTTTTGCCACATGCCACATTCGCATTGTTGTGTGGAATTGTCGCTTGTTGAGCTGTCCTGTGGACTTGATACGCGACTATGTTAGAAGTTAACTTTGTTGCCTGCAGGCCACAGATGCGGAGGTGTACAGCGAGCGCGTGAAGAAGGAGAAGATGAAGAAGAGGAAGCTGGAGGACGGCGGGGAAGAGAAGCGTGTCGAGGGTGCCGGCATCGACAGACCCAAGAAGAAAAAGTTCAAGGTCAAGTTTGGGAAAGACGGCAAAATCAAAGGTAGTTGTGTGCGACGTCTGTCAAGGTGCTGTTTTGGTGGTTTGGTTTTACAAGCTGCAGTTTTTGAGCTGTGGTCAGCTCGTAGTGTGTGTAGATGCTCGGTGTGGTATTGTTTGGAAATGACGTGTACAATTTGTAAATGGCAGGTTTCGTGCTGATTTCTAATAGTCAGTATTTTTTATTCATAAATGATAAGCGTTTACTAAATGGTTGTTGGTAGTGGATTTTAAATGTAATTGTCAATGTTGTTACTCCGTAGAAAGTACAGATTTTACGGAATTGTAAATAGCAAGTTGTTTATAAATGGCATGTTCGATACTGTTGGTAGATGACATGTTTTGTACTACTTCTTAAATGTCACTTGACAGTATTTTCAGACAGCAACTTTAGTAGTATTCATTGATCACACTTGATGGACCAGGACAATTTTAAACGGTGCATTGTGTCTTAGGATCTGGCAAGTTCAAGGATGGAGAGAAGAGAAAGGACGGGAAGGATGAGAAGAAGAAAAAGAAGCTGAAGAAGCGAGAGAAGGAGATGGGGAAGGAGAGGAAGAAGAAGGTGCACAAGTCGTTTGAGATGGTGGACGAGGAAGAGGATGATTGCTCGGCTGTAAAATGTCTCAAGCCCTCTGGTGAGCATTTTTGGTAGTTTGTACAGATTATGCGTAACTTTACTCACATAGAAACGTAATTTCCTATCAGGATCTGATGAATAAATCAATCAACCTGTAACAGTGCAATAGTTGCTGTTTATTTGAACTGGTCCTACTGAACTTAGGCTGACCTTGGTGCCTGGATAAATTATAAGTAAATTATAATATCATAATTAATAAAATAATATTTTTGTTAAGGTTTTTATTTTGATAGCAATCCTGTTACTTCTGGTGCTTGTGTGCGTGCATGCTGGTCTGTGTATAATGTCAGTGTGTAGGTCAACTGGGTGCAGTGTAACATGTGTGAGCAGTGGTTCCATGTGACGTCTGTCTGTGTGTCTGTCTGTTGGTGACGAGGTCAACTGGGTGCAGTGTGACACGTGTGAGCAGTGGTTCCATGTGACGTCTGTCTGTGTGTCTGTCTGTTGGTGACGAGGTCAACTGGGTGCAGTGTGACACGTGTGAGCAGTGGTTCCATGTGACGTCTGTCTGTGTGTCTGTCTGTGGTGACGAGGTCAACTGGGTGCAGTGTGACACGTGTGAGCAGTGGTTCCATGTGACGTCTGTCTGTGTGTGTGTCTGTTGTTGTGACGAGGTCAACTGGGTGCAGTGTGACACGTGTGAGCAGTGGTTCCATGTGACGTCTGTCTGTGTGTCTGTAGGTGACAAGGTCAACTGGGTGCAGTGTGACACGTGTGAGCAGTGGTTCCATGTGACGTCTGTCTGTGTTCTGTCTGTTGGTGACGAGGTCAACTGGGTGCAGTGTGACACGTTGAGCAGTGGTTCCATTGACGTCTGTCTGTGTGTCTGTAGGTGACGAGGTCAACTGGGTGCAGTGTGACACGTGTGAGCAGTGGTTCCATATGACGTCTGTCTATGTGTCTGTAGGTGAGAGGTCAACTGGGTGCAGTGTGACACGTGTGAGCAGTGGTTCCATGTGACGTCTGTCTGTGTGTCTGTAGGTGACAAGGTCAACTGGGTGCAGTGTGACACGTGTGAGCAGTGGTTTCATGTGACGTCTGTCTGCATGTCTGTCTGTAGGTGACAAGGTCAACTAGGTGCAGTGTGACACGTGTGAGCAGTGGTTCCATGTGACGTCTGTCTGTGTGTCTGTAGGTGACGAGGTCAACTGGGTGCAGTGTGACACGACTGAGCAGTGGTTTCTTATGACGTCTGTCTGTGTGTCTGTAGGTGACGAGGTCAACTGGGTGCAGTGTCACACGTGTGAGCAGTGGTTCCATATGACGTCTGTCTATGTGTCTGTAGGTGATGAGGTCAACTGGGTGCAGTGTGACACGTGTGAGCAGTGGTTCCATGTGACGTCTGTCTGTGTGTCTGTAGGTGACGAGGTCAACTGGGTGCAGTGTGACACGTGTGAGCAGTGGTTTCATATGACGTCTGTCTGTGTGTCTGTAGGTGACGAGGTCAACTGGGTGCAGTGTGACACGTGTGAGCAGTGGTTCCACCTGCTGTGCGTGGGTCTGGGTGAGGACGAGGTCGCCGGCAACGAGGAGTACCAGTGCTTCATGTGCAAGAACGAAGGTGGCGCCACCATCAAGCCATCACTGTCCGCTCCGCCCGTGTTCGGCGCTGACACAGCCTTGGTGACCGACTCAGAAGACGACTATGAAAAAGCTGGGGAAGAGATGGAGGAAGAAGAGGAGAGGGATGAGGGAGTAGGGGAGGGAGTGTCGGAGGAGGGAGTGCAGGGGATGACTGAGGGGACGGAGGACAGTGTCACGGCGGCATCACAGATGACCGCCGACTGGCAGGCCACTGACTAGGACTGGTGACGTCTGTCTGATGACGTGGCATTCGGTGAATGTAGTGGCTGCCAAGTATTTCTTATAGTTATATGCATATATCAATTTGTATTATGTTTGCTATGGTGTATCAATCAGTTGTTTCTGGTAGAATGTACGTGTTGAATGGAGCGGTGTGGGCCACATGCTGGCCCGACACCTTGAATAGAGAGGTGTGGGCCACATGCCGGCCCGACACCTTCACTGAAGGTAGGTGTATGGCCCAAAAACTTCACTGTAGTTGCAAGGGCCACACATTGAAGACATGTGGGGCACATTCTTTTGTTGTGTATTGTGTAGTGAGGACTGTTGACTAGGGAGCCTGTTGGTATATACCAGTACGTTGATGTCGCTGTCTTAGAGTTGAGTCAGTCACCTGATGTTGTTGCATGGTGTGTCACCGACTGTACATGTTGGTGGTGGTTTGCAACGCATGTGGTGTAGATGTGTACACTGTTGCACAGATGTGTAATGAGTCATGTTACTGGTGGTGTTGGTTGCAGCTAGTGGAGCTTTTAGCTTATCTCGCCAGATGCTTAATCGTCACGCCTGCGTCACCACCGTTACTAATCTTACTTTTGTTGTCATTGATTTTTGTTAAGTGCAAAAAATGTGCACGCCCAGGAACATTGCATTGTGGTGAACATGTATCGAGATATTTTGATGAATGCTATTTAAAAAGGTGACAACCCACAATTCCGACAGAATGCTCGTCAGCAGTTCATATAACAGTGGTGTCCTATACAGTGGCATGAAGTTAGTGCTTGTCTAACATTTTAACAAGGAAATTATTTGTAAGGCATTGGATGTGTGAATGATGTCATAATCAGTATTGGAAATTCTGTCAATAAATGCACTAAGCACAAAGAGTTTGTTTGCTGTATATTCTTGTTTTCATTATAAAACACTCCAAAAACAGACATCGGTTAACTTCCAGTCGCATTCATCATACATATACATAAATAGTCGATTTTATTTATTTACAATCAACATTATACACGATTAACCTGTGCTGCATTTGTAGTCGCTTATATATATATATAAATACAGGCCTGTATATATATACGGTGAGCATTAAAGCACATGCAAAATACAAATGGTTTACGTGCTACAAAGTCACCCGTCGTTTCCTGATTCTTGCAAGTTGTGTGACGGTTGCTTCCGGGAGCCACGTCGACCAGATGGAACAATGTATCGATGCGTTGTCTGAAAGTATCACACCGGTGCATCGTAACTACCCAAAGTACGTTGGTTACAACAGACGACACAGACGTGTTTATCGGCTGCCTTCGAAGGTCCAGTTGCCCGGTGGTGCACGTTTGTCGAGTGATTGCACCGAGCATTACGTGAAAACATCTCTACGCGCAGCATACATACACACAGGAAGACAACACCGGCACGCTCGTAGAAAAGTCACTTGGACCCAGAAGGATTGAGCCTAGACACACATGGCTGCACACACATGGCTGTCACAACTCTACTCACACACCAGGCGAACTAGTTGACAACTGGCACTGGTAGCAGTCATCAACACTGGACTAGAAGTTGCGTTGTTATGTCATTATTCAGACAACTTGTCAGACGTACTGTTGCTAGCAAAGACCCAGGTTGGATGCTTGATTTTTCACTTTCAGAAGATGATTATGAAAACATTCTCTTCCAAATCATGTAAACTAATAACATTTTTTCACAGAATATCAAAAGATTTAAAGTGTAGTGTACTTGTAAAAATATTCCTTTAACTATAGTTGACTGCATGTATCAACCTTACCTATAGAAAATGTGAAATTTCTTTGACATCTTTTCGACATAATTTTATGGTTACAGATTAATGTAACGAATGCGGCTATAAAAGAATAACTTTATAAGCAAACCCTGGATTTAGGAGACCATACATCACAGTCAAACTCTTACTGGATTAATTCCATTCAAAAATGGCACGTACCCATTGCCACTGTTTTTTGCCTTATGTACAACCTGGTAGTATTGCTGTTGCTAAGCAACTGTGGTCATGTGACTAGTCATGTGACGTGTCCTCAGCAGACTAGATGCAATCACATGCAGCGACATTTAATGTGGTCGTGGAATGTAATCTTTGAAATGTTCTCCTGGGGGGGGGCTGCAGCTGTACAACACCAAATACAGATGCACAACACTTGCTATGGCAACAGCAAATGCCGGTTCATAATCACGATCATGTCGTCAACAATACGACTACTACTCAGTAGTTTGGTTACCTTTTCACGCGTAAATCTGACCCTGTTTTCTGCGCAAAACGTTTTCGCTAAGGGTCAGTCAAAATTTTCAGAGACGTCCCAAGTGTCATTGTGATGACAAAATAAATAAATAATAGCCACAAATGTCTACGTTTCGTATAAGAAAATGTTAAGTACACATTTTTCCTAAAAGCTAACGCGATTAATTTCCTACACTTCTTCAACATGGCAACTTTTAGTGAGTCATTTGAAAACAACATTTTGATTAATTCTGCTTTACCCACTTCTATCAAACGTTTGAACAGCCACACGAGAAAGCTATGTAACAATGACAAAGAATGCCAACTATACACTGGTGAAATAGGTCATAGGTCATCCAGCCGACCAACCGATCGACCCCTGTGACATTTGCACTGACTGAAAGACAAGGGTATGTACGATGGGAACTGTCTGTACACAGCCAATCACTACGGCCGTTGCAACAGACGTTAGGAGATAATGTTGGGCGAATCCGCCAGTTTGTCCTGGAATTCGACCGATGTCCTTCGTGCATCGCCCTCCAACACTAGAGTGGCGCCACCTGGTTGTGACTGCGTGACAAGCCCCGAAACACCAGGGGGCGCCATGATTGTGAACGAGACTGGCTGCATGGGCACCTTGCTGGTTGCTGTGGCGATAGTGTGGCTCGCGGAGCAACAGGGGATGGGCAGTGAGGCGGTCGGCACGACGACAGGCGCCGCAAACACTTGCTGCAGGTTGCCGGCGGCGATGAGTGTCGTTGGACTCGACAGACCAACTGCGAGTTGGGCATGCATTGAGTTCTTGTTGGCCATCATGGCTGCCGTTGCTCCCTTCAACTGCAGCCCACCGCGTCTCTCGCCATTCTTACCTATAACAACAATGACAACAGGTGTTGACAACAACATGTCGGCTTATAGGGTCACCATTCTAGACATAGTTCTTTCTAAAAACATAAGATACCCAGACTTTTAAATGCTAATTCATTAGTTAAAACATGACGCATGTATAATATATATATATATATATATATATATATATACATACATGTATATAGGTATACAACAATGTATGTTGTATGTATGTATACATGTGTATAAAATGTATACATGTATATATATATATATATATATGTATGTATATCATTATATACATATACGTGACCCATCTTAATGAAATGAGTCGGATATCGGTAAAACTGATTTTGCGTAAATGTCGTTTTTTTGAAAAAATTGCAAATCCAACAATTTTGAGATTGCCATTAGTATTCATTTTAGCAGTTATCACAGTTGGTACCGCCTATATAAGTCCGTTTTATGTATTTTGGTGTCATGTTCAAAGAGGTATGCAAAGCATATCTTACGATTTGTAAGATCCTTACAAATCGGGCATCACCACAAAGCTTGGCGTGTCATCAGTCCATATATGGACAAATTTATGTTAATAAATGCGAACTGTGACCCACAGAAGGCCTTAAAGGGGTGGCCTGTTCACCTCAGCTGCGCAAACAATGACACAGCAATGTCATCCGGGGCACTGGTTACCACCCAGATCGCACTACTGATTGGTGGAGCGAGAAGCTTATATAAATAATCAGTACACGTGCAGGAACACAGCATGTGTTTATATGCAAATTGCTATTTCTATGACCCAAATGCTAGTTAATGTGAGATGAGGCAAGCTGGCTCTGGCATGGTGGGAACTTTCACCCACACCCGTGCTAACAACACACAAGCGAGGACGTGGCTGGTCTAGAAGCTACAGCTGATTTATCTGGACACTGTCACAGATCTCTTGTCGTTATGTAGCTATGTTATTCTTTAGTATTAAACTTGTTAAATACAACCGTCTGTTGTGATTCTTACTGTTGAAGCCGATGAAGGTACGGGAATTTTCAGCAATTAATTGTACCGCTACTCTTTTCTAACAAAGATCTTGTTTTCATATTAACAGAATGTCTCCAGCATTCCATTATCTATTCATGTTCCGAATTTCAGTCAGATCTGTCCAAGTAACTAAGGTACATTTCATGAAACATGACAAAAAGTTGTTGAAACTTTGAAGGCAGTTTTATTAGTTTGAAGGTTTCTACTCCACACATGTTTGGTGGGAGCCGTTACTTCACTTATAACTGGCATATCTTCTTACGTGATACATCACGTGAAAGCAGAGACTGTGGTCTTTCCAATGGTACCAATAACTCAATTTTGAAAAATACCAACATCCAACTAATTTTGTTAAGATGGGTCACATATATATATATATATATATATGTATATATATATATATATATACATATATATATATACATATATATATATATATACATATCTATATCTAGTTGCATAATAGCACACACATATAGGTAAATGTACACACTACACACATATACAGTCATCAGTTTATCCAACCAAAAACCTCTCACGCAATCAAATGATTTATAATTAACAATTGTACTTGCCAAAATAACAAGTACATTTAAGCACATAACATCATAACTATCATTCGCCTGTTGACCGAGTCTTTTATTTTCCTTTAGGCAAAAGTATGTTATTAATGTTGCATTGTAACTTAAACTAGAACGCCGAACAATATTTGTAATCAAAAAAGTTAGTTGGAATAAAAAACTCCCAGTTGGCAGTGGGATCAGAATTGCCATAATGTGGATGGAATTGGAATAATAAATGGTGAAATCAGTGATATGAACTCAACCTCAGTACCACTGTACCACCCCACAAAGTTGACAAATCCTACTTAAAGACTGATTCACTGAACAAATGAATCTCAATGATGCAGGTAACTACTGGATGACGAAAATTGTCTTTGCATTTCATAATAAAACTCTAAATTGTGATAACCCAAATTTAGATAAAAGTAATGTTAAATTGTTTCCAGGATATAATGAAACGTTTGTCGGCTGAGCCTCACTACTTTGCTGACCTACCTGAAGATTTACAATGCTGCCCGGCACGGATGCTCAACTGCTGCTGTGGCAATTGCTGCAGCTGCTGCAACTGCTGTAGCTGCTGCTGCTGCTCCAACACTGCAGCAGCAACCTGCTCAGCTGCTCCCACTGTTGCCGTCGTGACACTTTGGGTGGATGGAAATCCCTTTACGGTGACCGTTTGGGATGAGGATATGACACCATTTGGCAGCGGCGAGGCTGCGGAAATCTGTGGACTAGCAGAACCCTGCAAGACAACGGTGGGAAATGACGGACTTGACAGTGGACTAAAGAGTAACTTTCTAGGATAACATTCTGATAAGATGGGTGAATTATTCAAACTGTTACGAAGATCAATTTAAACTGAATATTTTTTTTTTTTTAAATACTGTCAAAACTTCAACAAGAAATAGTGACTGCATTAGTAGTGCAGCCATAAAGACAAATTCATAGAAGTGACTGATATGACTTACTGATCGGATGAGTGGACTTGGAGTGGTAGATGGTGCCACTCCAGTATTGCCATATGCAAACGCCATCTGCATTGACGATGGCGCGACAACGGTACCAGGGGGCGGTGCCGTATCCATGACAACCGCCCCTCCAACCGACATGGCATTGACAATGGCATTGAGACTGTTGGCCGAACCATCTGGCATGAGCACTTGCTGCGACTGCTTTAGGGTCAAAGTTCGACCACCCACCACTCGGCCAGACTGCACTGCTTTGGCACTGGCCTTCTCTGTCTGTATGTGGTTGTGCGTTGTCACGGCAACCGATTCGGTAGCTAGTTGAATGCCCGGAATGGTCACCAGATGGCCGTTGACAAGGCCACTGCCGTCAATGTTCGTGACGACAATGTTGAGGTCCTTGAAGAGATTGTTCCGTGCAAAATGTTGATGCTTTGCGGAGACCGACGACATGCCCAGACTACCTATGGCAGCCGACCCAAGGTTCACGTTCACCGCACCAACGGGAATTGCGATGGAGATTGGATTGTTCATGTGACTTGTGCTCACCGCCGACAGGTTCAGCTGGTTGACATTGGGGGCGCTGTTTGCACCGACAACATTCGATGCGTGCGACAAAACGACACCGGATCGCTTGCGCTTCGAGCTGCCATGACTCGTCCGTACACCAGAGGGCACTACATCAGTGGCTACATTAGTCCTGTTTCCGACCACTAATGTCACCGGAGTTCGTAAGCTCGCCGTGCTGCTACCTGGCGAGTTGACTAGTGGCACTGATGACGACGCTTTCACTTTCTGTTTGTTGATGATTGGCTTGTTGTGGCCAGCCATGCCTAAAGGGTTCATGCCCCCACTGCCGACCTTTGCACTGCCCCCCAGCCAGGGATGGTGGTCTCCGAGCGTGAATTCGTACGGGTCGTTGGAGCTGGCTGTGATGTTGGAACCCTGGGGTAACTTGGACTCCACACAGAGACGCCTGTAAAAACCACAGGCGGATGGTGTACAGGGGTGATATGGGGTGCAGTTGATAGGGCAACTGAGACTAGCTAAAGTTGGAATGGAGACCCAATTATTTTCAGTAAAGAACACAATATCACTTGCTGCTTGCACCAGAACTGCTGACATCATACGCCGATGTTTTTTTTGTGCAAATGCAACTGAACATGTATGCTGTAGATAGATATGCATTTGGGTGACGTGTATAACAAAATCACAGGACAACTTTACATGTGTTAACATTAACTTTATTGTATGCTGCCCAGTGCGTGCTAATTACCTGTTGGTGGAACACTTATTTGTGCTGGTATTTATTTGTGGGATGAGACACTTACTTAGCAATGAAGTATTTACCTGTTACTTGTTAGCTGAGGTACTGTGGGGTGGGACTCTTACTTGTGGGGTTGGTACTTACTTGTGGGATGGGGTAATTACCTGTAGGGTACTTTCTTGTCGGGTGGGACACTTACTTATAATAATAACATTTATAAAATGCTGTAAATCTAGACGAAACTTCCATTTGGAGTTGCTAAAATACATGAAATAGATAAGTGAGTTACTCACTTATGGGGTGAGGTGGGTTACTTACTTATGGGGTGAGGTGGGTTACTTACTTATGGGGTGAGGTGGGTTACTTACTTATGGGGTGAGGTGGGTTACTTACTTGTGGGGTGAGATGGGTTACTTACTTGTGGGGTGAGGTGGGTTACTTACTTGTGGGGTGAGGTGGGTTACTTACTTGTGGGGTGAGTTTTTTTGGGTTTACTTATTTTTTTGTGGGGTGAGGTGGGTTACTTACTTGTGGGGTGAGTGGGTTACAGTGGGGTGAGGTGGGTTACTTACTTATGGGTGGGGTGGGTTACTTACTTGTGGGTGAGGTGGTTTACTTACTTGTGGGGTTTTTTTGGGGAGGTGGGTTACTTACTTGTGGGGTGAGGTGGGTTACTTACTTGTGGGGTGAGGTGGGTTACTTACTTGGGTGGGGTTTTTTTGAGGTGGGTTACTTACTTATGGGGTGAGGTGGGTTACTTATTTTGTGGGGTTTTTTTAAAAAGGTTTTTTTGGGGTTACTTACTTGTGGGGTGAGGTGGGTTACTTACTTGTGGGGTGAGGTGGGTTACTTACTTATGGGGTGAGGTGGGTTACTTACTTATGGGGTGAGGTGGGTTATTTTTACTTTTTTGGGGTGAGGTGGGTTACTTACTTATGAAAAGGGTGAGTTACTTACTTATGGGGTGAGGTGGGTTTTACTTTACTTTATGGGGGTGAAAGGTGGGTTTACTTACTTAGTGGGGTTTTTTTGAGGTGGGGGTTACTTACTTATGGGGTGAGGTGGGTTACATTACTTTTATGGGGGGGGGAGGTGGGTTACTTACTTATGGGGTGAGGTGGGTTACTTACTTATGGGGTGAGGTGGGTTACTTACTTGTGGGGTGAGGTGGGTTACTTACTTATGGGGTGAGGTGGGTTACTCACTTGTGGGGTGAGGTGGGTTACTTACTTATGGGGTGAGGTGGGTTACTTACTTGTGGGGTGAGGTGGGTTACTTACTTATGGGGTGAGGTGGGTTACTCACTTGTGGGGTGAGGTGGGTTACTTACTTGTGGGGTGAGGTGGGTTACTTACTTATGGGGTGAGGTGGGTTACTTACTTATGGGGTGAGGTGGGTTACTCACTTGTGGGGTGAGGTGGGTTACTTACTTATGGGGTGAGGTGGGTTACTTACTTATGGGGTGAGGTGGGTTACTCACTTATGGGGTGAGGTGGGTTACTCACTTGTGGGGTGAGGTGGGTTACTTACTTGTGGGGTGAGGTGGGTTACTTACTTATGGGGTGAGGTGGGTTACTTACTTATGGGGTGAGGTGGGTTACTTATTTTTATGGGGGGGGGAGGTGGGTTACTCATTTTTAGTGGGGGGTGAGGTGGGTTACTTACTTATGGGGTGAGGTGGGTTACTTACTTATGGGGTGAGGTGGGTTACTCACTTGTGGGGTGAGGTGGGTTACTTACTTATGGGGTGAGGTGGGTTACTTACTTATGGGGTGAGGTGGGTTACTTTCTTATGGGGTGAGGTGGGTTACTTAAAATTTTTTTTATGGGGTGAGGTGGGTTACTTACTTATGGGGTGAGGTGGGTTACTTACTTATGGGGTGAGGTGGGTTACTTACTTATGGGATGAGGTGGGTTACTTACTTATGGGGTGAGGTGGGGTGAGGTGGGTTACTTACTTATGGGATGAGGTGGGGTGAGGTGGGTTACTTACTTGTGGGGTGGGGTATATACTTGTGGGGTGGAGTAGGATTCTTACTTTTGTGGTGGGATGGAATATGAACTTGTTGGGTGGTGTGTGGTATGTACTTGTGAGGTGGGGTGGTGTATGTACTTGTGGGGTGGAGTGGGGTTCTTACTTGTGGGATTGCGTATGTACTTATGAAGTGGGGTGGAGTGGGGTACGTACTAGTGGGGTGGAGTTGGGTACTTACTTATGTGGTGGTGGGTGCAGGTGTCTGTTGACAGCGGCAAGGAATGCGGCCTTCACAAGATCCTCCTTCCTGTTGAAGACGTAGCAGCCGGAACCCTGCAGCCAGCTGCCGAACCCATTCACCTAAAACACGGGTCACCATGGCAACCATTACCCTTCCTCTCCAACAGGGCAGTGTCGCAAACTAAATAAATAGATACTGTCACATGTTCGTTGTCAATTATTACGTGAAGATTTGAAAATAATACACTTGGCAGGCAAGAGTTGGCCCTACTGCGCTGAAAAAGACAATATAAACAAGAGTAGCTACATAACTGTAACATGCAAAAAAGGTTTCTTTTTAGCTAAGAAGTTCACTAATATATTATACCCTGTTTAATTGATTCATATAACTCCACTTTGTGATTTGCCGAGTTGCTTTATTGAAACAACTCATGTCAAGTTTGTCTGCTATCATGGTGACCTGTCTACTTACAGCGGCCGGGCGGGGATGGAAGTTGACATAGGGATGGCCAGGCTTCTCGCCCCCACTGCTGTCATCAAGGTCATTGTCCTCCCCGTCACTGGACAGTCGACTGTACGTCTCCGCCGGCAGCTGGACAGGCTCATCTCGCGGCACATGGGACACAAACGCTGACCTAGACACGACACAAGACACAATGTGAAATGACAGTCAACCTAGACATGACACAAGGTGACCAAACCACTGACCTAGACATGAAACAAGAGACAATGTGACACAAGAGTCGACGCAGATATGACACTATGTAACACGACAGAAGATACAACATGACACGACACAATACAAGTCATAGACACAACAATACGACATGTGACACAATGTGACATGACAGTCACTTGACACAACACAAAACACAGCATGACACAGCTGCCAACATGAAAGATGACACAATGGGACAGAACCACTGAGCTAGACATGACACAATGTCACATGACTGCCAACATAAGACATGACATGTCATGACATGACTGCCAACCTAAATATAACACAAGATTTGATCGCTGACTATGACACATTATGTGAGACATGAATCATGTCATCTGATTGGAACACAGCACAGTCATATTTAATAGTATTATATATATATATTATGATTGAGGCATTGAGACTGACAAGGGCATGCCCACCAATGCCCAGAAAAGCGTATGTAGATGCTATTGGGTAATATAATGTTTGGCCTATTACAATGTATTAGGACAACTTGTAATACGACGGACTGGTCTGTACTGTCTTGTAAAATCCATATCCTCGTAAGTGTAACCAGTACCTGTGCCCCATGAATTTTTTAATATGGCATCCTTAGTTAGAACGACAATGGGGAAGAGGCTAGATTTATATTGAAGTTCGTTTCTCAAAACTTAACTTGGTGGGCTTGCCGTTGTCATTCATTTTCAATGCCTCATACCATAATCACATAGCTACTCAACAGTCATAATGACACAGCTACTCAACATGAGTTCTAAGTTAGCTGCTATAACATTTGTTGGGTTTAACCATTTCAGTAGTAGCTGCATGGGGTGTGACACTTGAATACGACAGACTGTCATTGCCGCATTGGCAATGTCTATTAGTCAAATCTTTTTTACATACAATTATCCACTACGTGCCGGCACGTTATACATCGCTTTTAAGCACTGCAAATCATTATTACTGCCCTGTTGGTTTATGCAGTTTTTGTGTAACTGACTGCAAAATTCTTTGACCGCAGTAATGGCAATGACGTTACTTATATCACTGATGGCAATTAACCCTTTAGATCTCAAGTTGGCCAAACCCGCCCGAATTCTGAGACTTCAAGTCAGCCAAACCCGTTCCAAAATATTCCTATTCCAGAGGCACTTTCTGGAAGATACTTTTGAAACTTGAAGGATTAACATGTTGGCAATGCATTGTGGTATTTCTGGCTACCATTGCTATTCAACTTTTAGAGTTCATGCATTTTTCAAACTGCCCCAGTGATATGAGTTTGCAAAATGGCGTTGTATTGTATGTATCATTTGACTGCAGTCTGCCATAGTGTTTGCTATTCAAGCCGTTTCAGACATCGAATATGTGACTTTAGTCAAGGCTTGATTTCGACGATCGTTGTTGTTGTTGTTGTTGTTGGGGAAGTTCTTCGGTCGAGTTCATTTTGTAAACACATTACGTCTATGAGATGAGTCCCTTACTTGGTGTCCCCTACTCTTGCACAAAGCCAGTATGCTCAACTAGGATATAATAGAAGGATCGGGTAGTTGTATTATAATTGTTGTGGGATTTGTAAATGCTATAACTTGTGGGACTTTTATATTGTTCACTTGCTGATGTTTCGACCGAGGCTAACTGGGGTGTTAGTGGAAACACTTGGTCGCTGTACTATGACTAGGCACTAGCTTCTCGTGTTGTCGAGTATATTTCCATTATATTCAAGTATATGCAACATATATCTAAGGTATAATATTAATACTGGTACCAATATGTAGGTAATTACCGGTACATTGTCTTTCAAAATGTCATGTCATTGTAAAATATTGATATACTCGTGCATCAATTGCATTACGGTCAACTTTTTTAATTCATAGAAAAGCATATCTACATCCAGTGTGAAGATAATTATATGCCCTTTAAAATAATATTAACTTGCAATAATGCAAATTCAATAATAAAAGACCTACGCCCCCAAAACGGACACTCCTGTCATTCTTCGGAATCTGACCAAGTTTTCAGAGGAACCAGGGGCTTGTCATAAAATGGCTGAGGTCTAAAGGGTTAACAGTAAGTAACAACTTACTTACGTTTTATAATTTAATGATGTATTTTGTCGGATATAACCGGTGATGATCGTAATAACGCCGATAATAGTCTTTGTAAACATTACCGACGGAGGCAAACCTGCAACTGATAGTGGCAGTATATTCGGTATATATATGGTAGTCATATGGCCCAGATTTAAGCAAACACCACATTTGACAAAATTCCCTAATTTTGTGGTAGTCCATCGGACTACTGCTGTCATCATCTTTGGTAGTCCAACCAAGTTTCTGGTAGTCCACTATTTTGACCCCTGTTGAGATCTAGTAACCTTCAAATAAATTATTATGTACATGTGTCGCATCACGGCAACAGTACGTACATGAGTCACTAGACCTGCATCAAACTGACCACAGTAGCCAAAACTGAAAGTGCGCAACTCGTTTGATCTACGAATAACCTGTTCCGAATGCTGTCGACAAGTATTCGTTGCCAACAAACAATACATACCGTGGAGACAGAGACCCGGGAAGTAACTTGTGTGACGCCGGCTTAAGGACACGCTTCAGTTCCGGAGACATGAGAGGGGAGGAGGGGATCTTGTGATGGTGATCACTGCTGGAGTTAGAGAGGGAGGACCCGGATGCAGTCGTGATTGCCGTGGTGACGGAAGTCTTTGAGCTAGCTGACGATTCTGCCTTCGCCTTCAGCAGTGCCTCCTTTGCGGCACGATGCTCCCGGAGCAGTTCGTCGAACGGTTTCGACCTCGCCTGCACTGCCCGACGCAGGGACAGGGCGTGAGTCTGTAAGGCAGAACCAGTGTCATGAAAAGTAAAATAATAAAGCTTTATTTGCCATTTTCAATATGCAATGTACATTTAATGTCAAATCGGAATATGTTTATGTCTCATGGTGTCTTTACACAATAAAATTTGATAAAAAATATATATATATATATTTATAATATATATATAAAATGTACTTTTTGAAGTTATAAATTATCCATCAAAAATTATTATATTGAGCTAATAAATATATAAATAATATATTGAAGATGTCAATGTCTTATTTATAGCATTGACACAAACTGTGATAAGTTACAAAAAAATATTTTTGTATCTTATTTCGATTAGTATGACTCACATGACTTAACTTGCAGGTAAATAACTGAGCGGCCAATGACTTACCCTGCAGATGGGTGACCACTGAGAGGGCACTGACCACAACTTACCTTGCACGTGAGAGAGCGGGTGCAGGGTCGGGTGAGTTCAGGGATCCACACCCCACAGTGTTTGTCTGGATCAAACTCCCGGTCTGCAACAAATGCTCAAACTTATATCCAGTGTCAGTGACACACATATGCCACTGATGGGTCCCTGTGTCTCACAGGTCGACAATGACACAACGAAATTATGCACGTGACCTCCATGAAGCTTTGCCTTTATCCACAATGTTGATAACAGCAATTACTAGAGTCAATGACATCTGCTAGATCACACATTTGTTGATTTAAAAAACTGTACCGTTTGTCCTCATCATAAAGAAAAAACATAATGGAGTCCAGAATTTCAACAAAAAGTTCAACATGTTCAGCATCCATGTAAATGGCGTGAAGGATCTGTTGCTAAGCTATAGTAATTAGCAACATGCTTCCACCTTCAATATAGCAACTAATCATATCTGATTGTCAACAAATCATCATTACTGATTAAACTCAGCTATGGTGCATTATACTATAATAATAAATTCACAAAGAAAACCTATCTATAAACAGAAGCAGTAAAATATAGGAAGCTTTTTCAAAACGCAAAAAAGCAGTGTCATCGAGGAAAATATCTCCACGATACTCCGATGAAAGAATATCTGATGAGTCCCAGTAATACAAATCTACAATTCAAATGTTCAAGGTGATTGTTGTGATATCAACAGCGACAATGATGGTACCTTTGCATGGTAGAAACTTGCGTTCCTTCGGTGGTCTGCGACAGCTGTTACTGGGCAATGCTGTAGTCATGACCGACAGCGTGGTCAGACATGTCGTTGTGGCTGGTGACACGGTTGTTACCGCGGTTGTCGTGGCAATGCTCTCCTTCATTGTTGTAGTCGAGACGCACCGCGATTCAACCTTTACTGGGACACTACTGCCACCTGGTGTCGATGGCTGTTTCGCATCACTACGGGGTTCAATTTTAATTCGAGATGGCATGGCTGGTTTCGTTGCTGTTTCGGAATGTCTACTACTGGAACTATTGACATGTTTACTCTGATTGTCACCGACAGCACCACTGGTATTACAGACTGGTGCTGCCATCACCTTTGAGCTGCTGGTGGTAGTGGGAGCTTGAAACAGACATTGTTTTAGGCGATGGCATGCGTTCGACCTTCACAAACGCTAAGGAATGGTTCTTGCGTCCTGACTTGTGGTGGTGATGCACAGTGTGGTGGTGGTTGCTACGACCACTACTTGTGCTGCCACCTGGTGCAAGTGCGAGTACTGCCGCGAGCTCCGTGGCAGCCCTGGGGTGCGGGTTGCAGAGTTGTGTCGCTGACTTGGAGTGTTTGATTGTCCGACCTGTGACGTCCGACGTTGCTGTGGGGTGTGATGACGTCGCAGAGTTTTGCCCCAGATTTGACATCGACACTGATGACAACGACCGTGCATCACCTTTTGTCACAGAACGCTTCACCTCCACTCGGCAGCTTTTTGTCACTGTTGGAGACAATCGCTCCTTGTGGCGGAGCTCTGAAAATACACCAACACAACCGGCTTCAACATATGCATGAAATGCAAACTGTATGTCACATTACAAAATGACTGTAGTGTTCTGCGATTTGATGCCAATTTGTTGTTAATTTCTATTTATGTTAATAACACTAACTATGTACTTTTTTTCAGTTCAAGACATCCCAAATTATTTCCATATTCAATAAAGTACATGAAATTAGTCCCATTAATATGGTCACCTAACAATTCAGGTCACTATCACCCCAATGCCATGGATGACCCTAATAGTGAAGTTCCATGCTACGACTAAATATACTATATTTGTTTAATTATTATATGTATGTAAACATGCATAGACATTGTTTCATATATTAAATAAATGTGGAATGGTTTGATTGTATTAGTTCTTGAAATTATGCCCAGATAGGCCCTGAGCGAATCATAACCATGCAGCAACTTGTATCCATGCTGCTGAAAATATGTGTCATTTGACAATATACTCTGGATTCCACTGTTGTAATATAACAATGCTAAACCGTAAATTCTGAATTACAAATATAGGTATTAACATTTTTTTGGGAACCACAGCTTACCGACATGTTTTTTCAATGCTTGCGGTTTGATGACTTGACCACATCGTTCGCACACCACCAAGTAGAATTCATCACGGGATGGACAAAGTCCATACAGCGACATATCTGTAATAAGACATCTATGATGTTACTGTGACATCTAGCTAAATTTCTAAACAAGGACAATAAGTTCATAAATTGAGGCTGAAATCATAGTTATATGACATGATGGCATGTGGGCATAAGATAAATAACATGTCTCAGAAGATAATGTTGAACTAATATTTCACCTTGGTTGTTTTACACTATAAATGGAGGTGTATAATAAAAGCCATTGTACAATAAACGCTAAATGTTAAACTTTGCTGCAAAAAAATATAAATTGTGACATCTAGATACTCTCTTAGATTCAGTCCAGTTCTGATGTGTTTGCATCTGGTGAATGACATTAGTCATTATTACAACTTGTAACAAGCACTAATGCTTAAGACTAAGGGGTGCGATGTTCAAAAACAAAGTAAATAGATGATTTGACAGTTGCCTTTTCGCTGTGAAACACCAATTCAAGTCGTAGCTTGAGGCATTTGATAAGTCAGATACAGAGCATGTTTCACACAAATTTCTCTTTGTTGTTAACTTCAAAGAGTTGATCCATTTAGAATGTCAGCAAAGCAGGTTATTTATGTTAATGGATATATCAACTATTGATATTAACAATAATGAAGTATATTAAACGCGAAGCCGTAAATAGGGCTAAATCCATGTTCCAATCACAGTGCCAATTTACGAGATTGTAAACAGGTACTCAACAAAAAACTGTTTAAAGTGTCGATCTCCTATTTTACCCAGTTCTACATTACCTTCTTTTCTCAGTTTCATTGTGCCACTGCCATCATCTGCATTATTCGGCCAACCGTCAGCTTCAGCATCTGAAATAACATCAAAATTGTAATTGACAGTTGACGAAACAGGCATGTTGGTAGTTTCGAACCAGCCTCATGCACTAAATTTCGGTTTAAATTGCGGACAACAGGTCATTCGTGTGGACCCTGAGATAGGATAAAAATATATATCAATGTTATCCGTTACCTTCTTTACGGTCCCCCTCAACCCTCTTGGCCCAATGGGTCCAAGTTTGTTCAGGAAACGGCGACGGACTACTGTCCAAGGTCGCCATCTTGTGCAAGTCTTGTTGCTTTTCTCTCAACGGGTTTTACCGAGTGTGACGTCAGAGTCGACATTCCCCGGTTAGCTCGGTACAACGTTGCTTCGCCCAGGGCTAATAAGCCGGGCTCTTCATACCGATCGTTTCTAAATTAGCAATACTACTACTATCGTGGGTCTTTATTTACTTTGCATCCGTTGTAAACATACAACAATCCATTAAGGTTACGTTAAGGACACTATGGTTTTATGTAAGCGGTAACTACAAGTAAAATTAACATGCCAAACACGGCCAGTGACATCTCCATCGATGTGTGTGGAACCTTGGAGAGGCTCCTGCCTAGTGTTTTTTTCTAGGGAAAAACGCGTACATGTTCGTTAGAAACAAAACTTCCTGGTTGTATGCATGCAAAATCTGATGCTTGCGTTTACATTACGCATTATTTTATGGAACTTGACTAAATTTGACATGATAATATTTATATGTATGTAGAGGCCTATAGGTAACTAGACATTAGTATAGTAGTAACAGCAACATCGATGGTAGGCCTATATTATAATACAGTTGTTATTGTTGGTGTGGTGTTAGTTGTAGAGTAGATGTGTTATATCGTATAGTATAATTGTGATGGTAGATCGAGGTGGTGGTGGTGGTGCACATAGTGGTGCAGATGACGATCGATGAACGGACGTGATCGTACGTAGTGGTATTGTGATCATTGTGGTGGTGGTGTTGACGGAATAATTAAGTGGGGCATATAGTGATATAACGACTACATTGTTATCTATGGTGGTGATAGTGGTGCACGATGGTGTATATATATATATATATATATATATATATATATATATATATATATATACATCATACGCATACGCATACATAGCATACTGCATACGCATATGCATAGCATAGCATAGCATAGCATAGCATAGCATAGCATACGCATACGCATACGCATATGCATACGCATAGATATGTATAACAAATGCACTAATATTATAATAAAATATATATATATTATATATATATATATATATATATATATATATATATATATATATATATATATAGTAGTTATTTGGTGTTAGTGATGATGGTGGTGGCAGTGACAGTGTTGCTGTTGTTGTTGTTGTTGTTGTTGGTGGTGGTGGTGACGTCACGTGGTGGATGTGCTGGCATACTAGTGGAGGTGATTGTGGCACTGTAGTAATTATAGCAGTATTAGTGGTGTTTTGTTGTTGTTATTTTTGTTGTTGTTATTTTTGTTGGTGGTGTAGGTGATGATTGCGGTGGTGGTGATGATGGTTGTTATGGAGGTTATTGATGACGGTGATCGTGATGCTGGTGCTGCTGCTACGATGGTGGTGATGACGTTGGTGGTTGTAGCACGGTAGTGGTGGTGACAGTAGCAGTAGCACCCGTAGTAGAAATGATGGTGGTGCTGCTGTTGCTGGTTGTGGTGGCGGTGGCGGCGGTGGCGGCGGTGGCAGTGGTGTTTGTGGTATTTGTAATGATGGTGGTGGTGTTTGTGGTGGCGGTGGCAGTGGTGTTTGTAATGATGGTGGTGGTGTTTGTGGTGGCGGTGGCAGAGGTGTTTGTGGTATTTGTAATGATGGTGGTGGTGTTTGTGGTGGCGGTGGCAGTGGTGTTTGTGGTGTTTGTAATGATGGTGGTGGTGTGGTAGTGGAGATTGCATTGGATGATGGCCGCGGTGATCGATGGCGGTGATCGATGATGGTGTTGATGATGGTGATAGTTTGGTGGTAGTGTTGGTAATGGTGGTGGTGATGGTGGTGATGCTTGGTGTTGGTGATGGTGGCAGTGGTAATGTTGTTGGTTGTGTTGGTGATGGTGGTAACGGCACTGACATTGTGGTGGTAGTGGTGATTGTGGCACTGGCAGCAGCAGTATACTACTACTAGTGGTGGTGGTGAATGTGGTGGTTGTGGTGGTGGTGGTGGCACAGATGGTGGTGGTAGTGGCACAGGTGGTGTTGGTGGTAATATTGATGGTAATATGCCAATTCTGTATACTGGTGGTAATGTAGGTATTTGTGGTGGTGATTGTGGTATTAGTGGTGGTGCACGTGGTAGTGGTAAATGATGATAAGTGTTGTGTTTATTTATTAGACAGAGATTAGTGGTCGTACATGTTATGGTGATAGTGGTGCGTGAATTGTCTTATTGCAGCCGACATTCCTGGTTGACAATGACAATTATAATACGGAAATCACTGGCGTCAGTGCTGTCTCGACCTGTGATATCGAAAGATGATTGACGGTTGCTGTTGATAACTTTTCAACTCTTTTACTTCTCGAAGTACACCGGATATCGCACCCATCTTTTGACTCTCAAAACACCTACACGTACGCTCTCAAAACATCAAACTTTGCACCAAAACAGACACCCTCTGCCATAACTACTTTGGTCTAATCTAGCCTCCCACCAAAACAATCACACTGCAAACTGCTACCCACCAATCTCTCACATACACCGTAGCGAACAAGGATCCTCTCTCAATGACGATTCTGATTGCGATAAAATGACCCGTGCTTATGGTCACAAAGGCGTGTTATCTATGTGGACAATGTGGTCTAGCAATTTAAATGACATGGTCATATACCTCTCGAAAGTGCAGCAATATAGATACGTTATGATATCTGGTATCTAGCGGTGTTATCGTGGTCACACTGAGTCATATGCGGTGTTTACAAACACGTAGGACTTGCATTAGAGTTGCTGGTTGGATATATTGGGATAATATATGTATTGCCGTGATTAGGTCTATATATGCAATTATATAATTATATATCAACCGATCAGGTGCATATAGGTTGTATCGCATGCGGCGTGACCTGTGTGATTACAATTGTATAGCTCCTCGGGATCCAGACAAGAAAAGTAGGTTAATAACGTAGATTGTTACCGAAAGTGACATATTTACTATTGATGATTCGTATGATATGTAGCATACAAATTGCAAAGTTGTGTGTGTGTGTGTGTGTGTGTGTGTGTGTGTGTGTGTGTGTGTGTGTGTGTGTGTGTGTGTGTGTGTTGTGTTGTGTTGTGTTGTGTTGTGTTGTGTTGTGTTGTGTTGTGTTGTGTTGTGTTGTGTTGTGTTGTGTTGTGTGCATGCCTTTCTCTCTTTCTCTCTATCTCTCTATTTCTCTCTCCCTATCCTTCTCCCTCGTGCGCGTGAGTTTGTAACTGTAATCTATGCCGATAGAATGTGCGGAGAATTCAGAGCAGACAATGATGGTCTCTCGACCAAATATACATGCGTTTGACGTCTGTCTCTGCCATTGACAAATGCATTGCTGTAACTAAATGACTTATCTGCCTTAAAACCTGACGTTTAGAAAATAGATGTATTTTTAAGTTTTTCTGCATGTTTGATGTAATATTTTTGCGGATATTGAAGTATTGCGCTTAAATTATTGCATGCGATTGTTGTCACACGTATTTGTCATTATAGTGTATAATGGACTGATTCG
Organism: Ridgeia piscesae; assembly: GCA_025642075.2. Classification (NCBI taxonomy): domain Eukaryota; kingdom Metazoa; phylum Annelida; class Polychaeta; order Sabellida; family Siboglinidae; genus Ridgeia; species Ridgeia piscesae. The sequence goes on from JAODUO010000113.1 coordinate 381,632, forward strand.
TTAAAAAAATATTAAAACGGGACGATAATTAACATTGGCGCAGAAATTAACATCATGCATATGAAGAGCATGCATTGTTGGGGCAATAAGTCCTTTATAAGAGTATGGGACAGTTAAGACGCCCCCGTAATCTTCTTGCTCCATTTTCCTTCTTGCTGAAGGCACTCCGCAGTATACAGCCCTAAAATGTGTGGCCCGGTGACCCGCCCCCGGACGACGTCACCTATGTGCACCTGTCCACCAGTCCCAAAAGGTTGCCGGCCAGTGCTGTAATTTCTACCCAGAATGCCATTGCACCGTTCGCCGAATCGTGACACTGCTCAGTCGCGTGAACGGCGATGTCAAGGCCAGAAACGGTTCATTGACTCTGGAAGAGGAAGTTAGTTTCATTATGCTATGAATAATATCAGGTTTTATATGAATGTGACCATTCGGCCTAAGTTTAAACATCCGTGTAGTTTCCACCACTCCTTCCAGTCTATCATGAGGCACGCATTCAGCAACTTTAATTATATCAACATCGTGACACCATCGTGACAATTTGGGGTCACTTTTCATGTGATTTGATCAATATAGAATCGCAAACAGATCATGTTTAAAGAATGGATAGAAGTGCATAAAATGCAGCGGCTGACAACGCAGTGGTTATCAATAACGAAAGTAGAACCACTGTTCACGACATTATTGTTTACGTTCCCCAAAGGCAGTTTTGGAATCGGATCAATGTTTGTCCAGAATGTGTTGCTATTCTGAAGCAAAGTTTGGGAGGCCAATGGACCAACATTTACCTGACGGACATCGATATTAGTCCAACAATACAATTGGAGTTCTGATGCTGCAACTGCTAATGATGTTACTGCTATGCGGTAGTTATCGATTAAAAACCAACAGTGGCCCAAGGCTGGTATTTCATAATATAGGCTGCCACCCTCTTGCCAATCTTAGCCCATGACGGAAATGCTACCTAAGATGTGTGACTGAACCGACCGACAGCGGACAGCGACGAATGCTGCCCACGAACGTTCAGCCGCCAGTGTTTCTTTAAGACACCCTCAACTGTCGCTTTCTATTGACGTCTCACGCTACACACACTGTTAACATTAACATACGTTGATTACATTTCCACAAGCGTATGTGGAATTTCATCACCTATAAGTACCTTCGTCGGCATAGAGAATGCGATTGTAGAACCCTTCGATTTTGTACTTTAAAGCTGTCACATTACGAAAAGCGATCTTGGCATGACGTTCGTCTTTGGTGCCCACTTAACCATTTGTGTTTATGTGTTCATTGTTTATTAATTAATTGTTTCATTATTGGTTTCACCATAATCAGTTCACATTGAACAATTCTCGTCCTTCTTCGCCTTCATTTCCCCTCGCATGCACTCTCTAGGCCCACTTCAATTGACTAATCACAGGCTATTTCTGGAAGCTTTTATTTTCCTTTACTCCAATGCTGACAATTTACTTGTGATTGAACATTTCCAACAAGAGTTCATCATAATTGTTTTCGGGGTTGATGAGGACAGTGTTGGACATTTTTCGCCGTCGAGGGAAGGGGTATTACATTGCATTTTGTTGTTATTGTTGTTGTTGTTGAGGTGGTAATTAATGTTGGAAATTGCTAAAACCGACTCGGTGGGGAAAGGGGTGCGAAGGAGCTTACGGGTCGGACAGGTATACTGTTACTAAACACGTGCGGGGAAGGACCGTGAGATGGGATGGGGAGGACATGCACACAATTTGTTTCGTTGAACGCTTGAAAATGTTTACGACAGAGTAGCAGAATCTCTATCTTGACACCCGGTTCAAACCTTTGGCAAGATAATTCACTCTATATTGCTCCAGTTCACTCAGCTGCATAAATGAATACATGGCTTCGGTAGCAGTGTGTGCATAGTCTTCGCGCATTAATTGTAGCGTGGCTGAATGCTTCCAAGATAAGTCAAGATGGTATTCGTTAGAACAGATCTGCGAGGGAGTAAAGCGTATGTAAGTTTGCAATGGACAGTGTCGTTCATACATCTGCCAAGGGACTCTCCCGAAAAATCTCCAACGTACAACGTCCCCGTGTCTTCTGGTGTCAAGGTTCGAGACAGCGAGACGAGACAGTGTGGCACGGGAGGCATGCTGAAATATTGACGAATCTCCCGGATTTCAAACAAAATCGAAACATCGGGACAATGGCCGCTTACAACAGTTTTCCAAAGTCCTCTGCCTGGTGATAGTTGATGCTGGTTTCTGAAGCATATGACCAATCCATCAATCCATCCCGTCTTCTTCTGATCTCATCTCCAACATCAGTAATCAGTTGGTTTGTTCTTTCCAACGAGTCAATGTAACTGATGGTGTCTGGCCAGCGGGTCTGGATGATTCTTCTCAGACAGTCGTTGGTAAAGGTCAGTACTTTCTTGATGGTGGTGTTAATTGTCCTCCGTGTCTCTGCTCCATTCAGTAGCACGGACTTCAAGTTGGAGTAAACAGGCGTATCTTCGTGTGTAACGACAACATATTGGACTTCGATAAGTTCTTGAGCTGTATAAATACTCCTCTCGCATTGTTCTAACATCCACGTTTGTACCACCCAGGTACGTGAAGGTCTCTACCTCTTCAATTTTACTCGCTTTCAGTGTGAGTGGCTCAGTGTTGGCTATATTTACCATGAGGACCGTTGTCTTTCCTTTATGTATGTTGAGACCCACTTGTTAGGAGATGGCTGCCAGTTGAGTGGTCTCCTCCTGCATCTGCTTGTGGATGTGGGACAACAGTGCCAGATCGTCGGCTAAGTCCAACTCTTTAAGTTCCTTGCGACCACATTATCCACTGGATTCAATTTCCTCTTTGTGTGTTGTGCATGTCTTCATAATCTAATCGATGACACGGAGAAAGAGGAACGGGGACAGTAAACAGCCTTCGGTCTTCACTTCGAAACGTTTGGTTAGATGCCTTCCATTGATTACTCTTCGTAACTGTTCTAAATCAGGTCTAAACCTGTTTTGATTAGTATGCCGTAATGTTCCATAGAGTATCCTTGTTTATGCTGCCAAACGCCGTTTCGTAGTCACCAACCAAGGATTACGCAGTGTTGGGCGAAATCCAGCTTGTTTATCTCTCAGCAAAGGGTCGATTTCATCTTTCATTCTATCCAAAATTATTCTGTTGAAGACTTTCCCGGGCACTGACAGACGTGTGATTCCTCTGTAGTTGGAGCAATTAATGATGTCCCCTTTCTTGGGAGTGTCATGGGGTATGTCTCTCTCTCTCTCTCTCTCTCTCTCTCTCTCTCTCTCTCTCTCTTATCTCTCTCTCTCTCTCTCTCTCTCTCTCTCTCTCTCTTCTCTCTCTCTCTCTCTCTCTATCTCTCTCTATCTCTCTCTCTATCTCTCTCTCTCTCTCTCTCTTTCTCTCTCTCTCTCTCTCTATCTGTCTCTCTATCTCTACTCTCTCTCTATCTCTCTATCTATCTCTCTCTCTATCTCTCTCTCTCTCTCTCTCTCTCCTCTCTCTTCTCTCTCTCTCTCTCTCTCTCTCTCTCTATATATATATATATATATATATATATATATATATATATATATATATATCCTGTCTCTCACCTCTTCTTGTTTCCAGATCTTTATAAATAGCTCCACAGAGGTGTCGGTGTCGGTGTCTGCTGGATGTCGTCCGGTCATGCTGCTTTATTATTCTGCAGGTGCTGATTTCTTCCTTGGTAGGTTTGTCACACTTGATGGGTAGATCCACTTCTGCTGGCGATGTGTCTGGAGAGTCCGGCAGGGCAGGTCTGTTAAGACGTTCTTCAAAATGTTTAGTCCATCTTTTGAGCTGTTGCTCAGTTCCCGTAATGATCTTTCCTTCTTTGTCTTTAACTGGTCACACTGGCTTGCTGTACATATGCCTTATACTTTTCAGCTGGTGTCGTACAGTTGTCTCATATTTTTGCTGCTTGCTGCTTCTTCTGCCAGGCTGTCAATGTAGTTGCATTTGTCTGTTTTTACACTCTTCTTTACCTCTCTTTTTGGTTTGTTTGTGTACTTTGCGTGCCTTTGCCGCTTTTGTTCGATGGTTGCTTACTGCTGATTTATTCGACTTCCGCACCTGGATCGTTCGCCAGGTTTCCCGTGTGATCCAGTCTTCCTGTTGTTGCTTCTTAAAGCCATCCCCTTCTTGGCAAATTGATGTCAGTGTCCGTTTGGTGTTCTGCCACTGGCTGTTCAGGTCTGGTTCTACTTCTTGCCGCTCTTGTAACACTTGCCGCTCTTGTATTCCTCTCTTGTCTTTTGGTCTCTCGGGAAGCAGACATTGTACTTTCGTCTGTTTGTTGCTGTCACCATCCAATTTTCCTTCAGCTTGAGTTTAAGTCTGGTCGGATGTCACGTCCGCTCCCCTCTTCACTCACATCTTGCAGTGACCTCCTGAATCTCAATCCTATTCAGATATGATCTATCTGGTTGTCTGTCACATAATCAGGTGACAGCCATGTGATCTTGACTCCGATGACGATGTTAGTCAGTGCACATGTGTCCGCAAATCTCTCTTCGCTCTCGTTCATCTCTTCAACAACATCATGGGTCACTTCTTCATATCCGTTGTTGTCCATACCAATCTTCGCATGAGAATAGTCACACTATTTTTCTCTGCATTTGTCCAGGATGCTCTGTGGTGTGCTGTAGAACTGGTCCTTGGTTTCATCATCACTGTCGTTGGTGGATAGCAATGGATGACGTTCATCTTGATTTTCTTTTTCTTTGTTCCGAAGATGTTCTGTGATGATTCACGGTTCATTCTGTTGTCTTCTGTGCCACTTTTGATAGCACAAATACTACCCCTTCGGTGTGAGGGATGACGTTTTCTTCTTGTTAGGAGAAGAGTAATATCTCTCCTGTAGATATCCTTCTCTGTCCTGTCTGTGTCCGTCTTACCTCGCTGATCCTCAGCAGTGCGATGTTGTTCATTTCCGCTGCTGCTTCCGCCGTCTGTCCTGTCTACAGGTGGTTCTCGCATTCCATGTTCCCGTGTTAATGTGCTTGGTCCAAAGAAGAGTGCTTGGCGCTGTGACTTCCGTGATCTTGTGGCTTTCACCACACAGCGCCATGAGTCGTCGAGGTAAAGATCTTTCCTCTTCCTGTCAAATATTCTCTGTAAATTATGTTGTCAACGTTTCTGTAGCGAGTAGTTGTGGGAATGTTAGTCCCACGCTCAACACTCCTCCATTCTCATCAGGGCCTGGGACCAGTTATTGCAAGTATATGTTCCTTTAATTAAATCAATTAATGATCAATAACTGTATTCCGACTATACAGAATATGCACATACATAAACATAATATAAATAGATTATGTTATTGCCAAGCATTCTCTACAATATGTAGGTGTATGTCAAATATTCACATACAATAATTTGTTCCAATGTTTGTCTATATATATTCTGGATGAACATCGCAAGCTGGTAGCAAGGACATATCCTTTATGGCATATTATTAACAGACCAATCAAGTCCATGCATAAATCGATCTATTAAATTCCTAATTATAGATTGTCATTAATATTTGTTCACCAAAATTAATATGTTCCATAGAAAACTAGTGCGTTCATACATAGATACACCAAGGACCAGCCTGGTGATATTATGATATGTCACGTGTAATCTATTAATTGTTGTATGACTTCTTATACAATTGGCACAACAGACTTTCTTCCAAAGAAATTACATGTTTGAGATACCGATTGTAGGTATAGAATTAGGATCGTCACTACACGACTACGCTATGTTTAATTGTGCAGAGTTCCTGTTACGACAGACCTAAACGTTGTATTGCTCGTTTAAATAATTACTCAACAATGTATCACAAACACAATACAAAAGCTCTGGAACAGGCGGACAAAGGGGCAACTGCGACAGAAATTCCGGTGAGGTGCAGACATTTGATTAAAACCCGGTAAATACGTTCTCCACCTCCTCCCACGTCTTCTGGTGTCTGTCATCATCACTGGAACCATGCAGCCGACAAGACGAAATAGCGGATAAGTTGAATTTATGGCGCCGCGGCGGTGATACATTTCCACACCTCCTCCCGTCTTCCGATGCCAGGATTCGCGCAACGGTGGAACCTGAGTGGTGCTGAAGAAACGTTCTCATGCAGACCCCCCAAATGTAGTTAGTTCCAGTGTACAATTATGCGGTATTCGCAGTCATTGTGCCATTAACTTTGAGCATAAAGTAGGTCTATAGTTTTCACACGTGATTACAAGCGCCAGTGAATAGTACATCTGAGTAATTAACACACCATATTCAATACCTTCACAATACTAACCGATTCTACATTATTAAAAGTGTTCTATGGGTCGCCATATATCTAAACAACGCGACGTTGTCTGTACAGTGCACATCAGTCAGACGTGTACAATCAAGATCAGTAGGGTTCTTTTTATTCATAAATGTAGACTATTTGTTCAAAGGAATGGTTTGATAAACAGTTGTGTCGGTCTGATTACACCTTACCATTCACAGAGACTCCGACAGAAAGACAGACGGGCGTGCGGGCGGGCGGCCGGGCGTGCATGCGGGCCTGCGTGCGTGCGTGCGTGCGTGCGGGCGTGCTGGCGTGCGGGCGTGCGGGCGTGCGTGTGGGCAGACGGGCGGGCGGGCGGGCGGGCGGGCGGGCGGGCGGACCGACGGGCGTGCGTGCATGCATGCATGCATGCATGCGGGCGTGCGGGCGTGTGTGTGCGCGCGTGCGTGCGGGCGTGCGGGCTTGCGTGCGGGCGGGCGTGCGTGCGTGCGGGCAGACGGGCGGGCGGGCGGGCGGACGGGCGGGCGGGCGGGCGGGCGGGCGGGCGGGCGGGCGGGCGGGCGGGCGGGCGGGCGGGCGGCGGACGGACGGACGGACGGACGGACGGACGGACGGACGGACGGACGGACGGACGGACGGACGGACGGACGGACGGACGGACGGACGGACGGGACGGACGGACGGACGGACGGACGGACGGACGGACGGACGGACGGACGGACGGACGGACGGACGGACGGACGGACGGACGGACGGACGGACGGACGGACGGACGGACGGACGGACGGACGGACGGACGGACGGACGGACGGACGGACGGACGGACGGACGGACGGACGGACGGACGGACGGACGGACGGACGGACGGACGGACGGACGGACGGACGGACGGACGGACGGACGGACGGACGGACGGACGGACGGACGGACGGACGGACGGACGGACGGACGGACGGACGGGCGGGCGGGCGGACCGATCAAGATCAGTAGGGTTCTTTTTATTCATAAATGTAGACTATTTGTTCAAAGGAATGTTCATGCATGCATGCGGGCGTGCGTGCGTGCGTGCGTGCGGGCGTGCGTGCGGGCGTGCGTGCGGGCGTGCGGGCAGACGGGCGGGCGGACGGGCGGACCAACGGACGGACGGACGGGCGGGCGGGCGGGCCGACGGACGGACGGACGGACGGACGGACGGCGGGCGGGCGGACGGACGGGCTGGCGGGCGGGCGGGCGGGCGGGCGGGCGGGCGGACGGACGGACGGACGGACGGACGGGCGGGCGGGCGGGCGGGCGGACGGACGGACGGACGGACGGACGGACGGACGGACGGACGGACGGACGGACGGACGGACGGACGGACGGACGGACGGGCGGGCGGACGTGCGGGCGTGCGTGCGTGCGTGCGTGCGTGCGTGCGTGCGTGCGTGCGGGCGGACGGACGGACGGGCGGGCGGGCGGGCGGGCGGCGGACGGACGGACGGACGGACGGACGGACGGACGGACGGACGGACGGACGGACGGACGGACGGACGGACGGACGGACGGACGGACGGACGGACGGACGGACGGACGGACGGACGGACGGACGGACGGACGGACGGGCGGGCGGGCGGGCGGGCGGGCGGGCGGGCGGGCGGGCGGGCGGGCGGACCGATCAAGATCAGTAGGGTTCTTTTTATTCATAAATGTAGACTATTTGTTCAAAGGAATGTTCATGCATGCATGCGGGCGTGCGTGCGTGCGTGCGTGCGTGCGTGCGGGCGTGCGGGCAGACGGGCGGGCGGACGGGCGGACCAACGGACGGACGGGCGGACCAACGGACGCGGGCGGGCGGGCGGGCGGGCGGGCGGGCGGGCGGGCGGGCGGGCCGACGGACGGACGGACGGACGGACGGACGGACGGACGGGCGGGCGGGCGGGCGGGCGGCGACGGACGGGCGGGCGGGCGGGCGGGCGGGCGGGCGGACGGACGGACGGACGGACGGACGGACGGACGGACGACGGACGGACGGACGGACGGAGGACGGGCGGGCGGCGGGCGGGCGGGCGGCGGCGTGCGGCGGGCGGGCGTGCGTGCGTGCGTGCGTGCGTGCGTGCGTGCGTGCGTGCGTGCGGGCGTGCGTGCGTGCGTGCGTGCGGGCTGACGGGCGGGCGGGCGGACGGACGGACGGACGGACGGACGGACGGGCGGGCGGCGGGCGGGCGGGCGGGCGGGCGGGCGGGCGGGCGGCCGACGGACGGACGGACGGACGGACGGACGGACGGACGGGCGGGCGGGCGGGCGGGCGGACGGACGGACGGACGGTCGGACGGACGGACGGACGGACGGACGGACGGACGGACGGACGGACGGACGGACGGACGGACGGACGGACGGACGGACGGACGGACGGACGGACGGACGGACGGACGGACGGACGGACGGACGGACGGACGGACGGACGGACGGACGGACGGACGGACGGACGGACGGACGGACGGACGGACGGACGGACGGACGGACGGACGGGCGGGCGGACCGATCAAGATCAGTAGGGTTCTTTTTATTCATAAATGTAGACTATTTGTTCAAAGGAATGTTCATGCATGCATGCGGGCGTGCGTGCGTGCGTGCGTGCGGGCGTGCGTGCGGGCGTGCGTGCGGGCGTGCGGGCAGACGGGCGGGCGGACGGGCGGACCAACGGACGGACGGACGGGCGGGCGGGCGGGCCGACGGACGGACGGACGGACGGACGGACGGACGGCGGCGGGCGGCGGCGGCGGCGGCGGACGGACGGACGGACGGACGGGCGGGCGGGCGGGCGGGCGGCGGGCGGACGGACGGACGGACGGACGGACGGACGGACGGACGGACGGACGGACGGACGGCGGGCGGACGTGCGGCGGCGTGCGTGCGTGCGTGCGTGCGTGCGTGCGTGCGTGCGTGCGTGCGATCGGCGGCGAGGACGGGCGGGCGGGCGGGCGGCGGTCAACGAGGACGGCGGACGAGCGGACGACGGACGGACGGACGGACGGACGGACGGACGGACGACGGACGGACGGACGGACGGACGGACGACGGACAGACGAGACGGACGACGGACGCGAGACTGGCGGCGGCGGCGGGCGGCGGGCGGGCGGGCGGGCGGGCGGGCGGGCGGGCGGACCGATCAAGATCAGTAGGGTTCTTTTTATTCATAAATGTAGACTATTTGTTCAAAGGAATGTTCATGCATGCATGCGGGCGTGCGTGCGTGCGTGCGTGCGTGCGTGCGGGCGTGCGGGCAGACGGGCGGGCGGACGGGCGGACCAACGGACGGACGGGCGGACCAACGGACGGGCGGGCGGGCGGGCGGGCGGGCGGGCGGGCGGGCGGACGGACGGACGGACGGACGGACGGACGGACGGACGGACGGACGGACGGGCGGGCGGGCGGGCGGGCGGACGGACGGACGGGCTGGCGGGCGGGCGGGCGGGCGGGCGGGCGGACGGACGGACGGACGGACGGACGGACGGACGGACGGACGGACGGGCGGGCGGGCGGGCGGGCGGGCGGGCGGACGTGCGGGTGGGCGGGCGTGCGTGCGTGCGTGCGTGCGTGCGTGCGTGCGTGCGTGCGTGCGGGCGTGCGTGCGTGCGTGCGTGCGGGCTGACGGGCGGGCGGGCGGACGGACGGACGGACGGACGGACGGACGGGCGGGCGGGCGGGCGGGCGGGCGGGGGCGGGCGGGCGGGCGGCCGACGGACGGACGGACGGACGGACGGACGGACGGACGGACGGGCGGGCGGGCGGACGGACGGACGGACGGACGGACGGACGGCAGACGGACGGACGAGACGGACGGACGACGACGGACGGACGGACGGACGGACGGACGACGACGGACGGACGGAGACGGACGGACGGACGGACGGACGGACGGACGGACGGACGGACGGACGGACGGACGGACGGACGGACGGACGGACGGACGGACGGACGGACGGACGGACGGACGGACGGACGGACGGACGGACGGACGGACGGACGGACGGACGGACGACGACGGACGGACGGACGGACGGACGGACGGACGGACGGACAGACGGACGGACGAGACGGACGAGACGGACGGACGGACGGACGGACGGACGGACGGACGGACGGACGGACGGACGGACGGACGGACGGAGACGGACGGACGGACGGACGGACGGACGGACGGACGGACGGACGGACGGACGGACGGACGGACGGACGGACGGACGGACGCGGACGGACGGACGGATGATTTGTAACGTAATCAGTAAGCAAAATACAGCTCCCTCTCAATGACAATGTCGGCATTCCTCTTCGCCTTCAAAAATCCTCATTTAAGTGCTAAACCTAGCTTTTATAAAGTTGTATTTATACATAGTTGTACTACGTCCACGTATTTATTTGTCGATCCTTATAAATACCGCTGTGTCTAGTACTCAAGACTGGTCGACACGCTGTAGACTTTGTTCCCCGACAGACATTTTCAATCGATCACCATCTGGACTTCTCCTGGAACGTTTCAGCCACGACGCTGCCATTAACAACTAACACTGAGCCATTGCTCTGCACACTCCACTATTTTACCCATTGTGTTTAAAAGATCAAATAATATATTCTTTTCACGCATTTTCTCTCTATATATGTACACACATATACCATGACCATCCTAGTTGTTGCTCCCATGCAATAATTATTGTCTTCAATTACAGTTGTTTCTTCGTTACAATATCTTACTTCTGTCTTAGTATATATATATATTAATTATAGTTAATCCGTGGCCTTATAAACCAATCGTTGTCATATCGATCTTCTATTGTTTTTACCCCCATATTTTCCTTCATTGTAACTTGGTATGGGGTGATACTGACCGGCCTCGATGTTGATCATCTTTTAGCGTACAACCTTGAATATACTTCAAACCCGGATTAAATTCTTTCCTTCATATTGCTGTTTAATCTAATGCATTTCTGGTGTGCACGTGTCCCGGATTACTACTAAAACTGCATATGACACCACGAAAGCGTACTCAGGTTCCCTTTTAGGCTCATTTTAGGTACGTTTTCGACGTGTGACAGCAAATTAAAAAATCAAACTGTTTCCCGCTCGAGGATGCCAAAAACCCGTACCCCGGGGCCATATATGGCAGCCAAAAATCCAACTGCATCCGATTTGACGATCGCAATTCTAGATTGTGATAGGCCTGCCAAGCTTCTGTTCAGTTTGAAGGATCTGGAATATCATTGTTTGCAATCGTAATTATGCACTTGACGCTCGTCGAAATTTGCGTAACATTTATGTAAATATTTAAATATATTTGTATTAAAAAGGCGCACGTGCGTCATCTGCTGGATAAATATTTCCACAAGTAGTTCTCGTTTACGCATTTGGGCATCGGTGTCTACTTATACAAAGGGAAACAAAATATAAATAGACACAGAACGCAATGCCAATGTGCGGCACGTACCTGCAACATTTTTGTGCCCGTATTTAAAGCTTGACGAACCTTGTTGCGTAGCAACGCATCACGCTATGTGTAAATTACTGAAGCACTAATTTAATACTATTTCTATTTATAATAATTTGATGTTTTGAATAATAGTACCTGCAAGCATTGTGCCATGTATGTGATTTACCGCGATTATTTCATGCACGTTAAACATACTAGTTTTCCTTTTTTGATAGCGCTACCAGAGCCAACAGCTCTGGCGCTAAACTGCCTTAGTTGGTGTCTTTCAGGCTATAATGCACCCAAATGGTTGCGTCTACTTCGGTGTGTAAACGCTTTCAACGATGGCTGCGGTATCTGATGGTACGGTTTGCTTATTTAGTTGATTTGTGCATGCATGCTAGTGAAATACAACACATAAACCGACATACGAGCTTTTATACTTTCACGACGTGTAGGCGTTTTATATTTTGTTTAATGAATATATTATATATAGTTTTCAACCTCGTTTTATAAGATCCCGTTTTATCGCTACCGTCTGACTGTCGAAGCCGGTGTCACTTATGTTATAATAAACCACACATATTTAATTTTCTCCTGGTTATAATCACTAATTGAAGTGCAATGGTGCTTGTTTCATGTACGTAGATGAAATATTAAGGAAAATGCAATTGTTTGAAATTTAAAATTAAACATTTTCTGACAGATTTATTCTTGCCAATAATTACTAAATCTTTAGAATTGCTTTAATTTTTTTCTTCTGATAATAGTTATTAACTAAAATACAAAGGTGCTTCCTTCAAGTACATGCATGAAATATTAATGAAATTGCTATTTTATTAAAATTAATTGTTTAGTTTTGTCTGAACATTCTCCTATTTGATTTTGTACATAAATCACAAGAAGATTACTCTTTTTCAATTATACTGGTTTTGTTGTAAGCTATGATGAAGGCCAATACATAAAGTACATACCTAATTTTTTATTCAATTAATATATAATGTATCATAAATCATAATTTTTCAACAATATTATACAAATTACATACATACTCAACACTAAATAATAATTCATGTAAAACTGTCATCAAATAATACCCTAGTGATGACATACAAAAGTCATGTTTAATAATAATTTATAAACATTAATGATAAATTATCATAAATTATGATAAGTAATAAATTTTATGTAGCCTAACCAACACATAAAAGTACAAATGGTATGCTAAAAAAGAGAAAATAATACCAATGAATAAACAAACTAATATAAATTAGCTACATTAAACATGGCAGTAATAAATTAATTAGTTTACACAGTCACATGTGCAAGCATAAGTACTTGTTAACTATTAATAATAGGATTAATCAAAGACACCAGGTATCGATCACATCGGTATCTGAGTGCTTTGTTTACCACAATGCATTGCACACACAGGGGACAAGGCAAAATGGCAATGTCTTTTGAGACATGGGGCTCCATGAACGGACTTTGTGCATGTTTGTGCTATCAGTTGGTAAGCCATCACTATAATCATTTTATCGTCCACACAATTCTTTACACTTCTGCATATGAATCCTGCTAATACAACTAACTAAATCGTTACAAAACATTGTCAAACATATGCCATTTTATCTACCTAATTACTAAAACTTTTTATCGACGGATTATCATGATAGTTGTATGATCACATTCATTTATGTTACTCATAAACATAATTTTGAAAGATGGGGCCTGTCAGTGCATGGGTAGAAATAGTGGTAGTCCGGTAGTCCGAGGACTTCGTCGGACTACCAAAGATGATGACAGCAGTAGTCCGATGGACTACCACAAATGTGGGAATATTTTTCTAATGTTGTGTTTGTCATGTTATTTTGCTTAAATCTGGGCCATATGACTACCAGATATATCTGAGGACTACCAGATTTCCCAACTAAGTAGTCCTGCTGACTACCAGAAATTCTGGAGTTATTTCTACCCCTGCAGTGTGATCAATTGTTTATGCCTGCAGCATAAACAATGAAAACCAAAATATGACACAGAGAGGAAAAAATCATTAACCGCTAATAATTTAGCCACTAAACTGTTGTCAATCCATCTGACCTCCCTACTCATGCACCCTAATATAAGATAAGCAACACCCTTCCAGGTTAGCATCAGTTACCATTTTTATAGTGAACATAATTTACCTTATCACTAGTGACTATCAATTATAATTTCTTCTTAATTTGGGCTTTAAATTTTGGGGGAAATCAATACCTAATTAATGTTAAATCAGTCAAAGTCGTAAATCAATAGCACGGTTCTGATCAACACTTGAGTGGTTACATTGCTACTGACTGAGACATTAATCAGTATACGTTTTATGGGCTTTCGTATTTGATGTTTTCGTTACAGATGAAATCATCAAAAGGAAGTTGTTGATAGAGGGAGATGGAGGGAACGACGATAGAAGAATCAGCAGTCTACTTAAAACTTTCTTAAAATGGTGTGAATCATCTGAAACGCCAGAAGAAAGGTAGGTTAGAACACAATGATCATTGTTTTTAACACAAGTTATGACTATTTCGAGAATGTAGCTCCAGCAATCCAACTTTGAAAAAATTACACTTGATGAAGCCTTGCCTGCCTTGGTGGTCATGCATTATTTTCATGTGATGTTAACCTCCTAAGCCCTGAATTTCTGTGAGCCTCAACACTACAACTAGACTTGGGTTCACATAATGAACTGTATTGTAAACACTTCATTATAATTATATATGACGTAACAAGAGTGGTGGCTGCAATCACACATTGCAGGATAATGCCTAATAATTAAGGTCTAAGTAGACCATTGGGCATTCAACACACTGTTGTTTGGTGGTTTGTTATTTTTACAATTCCTTCATGTATCTGCACCATCTGTCTGATTGTTGTGTTCTGTGTGGGCGCCACTCTAAGAACAGTAACTGTTGTGATTTGGTTTTGGAAAATGTATTCAATATATAATCAAATTAACGCATGTTCTCTTGGCTCTTGTCTTTTTATTGATGATGGTTTGGATTGTCCTCATGAGTCTCGTGTTCACGGTTTGACTTCAGTAACAACAGCGTACAGAGGATGTTGGCTACGGTTGCTCAGTGTGAGCTGGCGATGGAGAAGTCAACACACGTCTATGAGATGAACCAGCACGAGCAAACTCACTATCAGGAACTAAACACAAAAATAGGCACGTATCATACACTTTGCACTACCACACATGTATAGTGTGAAGATTGTACTTTCTTACTGATTTATACATTTACAATGCTTGGTTTTCGGGAGTGCAGTGGTGATCGTATGCACAGGTCTCAAATAAAGCTGCATCACAATAGCACCCAATATTTATAGGGTAGAACCATGACATTAAATTCTGCATCCCAATTTTGACATAAACATCTCTTTCGATTATTCCAAAACATATTTAATATATATTTGTCATAGATAATTATCTTTCTAGTGTTATTCAGATTTCATGTGTCACCATCACAACAGTTGATCTGCTGTAATATGATTTACCAGTTAGTACGCTTGTAAATTGATCTGTCATTTACACAGCCTACATCTTGTTTCAGAGCACCAAATTGAAGAGGTACTCAATTCAATTATAGAAGCCAAGAATGAACTGCGCCAGGCAAAGCGCATTCGACGCAACCGACAAGGTACGTTCACTTTGTGCCTCAGCAGCAGTTCTACACCAGACATTTCTGTAGTGTAGAATCCCTTAATTTATCACCATCCATGAAATAGAATGAGATTTAATAAAATTATGTATTAATTTATAGACTAATTTAAATTCAGAATAATATTATTATTGATATTTTATATTAATTTTATAGTTTGCGGTACTTGCAGTGTTACATTGTCGCTCATGGAAAGACCTTGAACAGAACATTGAATACCCAGTAGAGTCAAATGCAAGTTATAAAGTTATAAATTGCACCAAGTATTAATCTCACTCTGAACATACAAATGTAAGCCTGGTGTAATTTCTCTGAAGTTCTTTTATTAGTAAGGTATCATCATTCTTTGTGAACTTTGATAACATCCATTACCATTCTATTGCAGAGTATGATGCCTTGGCAAAGGTGATCCAACAGCATCCAGACAGACAGGAGACACTCAAGTAAGTTTTCTCTTGATGTCTCACAACGATAATTTCATTTAGTAATTTAACTACGTGTCACATGACACAGGATTGGTTAACAAATATGGGTAAACATGATGTACAAAAACATGATGTTAAGTGTTTTTTAACCTAGGATAGCATGGATTTTTCAGTAATTAACATATCACAACAATGCGCTATGTTGAATATGTGATGTACCAGAAGTTTGAAAACACCTCCAGATAGTCTTATAATTAAGGAGAATCTCCACAAGCTTTGAGGCAGTGAGGCTCAACCTTGTGGGGAGCGGTGGTCGCGCGATAGAGTGCCGGACTGCCAGTCGAGGCCCGAGGGGATGGTGGTTCAATCCCACCTACTGCCGTTTTGTAAATTAGGAAATTTCGTTCACTCCACATTTGCATGTGTCATTCGGAAGAGACACTAAAAGCCGGTGGTCCCTTCTATCTGGTGTCTATGCCAGGGGAAGTAAAAGATCCCATACAGTGGGGTAAATGTGTAACCTGTAGTGGACTCTCACTGGACTTTAAATGCATGCAGTCCAGTATCTGAGAGAAGAACATTGATCAAGAACTT
Source organism: Ridgeia piscesae (assembly GCA_025642075.2). Classification (NCBI taxonomy): domain Eukaryota; kingdom Metazoa; phylum Annelida; class Polychaeta; order Sabellida; family Siboglinidae; genus Ridgeia; species Ridgeia piscesae. Next base: position 398,086 of record JAODUO010000113.1, read on the forward strand.
TATTTCAGAAGACAACCTTGAAAACTGAATATCTGGGACAGTGGGACACATGAAGTAGCTTAGAGTAGTCCAAATTAGATAATATGGGACAGGGGGACATAGGAAGTAGCTTAGATTAGTCCAACTTAGATGTCTAGGACAGTGGGACATTTGAAGTAGCTTAGATTGGTCCAACTTAGATGTCTAGGAGAGTGGGACATACGAAGTAGCTTAGATTGGTCCAACTTAGATGTCTGGGACAGTGGGACATATGAAGTAGCTTAGATTAGTCCAACTTAGATGTCTGGGACAGTGGGTCATACGAAGTAGCTTAGATTGGTCCAACTTAGATGTCTGGGACAGTGGGACATACGAAGTAGCTTAAATTAGTCCAACTTAGATGTCTGGGACAGTGGGACATATGAAGTAGCTTAGATTGGTCCAACTTAGATGTCTGGGACAGTGGAACATATGAAGTAGCTTAGATTGGTCCAACTTAAACGTATGGGGCAGTGGGACATAGGAAGTAGCTTAGATTGGTCCAACTTAGATGTCTGGGACAGTGGGACATACAAAGTAGCTTAGATTGGTCCAACTTAGATGTCTGGGACAGTGGGACATATGAAGTAGCTTAGATTAGTCCAACTTAGATGTCTGGGACAGTGGAACATATGAAGTAGCTTAGATTGGTCCAACTTAGACGTCTGGGGCAGTGGGACATTATGAAGTAGCTTAGATTGGTCCAAATTAAAGATATCTGGGACAGTGGGACATATGAAGTAGCTTAGATTGGTCCAACTTAGATGTCTGGGACAGTTGGACATATGAAGTAGCTTAGATGAGTCCAACTTAGATGCAGAAGTGTTAACAGACCCCTGGTAACATTGTGCTTCGAATTGAATGATTCAACAAGACAGCGACACTGTGTAATCCCTGTTAGTGTAACTTGTCATGTTTCTGTTCCAGACAACTGGAGTCACTAGACAGGGAGCTGGAGTCGCTCCAGGAGCAACACAGTGACCTGCAGCATAAGGTGAGTAGAGCTGCTCCAGTGGAGTAGAACTGGAGTAGAGTATTCGCTCCAGCACTGTGACTGGATTAACGGAACAGCTTTGGTGGAGTAGAGCAGCTGGTGGTGACCACTGCCTTGTTGGTTCAACAAGTTGGTTGACGACAGCAAACACTGGGACTGTTTGATTGTTTCTGATGTTATAAGCAACCTAGTAATGTGCCTCAACCATGGTATTTTTATGTGTGCCTTTTTTATAGGAAGTGACTAAGGGTCACGTTACCTTACCTACCTTACCTTAGGACGGTTCTAATCATAGGATGCTGTGTTCCTCTGAGATCAGCTCTTCGTTTTCATACTATTAATATAAGATTGCGTTACAAAGGCATACACTTAGAAAGATGCAGGTAAAACCGTTTTCATGAAGGCCTAGTAATATAAGCCAATAAAGTATTGCATTAAATACGAGCATGTGTTGTGTGTGCAGGCTCCAATGTTCGTGCCTGTTAGCTGTGTCTGTGGTGGAGTGATGCATGGTGGGATTGATTCTGTTGCAGTTGGAGTTGAGACGTAAACAGTTCCATGTCCTCATCACAGCCATGTATGAATTGCAGCACATAATTGACGGTGGGTAGAGATGGAGGTGGGATGTGGTAGAGACGAAGGTGGGAAGTGGTAGAGACGGAGGTGGGAAGGAGTAGAGATGGAAGTGGCAAGGGGTAGAGACGGAGGCGGGAAGGGGTAGAGACGGAGATGGGAAGGGGTAGACACGGAGGCGGGAAGGGATAGAGACGGAGGCGGGAAGGGGTAGAGACAGAGGCGGGAAGGGGTAGAGATGGAGGTGGGAAGGGGTAGAGACGGAGGTGGGAAGGGGTAGAGACGGAGGTGGGAAGGGGTAGAGACAGAGGCGGGAAGGTATAGAGATGGAGGTGGGAAGAGATGGAGGTGGGAAGGGGTAGAGATGGAGGTGGGAAGGGATAGAGACGGAGGCGGGAAGGGGTAGAGACAGAGGCGGGAAGGGGTAGAGATGGAGGTGGGAAGGGGTAGAGACGGAGGTGGGAAGGGATAGAGGCGGGAAGGGATAGAGATGGAGGTGGGAAGGGATAGAGACGGAGGTGGGAAGGGATAGAGACGGAGGTGGGAAGGGATGGAGGCGGGAAGGGGTAGAGATGGAGGTGGGAAGGGATAGAGACGGAGGTGGGAAGGGATGGAGGCGGGAAGGGGTAGAGATGGAGGTGGGAAGGGGTAGAGATGGAGGTGGGAAGGGGTAGAGATGGAGGTGGGAAGGGGTAGAGACGGAGGTGGGAAGGGGTGGAGACGGAGGCGGGAAGGGATGGAGGCGGGAAGGGGTAGAGACGGAGGTGGGAAGGGGTAGAGGCGGGAAGGGATGGAGGCGGGAAGGGGTAGAGACGGAAGTGGGAAGGGGTAGAGACCGAGGTGGGAATGGGTAGAGACCGAGGTGGGAATAGGTGTTTTGTGGATTTGGATATTTATTACAGGGTAACTTGGATTAGGGTGTGGTGTCTTAGGCCTTATCTGTGATAACTGTCATCTTAAAAAGTACTATCATGACCTGATTTTCTGTATACGTCTGTATGAAAGGAAAATCAAGGATGACATACATACACAAATGACTTTGTACAATAAAAACGTCTGGTTATGCAGAAGCTGACATGTCATGGTTGCATGGACATCACATTGTTGACCCATTCTACTTGTTTCTTGCAGTCTGGTGTGTTTCTTGCAGTCTGGTGTGTTCTGTTAACAAGCTGGTTTTCTGTATAAATGTCATAGTTAGTTCTTATTACTAGAATGTCATGGCATTATCATTGTTCAAAACTATATGATAATACAACACTGTGTTCATAATACAACACTATATCATAATGCATTTGTCAGCGTGGTATATTAAGGAAGGGTTGAACAAACCATCACAGACCAAATGCATCACATTGTTAGAGATAGAATCATACACAGTCAGCTAGACTTTAAATTATTATTTCTCCAACTCAATAAATTTGAGATACATGTAGCTAAACAATTTTTTAAACAAATTGCAGAGAATATAACGACTTTCAAGGGTTGTCACAGTTGTTTATAGAGATCAGGGCTGGGGTAAATTCCATTCAATCCCAATTCACGCTCCAATTCATTGCAATTCCTTTTATTCAATTCCAATACAATTTCTTTAAGTACATTTTTTTCAATTTCTAATTTTGTTTTCGCAATTCCAATGAAAATCGTTCAGCTCCAATTCCCGCTCGAGTTCACAAAACAAAAGTTAACCATAAAATTATGATTAATGTGCATACAAGGGGTGATACAGCATGCTATGTATTGATGTGTTTATATAAGAGTACATCAATATTTTAGTTAGGATAAATTTACAAGAAATAAAGTCATAAAATTATTTTTTTGAAACCTTATATCAGAACACTAAAATGGTTTTGACTCACTGACATGTAGCATAATGAAGCATGCAGAAATAAGATAATTAACCCAAAATATGTCAAAGGAACCTGTATTTAAATGTAAATACAGGCTAAGTGTTACAAACTGCTTGAGTAGCTAGGAAGAACACATAAAAACCACTGAGTGGCTACTGGGTAGTACTGGCTTGGTAAAGTGTAATTATATATTTTACAACATTTATATAAATGATTATTGTCACATTCTGGTTATAACCTAGAAGTGTTGTCAGTTGTCACTGTGCTTATGTTTGCATTGGTAATCTTTGGACGTTAACTGGTTATACGTTGGACTGTTTGGAGGTATCCTGGCTTCACTTGGGAAAGTGTGATTTGAATGGGTTTTTTGAACCAGTCCCCAGCCAGCACTCATTCGCACAAGGCAGTTGGACAAACCTAATTTGCTTCCCGTTCATCAGTTTCATCCACTGATTAATTACTGGGTAATGTTTGACCAGCAGCTTCATTGTCCAACTTTCCTTGGTCACCAACTCCTGCACAGTAATACTCCCAACTGTCTGTAAAATATCCTTCGCAGCATCACAAAAATATCAGATGCTCAATTCCTTTTAATTCAATTCCAATTCAAAATCTTTTAAATCCAATTCAATAATTTTTTTTCCAAATCTTCCAAATTCCAGAATTGAATTGATCAATTCCAATTCTTTTTGAATTGACCCCAGCCGTGGTGTTCAACTGTTGTCATAAGGGGTTTGTCAGTGTGGGACTATGTTAGTATACATAATATATAGTAAACTAAAGGTGCCATTGTCATATCCTTAGTTTATTGTGCCAATATGGGTTTCTAGGGTGTTTACGATTATGAAAAAACTGCTACATTTTGTCCCTTGAGCTCTAGTTGTGCAAAACCTAGTCTGTGTTTCCTTGTTTCAGAAGACGAACAGAACACTGATGTTGAGATGGAATGATACATCTAGATATACTGAACAGTTCAATGGGCCACAAGGACCACTTCAGTTGTCAGGATTACGTGTGCAGTCAGGACCGCTTGGGCTATGTGGACCACTTAGGCTGGGCTACAAGACAATTCTAGCAGGCAGGACCACTTGGGCTGTCAAGACTCTAATGGTCGGTCAGGACCTCTTGGTCTGTCAGGACCACTTGGGCTGTCGAGACCCGAATGGTCTGCCAGGACCTCTTGGTCTGTCAGGACCACTTGGGCTGTCGAGACCCGAATGGTCTGCCAGGACCTCTTGGTCTGTCAGGACCACTTGGGCTGTCAAGACTCTAATGGTCTGCCAGGACCTCTTGGTCTGTCAGGACCACTTGGGCTGTCGAGACCCGAATGGTCTGCCAGGACCTCTTGGTCTGTCAGGACCACTTGGGCTGTCAAGACCCGAATGGTCTGCCAGGACCTCTTGGTCTGTCAGGACCACTTGGGCTGTCAAGACCCGAATGGTCTGCCAGGACCACTTAGTCAGTGAGGACCACATGGGCTGTCAAACCCGAGTGGTCGGGCAGGACGACTTGGGCAGCTGAGACTGATGTTGACCTTTCAGTGTAATATGTAATGACATCACGTTGTGTTTGTGGATAAATTTATAGTAGGAACATAGTTAGAATAAACCAACTGCATGTGCAGTTTTGTTTTTTAAACCTTTTAAGCTCCTTGTTTTACTGTGGGAACAACCATGTCTGTTTCGGTTGGTATTCTATAGTACATGTAGTATTTTCTAGTGTTTGTCTTCAACACATTGGGTACAAACACTGCATCACAAAAACATGACGTGTATTAAATTAGTCATTCACAACATATACAGATTGCTAGAGTCAACACCTTAACTGTACATTCGACCTGTCTCTAGCGATACTAATTGTGAATACAGCAACACTCCCAGACACTAACTGTGTATACAGCTGGTTTCCTATGACACTCCAGACACTAACTGTGTACACAGCTGGTTTCCTATGACATTCCAGACACTAACTGTGTACACAGCTGGTTTCCCATGACACTCCAGACACTAACTGTGTACACAGCTGGTTTCCTATGACACTCCAGACACTAACTGTGTACACAGCTGGTTTCCCATGACACTCCAGACACTAACTGTGTACACAGCTGGTTTCCCATGACACTCCATACACTAACTGTGTACACAACTGGTTTCCCATGACACTTCAGACACTAACTGTGTACACTCCCATACACCAGTGACACAACCTGTCTTCAGTGAAAGGCTTGGGTCACTTATGTATAACTAATCAAGTACATGTATTTTGAAGCATAAACTTATTACGTACATTTTAGTTCCAAAGATAACCAATACTGTTATTCCAGTGCCAATTATTAACCGGTTTGAAAAAATATAATATCAATTGTAGACATTACTCTTGAGTTTTTGGCAAGTATGACTGAGAAAGTATGAATACTTGTCATTTCAAAAAGTACAAATATTGAAAGAATGTTTTCAGTCACCCTACAAGTACTTGACTCCAACCCTGCTCCAATGAGACGACCACCTGCCTAATACGACCAGTAGAGTAACAGTAAATAGTTCAACTGTGATAAACGTCACCTGGCACAAGCTGGTATTTGAAAATCTGCATCATACCCATCATATGGCTAGCAAAAGTGTAATGGCATTTCCACTGCTATAGACATACATGAATTTCTGGCTCGCCTTCATATCCAGTTATGACAAACTCAATTTCTAGAGCATAATGACTGATTCAAGAAAGACTTGCTATAATGCAACGATTACAAAATACATTTTGACCGCATGTAGCTGTGTGCAAAGTTTCACATTACCAGTGATATTCCTGAACAACCAGTTTTATTGGTTAACAAAACAACAGTTACGGGATATTGCAACTCTGAAGTGATTGACATCTTTCACATGAATGTTTGATAAAAACCAATATGCATAATAATTTATAAAATGTATAACGATTTAAATGTTTTAAGTTTTTAATATTTGTGTGAACACATAGCGTGGTAATGATTAAAGTAGACTAGTGTTAGAGAATATGTTGTCATTACTTTGCTCTTAACACTGTGGTCATCACATCATTTTGTGAAGTGTGGTCCGAACCCTTCCAGTACTCATACAAAATCACCATGGGTTCAGTTTTTTGGCATTTAAAACTGTACTTAATTTCCTAACATTTCAATTTGTGCTTATCTTAAAGGGATTCTTTTAAAGGTTATATGCATTCGACGTATACTATATCAAAACATGATACTTTTGTCTAAGTACTTTCTATGCATCACTTGGATGTTTTCTAACACCCAAGTTATGCAAATCAATGCATAACTTGGATGTTATCTGTGCAACAAACCGATATCTAACTGTTTATGTGAATTACGGTCCAAGAGGCCATGTGGGTGATTACTTTTGCAGCCCAATTACTATGAATATTCATGCGTGCGCAGTGAACCACACAATAACATGACTTTAGACACAGTGAACTTGCCAGATAAAACCAAAGTCTGGCAAACTGAACCCAATACTCATGACCATGCCTTATACAGAGAGTCGGAGACCAAACTAAAAACTCCAGGTATGTGGACATATTCCCCCCCCCCCGATATATTTTCGGGGTTATGAGTGATTAATAAAACACGTTTGTAATGAAATAATAATAATAATAATAACTTCTTATGCGCCAATATCCTCGAAAATCAAGCTCAGTGGCGCATTATAGGCAATCTTTTTTAAAGAATCCCTTAAAAAATAGCTCAATTCTTCAACAGAAGACAGTGTTACATATATACTAATTCATTTTTAAATATTACATGCTTGCACTGTGACTTAGAATTTTTTTATCAATTAATATTTTCCAACAGTGCTCATTCAAAACATCCTATATAAAGCTGGCTCCATATGAAAATACCATTATTGCACAACTGAACACTAAAGGACCCAGGGTCACAAATTACATACAAGTAGATGATGTCGAGTTCACATACTATCGAAGCTAAACAAAGCATTTAGGTGCTTCACTTAGTGGATGGTGGACCTTTACGGGTACTCAGGACCTAGCGTTAATTAACTTAACCAATAAATCTATCTTTGGAATTAAAATGTTATATCTCACATGGTCAAATATTTCATTCCAATCATGCAGTAAATATGGAGTAGCATGGAATATAACGTTATTTTAGATTTAAATAATAATTACACCTATTCAGACATTTTAATTACATGAAGCTCTCAACCTGCCTTGCATTAGGCGACCAATGAAAATGATTACATATTCCATTTAACACAGACGGTTCAATGTGTCCAAAACATTAAATTGCATAAGTTGTTTAATGGCTAATAAATGGCTGCAAACAGGAGCTGTTTGTGAGATTTACAGGGTAAGTTGGATAAGGGGCAGAATGGAGGAAGGATTCTGGAGGGAGTGGCATTCCTCATCACATATTATGACCTCTTTTCAGTGTGTTGTATCTATATGAACAAATCAAGTGACATAATAACAAGGCTGCAGGGCAGAAACTATGGCAGTCTTAGGAACATTTTACTGTTGTAAATTTATTTCATATTTTTAAATATATTCAAATAAATAATATGTTAGGTTGTGCGCTGAAGTACTTTTGCTAAATTAAGAATATTTTTTATAAAATTACTTTGTAAAATAAAAATATGAACTGTTTGTGAGATGGTAAGTTAAGAGATGCTCATCTGAGTTGTGGTGGGTCCTGACATTTACAGTCCCTCATAAAGTGCTTTATTACAATAGGCAGTTGAGGGCAAAGATAAATATATAATTCACAATAGCAAACACCATTTACCCACCGTCATTGAAATTTTTTTTTAAAGGAAATCGCTCACATGTCTTAAGACCCCATTTCAAGTTCTAAGACATTTCTAAGTAAACCATCTTACCGTACATCATACCCTTTGGTTCAATGCAAAACAAATTTACCCTGATTAAGCGGTTGCCTTGCTATTTAGTTGTATGTTATTTGACATTCAATTAATGTCCCCTATTTGACATCATGATTACTGTTGTCACCACAGCATGTGTCACCAGGTTAGTTACAGCAGCAGACATTGTCCGATGATTAACAAACGAACACCAAATGTACATTTTAATACATGTAACTTGTAATTTCCTACTTGTTAATATTTTACACATATCACAGAATGAATGGAAGCAGCCTACTATTAACGCTGTCAATTCTGTATACCCGGTAGTCACCTATTAACGACAGAATCGTCACGTAGCTTCATTGACCATCAAGGGCATTTTTTGAGATATCTGTGTACAGTAATATTCTGATTGCCTCAAACCTTTGAGATATAGTGAGACTGCATTATAATATATGATAAGTGAATATTCGTCGTTTCTTAGAGGACAGAGATGAAAACAGCATGAAACCTGCAACATTTACATGCACATCATTGCCAACGGTTACAACCGGAACATTCACAGATGAACTACAGAAATGTTGCATCATTGATCACATGAATGGTTATAGTCCCATGATATCAGAGAATGCATACCATGATGTGATATCTGCTCGTTTCTGACTACAATGCAATCAACCAGATTTCCGTCCTCCCTGTGGAAAGAGATTTAACTAGTGTTTGTTCCAGACACAAGATGGCAGTATCAAAATTTAAGGCATTCCACAATCATGGGAATCAGATTTGGGGTCATTTACTTTGTCCCTATTCCATGCCAATTAATGTCCACCTATACGACCTCAAAATACCAATTCCACTGATTGATTAAATATCAAAATACAAAGAGAGCAACATAATATATAATAGGTACATATATTTTTAAGTAGTTTTATTTAACAAAATAATTAAAAACAGAATAATTTCCATTAATATTTGTACACAGTATATTTTAACGAAAGAACCGCAAGTATTTAAATGCTAAACAATTACAAGAAGTAACTAAAAGTAACTGTGCAAAATCAAATAAATGTTCACAAATGTCGAATACTTTCAAAATTAATTCTAATTCTGGAATTGGCATTTGAAATAAAGTGTAAATGACCCAAAAACTGCTGGCAATAGACGGAGCGTGACCAGAAACAACGATACAAATGACACAGAGGAAACCTCCATCGACTGTTGTATTGTATAAGGTGCGTTGGTTGAGGAAATAAAACATATATAGTGTTTAGTGTAGACTTTCAGTATACTAAGTCCACAAAACTGCGATCTGTCCTTAAAACCAAACATAAAAAACATTGTTTCTTATAAAACCTGCAGTGTGGGGTGGGGTGGGGTGACTAGAAGGTGGGTGAATTGAGGATGAAGAGTCGGTCTTCCTCCTTCTTGATCCACTTGAGAAGTTTGTTCACAGAGTTGATGGCCGTGTTCTTGGTGACCAGCGGACCAAACACAGCGTACAACTCAAAGCCACTTGTTGTCTGCAAACAGAAACACACGGCCATTACCACGTGATATATGAACATATGCGCCAATTACCAGGTGATATATGAACATATACGGCAATTACCAGGTGATATATGAACATTATGTCATATGCGCCAATTACCAGGTGATGTATGTACCCATAAAAGAGCAGAGTTGCTGCTAAATTCACAAACAAAACAGTCACAGGACTATGGCAAGACTTTTCATAATTTTATTATATTAAGAAGATGTAACAAAATAACCAGACTGTTTTGCTAATTTTGCATCCCGACAGTTAAGTAATATAGAATTGTTTATAATATTTATACTAATATATAACTACACTTTCTAACTTCATATTTTTCAATACAATCGCAAATAATGTCAAACAACTTGGATGGAAATGTGATAATGGACACGTTGACATGAAAAAACTTGCTGGTGTCTTTTCAAACATTCCAGCCACTACAGAGCAAAACAGCTGGCTGACTGACACCAACTAGAGCAGCCAAAATATCAAAACAACGCAATTTACCACGTCAAACTGTTTGTAGTTCATAATTTCAGATGAGATGGCGCCACCTACCCAGCCGAGCAGCGCCTCCTTCGCACCGACGTAATAGAGGATCTTGAGCGGTCTCGCAGCACTGTGCAGACGTTGATGCATGAACTGATACAGTCCAAAAATGTGCGCCCGCTCGGAGGCGCCACTGTACGGTGCCTCATACTCGGGACATGTGAACTGTGCCGTGCTCTTTGACTTGTACAGGAAGTGACGCAGCTCCGTAATGTCGGTGTCACTGACACAGTATGTCATCTCTGTGTCAATGGCTTTGGAGATTGCTTTCAGACAGTTGTACTTTCGCAGTCTCTGGAAAGATGAAAGGTATGCATATTATATATATATATATATATATATATATATATATTATATGCATGTATATTTTATATATATATATATATATATTATATATGTATTTGTTTTCTACCATTCATCGATCACTTGTACCATAATTGTGTTGTTAACTTTGAGGTATTTTATGGATAATTTTATGTCAAAATAAAGTTTCATGCTTTAATATTTACATAGTTAATGACACAAATGCATGTTATATAATAACAATATATAAAATTATATATTTATACACACACACATATATATATATTGGTTGTCATGTATATTTATATATATATATATATATATATATATATATATATATATATATATATATATATATATGTGTATATTGTGTATAAATATATAATTTTATATACTATTATTAAACATGCATTTGTGTCATTAACTATGTAAATATTAAAGCATGAAACTTTATTTTGACATAAAATTATCCATAAAATACCTCAAAGTTAACAACACAATTATGGTACAAGTGATCGATGAATGGTAGAAAACAAAGTATTGCGATGTCATAAGAATCCAAAACTAAAATATACAATATTTACTTCCAGACTGCTACAAATACACCATTTCTGTCAAACATTCATAAACTAATATGCTGTTTTTTTCTAAATACAATTATTATTGTCATTATGATCTCAACATTTTTGCAGACATCATTAATGGTGAAAAGCAAGGATTCCACACATATGGAAACAGTATGCAGAATACCACTTAAGTTAACAACTTCTGGGAATTTTCTTTCCAATTCCTTTCGGATACGATTTGAATAACTATACTGAGCGATTCAATTTTCCACATCCATATGAAAACAAATCAACTATGTAAGTATTAATGTGCGCTGTAATAACTGATGTTCTGCACTTTGTATGCCATTTCCATACATACTGAATCCTAGCTTTGTCCTACTCACCTGTTCTATCTTGTGTTTGCAGTCTGAGAGAGTGAAGAAGACGTCTCGGTCGACAGAGAGAAGCAGGAGACAAGTGCGACAATGCTCGTCCAGGTAGGAGATGTGTGCGTGTAGGTAGCCACTGGCAGACACATCGTTACAAGTGAAGCAGTGTCAGGTAAAATGTAGTGTACAACGAGACAGACATTTAAAAACATAACTTCAGCTGGATAGCACTGATCCTGTTTCTCAGTGAAATTGTGCTAAGAAATAAAACCTTTCCATTTTTAGTTTTCCATTTTTAGAATTGTCCATGTTTAGAATAAAAAAACACATAATGGATGTGTAGCAACCATATTCCTATTATAACAGGATAGTTAAAATATACTACTGAAAAGGTAGATTGGTGGACAGTGTTTATAAAAGTAATTTTTATTATTATTATATTTTGTGTGTGTGTGTGTGCGTGCGTGCGTGCGTGCATGCGTGCGTGCGTGCGTGTGTGTGTGTTTATGTGTGAACACATACACATGACAGAGAGAATGACAAGAATTACAACTGATATGAACATTACATAACCGTAATACCCAGTTGCAACCTACCCAGTAAATTGTATGAATTTTCTAAACATTGTAATAAAACAAAGAAGCATCACAATATTCGTGTCGTCACCTTGAGTCAAATCGAGGCAGACAGATTGGTGTCCAGGACTCGGCAGACTTGAAGGACTCTGAGGCACCCACGAGGTTGAAGATGAGGTGAAGGTCGTGAGGATGGAGGAAGTATTTCTTCATCCGCACGAGGGTGATAAGTTGCCCTTCTGCTATCAATATCGCAAACACCAGGTCCTGGCAGACATACAAATAACATGAGAATTGTAATCATCAGCAGGTAGTTTGATGAACGAGTCATTTCAATATGCAACCGGGATTGTGTGAGAAAGCTAATTTCAAAGCAACGAATGCCAATAAATAAATGCTAACAGTGGCTGATGTTTCGTTTACAATTTAAACAATTTGAATGTTACAAATGGTGAACTCCTTCATGCCTATTTAACACAATTTTGAGTGATGTATACCTTCAACATACTAAGGCTCATATTTTTATCTATACGCCCATCCACCCATCATGTGTTTGGTAAAGTTGGTTTTACGAGTAAAAATTTGTGGTTAGACAGGTAATAATTTGATGAACAAAAAAGCTTGTTTTCAATTATGTTGTCAGTTATGCTTTAAAAACTGGTATCAGACTTGTCTATGGATGGACTGTTACATATATCTGGACATAGATGTTTTGTATGGCTTTCATGTATGTGTGTTTAGACATAATTATGTGTCTACATCAGTACAAGGAAATGTTTGGACTGGCAAAATTTGATCCTCCATACAGGGTTGTTAGGCTTCAAATTTCATTTGTTGTAAACTTTATAATAATAAACTTTATTTTAACACCGGGTCTGAGTGGTCTCCAGAGTATGACTCTGTTAAAACCACTCAGAGTTGGTGTTTTGCCCAGCCTGGTGGGTTAAACCCGGGTTTGACTAGTTTAACCTGGGGCTAAACTGGGCTATACTCTATCTGAAAACTCAGAATGATATGAACAGAAGGACACTACCAGTGTACAGTTGTATGTAGGTTGCTGACGGTTTAACACTTTTGTAATATTATTGATGTAATTTAATGACAACTGATCATACTATTAGAACATTTTCTGCACACTGAGTGCATAAAAGTTGCAAAGGTTTCCCTTAGGGTGGGAGTATTTTTCCCCAGCCAGAAACCCCAAGTTGACATCCACGCATCTTATGCAAACAACTTGAACTTGAACATACCAGTCCAGACCATAATTGCACTGCAGTTAATTAAGGGCTGAATCTTCTTCTGAAGAAGTCCAGTCAGATAACCTACACCAGTAGAGCCTGGTATTAGCTGGCAGGTTATGGAAGAGGGTGATATAGAGGCTTGAGGAGTGGTAGGTGGTAATTTACCCTCTCAGCAGGCAGCACTTGTGTTCACTGCCAACAACTGGAGTCATCCTCTACCATCTACATCTATCAGAGCCACCACTGATTCATGATCAAATTGATTAACTCCACTCACCAATTAAGACAATACACAACGCAGTGACAATGTCCTGAATAAGGCCCAAAGACAGCAAAGACAGTAAACTAAATACATTAAATCTTATAGTAGTACAGTACAACAGTACACACCCAAATAACTAGACATTAAAAGCAGATTTTATATGGTAAAAGTTACGGCACAATTTAAATATGTTCACGTACTCCGTCACACGTCCGTAAAGGTAACCTATTATACATTAAAGTTATGAATATCAGACATATACAGCATTTTGTCCCCTTTTCATAACCAATATTTGTTGATACTGGCATAGCTGTGAGTGCAATATAACAACCAGAAACAGGACTCACAGGTACATTCTTGTGCACATAGTCAGTGAAAGAAAATGTAAGAAACTGCAGTCACCTTCACTTTAGCATGCTGTGCTATACTCTGAGCGACGACGTCCCTCACGGCAGTATCCAGTGGCAGACACCGAACCGCACCAAGCAGAAAGCTCGGGTCGTAGTCCATTAGATCCAGCAAGTTGCTGAAGAACTTCTCTGCTCCCGTGAGCATCCGTCGCAGGTCGTAATTTCTCCGGTGTTTAAATATCCGCACAAGTTGACTGTAGGTGAGGACACTGAGTAGCTGACTGTACACATAGTTCAACTGTAGCAGCATCTGCTGACACGACTCATGAGAACTGACCACGCCCACGAGGATCAAGTGTTCCCGCACTAGAAACACAAACTTGTGTTGTCCAACTACGATGCAACGAAGAGAGTCCTGCCTAGATTGGATGACGGAGACAAGGGCCTGCATGAGGCCCACCATGGTTACTATGCGGTCTTCATCACCATATCTGTCACATGCAAAAAAACAACGGTCAGTATCTTAGCGTGTAAGTTGTTACGGGATTCGTAACCGTAAATAGATACAGCTAACTGAACAGAACTTTTGGCATTGTTGTGGTGTCTTTGTCTGCATTATATGGATTCATTCTTGATCGTGATCATGATTGTTATGTAACAAGTGTGTCAAGGATATCATGGGAAGATTTCAGCAACATATCTCTGACTCTATTTATTGCTGGTTGCCTTTCTCAAGTCCCAATGGCTTCGCTGATATCTCTTCACCAGAAATCAATCTCTCTGGGCTGGTGAACTCTGTGGCATCTCTGATTATATCACTCACCCAGTATTCCCTGCAGATATCATCTTGGAACTGCTGTCATGTGATGATCACCACTAACAGTGTCACATGACGGACAAGAGTGATTCAGTCTAGTGGTGACAGACATCACAAGGGTGCCATAAGCTCTGATCAAGCCACCCATGATTCTAACAGATTCTTCCCAGTCATATAGTTTACCATGTATGGTTATAGAAATTACTGGCAGAAGTTTGTTATTGATGTCTACAGGTGATACTTGTAGAGCACCATGGCTCAGGGGTAGAGCTTGGGACTCTCGATTACGAGAACCCTGGTTCCAATCATGTGCTACAGTGTTAAAAACCATGGGCAAGTTTTTTCACTTTAATTGTTCCAGTTCACTCAGCTGTATAAATGAGTACCTGGCTATAGACAGTGGTGGATATGTGTATGAGCAGCCTTCGCGCATTAATTGTAGCATATGACAGGATGTTTCCCAGAGAAGCCGAGATGGTGTCTGAGTGAACAGGTCTGTCAGGGAAGTCAAGTGTAAAGTGCTTTGAACGGTCCTGAGGACTGCATATTGTGCTATATAAGAACTGATGCAGATGAAAAAAGAGTGAATGGGCACTGAAAGAAATGAAACCTGTACACAATATTGATAAACAACTACTTTTTTAACATCTTACAAGGTAATATCTTGTTGTGTGGAATGGGGAAAGATTTGTTAGTCAGGGAAATGAGTAACTTGTGTAATTTTTCATCCAAACTGCGACTCAATCAGACTTACAAATACATTAGAGAAAGCAGTAAGACAGCAAACGAAAATTAAACTGCATAACGTATGGAGGAAGAGTGGGATGTTTTAGGTTGTACTTATCTTCTATCAGAATAAATTTATGTCAACATTATTAAGCGATGAATCCGAATCCTGAGAAATATTTGTACAGTTATTTAAATAGTTTCACTGTATGTTTGCCTGTGTGAGAATGACACTTAACAATCCATGAAGCAAAACAATGATATAGCTCCTACCGTGAGTAGATGGGTTTGCCTGCTGAACTGAGGATGAAGACATGTTTCCTGTGAGCTCGCCACTCGGCACTGTGTGTGTAGTCTGGCTCTTCCTCCTCCAAGCTGGGCGTCCTCACCAGTGTCACCTTCTCTGTCACTGGCTGTTCACTGCCACTGTCCTGAGACAAACAGCTTGATGACATTACCTAACTGATGAATGTCATCATCGGAACATTTTTAGTGTGAATACTTATAAACAGCTGTTGCTAAATATACAGTAGCATGTGCTATTATGTTATGTATGGCTGATTATTTCACAGCTCTTGATGTTTATACAACATTTCATGAACAAAGGTACAACTTTACAATGTCATTAGTACAAACTTAACACAAAGTAAATATTTTAACATCAGGACCACCCTATTGCGTTTCAAGTGCAATCGACGGTGGCGCCCTGCAAGTGCGGGATAGGTCAGTGGGTCTCCTTTGTGGGTATTATAGCTTTTGGTTACCAGTTTGACACTGGCAGGCAACGGTCACTCATCAGTTGACAGTGCTGAAAAGTGTACACGGTCTCAGCTGTGTTGCCACTGTTAACTGGCACGCAGTGTAGACTGAATATCTAATCTACCTCAGTTGTAACTTCAGCCGAGGGTGTCGTCCCGTTGCTGCACTCGGTCGACGGTTGGACGTCATTGGACACAGTAAGGCCGTCAAGTCGGGTAATCTCTTCGATCGGTCCACTCGGCACGCGATCGCGGAACACCTCGGCTTCGGAGGAGGCGTCACTGACATTACCCCTGCCATTCGCCTCTTCCACACAAAGTTCAAGGTCCACAAATGAATCGGATGCAACCAGCATCGAACTAGTCCTACAAGCACCTGGCTCCTCGCCTTGCAAAACTACGGGAACCGTTTCGTTCCCTTCTCCTCCCGCCCTTGTGTCTTCCTCTTCCGTTGTCGCGTCCGCCACTTTGTTGGCGGTCGCCATGTTGGCTTGTGACATTCAGTGTTGACGAGAAAAGCCGCTCAGTTGTTTCTATGCATCGTCGTTCAAATTGATACACAATGTGGCACCACTACAATTTACCCGTTTGACAAATGTGATTTCGTAGCACACCATGTGGCGCCACTGTTATAACAACGACGCCAAGACGGACAATTACATCTCCTGGTGTTGTGCACAATATTTATTCCCCCCTTCCTCATAGTCACTTACGCAACTTCTTCCACCAGTCAACTTGCTGACCATTATTGCCATCGGTTTTCAAAGTTGTCCTTCTCAAGATTTAATGAGTCCACAGTCCACTACAGGTTACACATTTACCCCGTGTGGGATCTTTTGCTTCCTTCTTTTGCTTGTGTTTGCTGGGTTCACCAGCTTTTAGTCTCTCTTCCGAAAGACACTAGCGAATGTGGGGTGAACGAAATTGCCTGAGTTTCGAAACGGTGGCAGATGGGATTGAACCACCGTCACCTCGATATATAGACCGGCGCTCTACCACGCGACCTTGTAGGGTATATACTAAAAAGGATAATTGTTCTATAGCCGAGGATTTCCATACCGAGACACAACTGGTTGGTAGGATATAAAACGTATACTTAAATTGGCATAATAAATAAGTTAAATACATGCATTTCAGTTAACAAAAAAACATACCCTGTGTAGTCCACGTTGTGAGCATAATTTCGTCTTCATAATATTTTCTACCGAACGATCGTGAGAAAAGTGTTTATATGTTGTTAATTAACTGCCTTCAAAGCGTTACACCCGTTCGCCCGTTCGTTCTTGGTCCAATTTCTTCTCTCGCAACTTATCAATACAATATCGACCGCACATTTGTGCCATGGATTTACAGTGATATTGGATGTTGACTCTTGTTGCATATCACCTGATGTGACTCTGTAGTCCCGCCTTCACATGACGGTCACTGCCGTCACGTTAAGGCGTATCGACGTTGCATATGTAAGGAGTTGGCTACATTAAAATTGAACTTGAAATGCGCAGCTTTGCTGCAAATGAGAACACATCGAGTGTTTATTTGCTTTTAATTTTAAGGGAAACAAAGAAAAAGAATTGGGCCTATGCATCTATGAATTATTAAAATATACATCATTAGCAACTACAATTAAGAATCATGGTATGCCAACAGTTTGCAACAATAACCACGTTGAAGACACACAATTTAGATTACACAGAGAGCACCGGCCACTGTGTGATAGGAAGCTTGATGTCATGAATGTCCACTTTTCCCAGTCGCCAAACTGATAATATTACTCTAGGTTGCAGCGTCGAATACATTTGGGCGTTGTAACGTATAAGTGCGTGTTGTCCGCATACTGTACAGTGTGGCATTATCAATATTGTAACAAGCGAATACGAGAGACCAACTTAAAACATAGCATGTTCATGTAGCGGCGCCATGGTCAATTAAAACAGCTCTGTAGCCGTACTGGTCAAGCACCGAAGGCACGTCTCAATACGGCAGCCGTCGAGATTAAAAAGTTCACTACAATATAAATAAAAATGCATTCTGAACAAATCTCATGAAAGCTATTGGTAATTGTAGTTCCAATGTTTTAGATTAATATGCCCACGTAACTGTCTTTTGTTTCTCTTTAAATTTGCATTGTCTGATGGAGCAAATTAAATAGCGCAACAACAACAACAACACCACCACCACCACCACCACCAACAACAACAACAACAACACCACCACCACCACCAACAACAACAACAACAACAACACCAACACCAACAACACCACCAACACCAACAACAACAACAACAACGTTCAACACTCAAAGGCAACACTTCTGGATGACGTCGAAGTTGGCAGGTCATATCAAGCTAAACATAACAGTTGCACTTATACTGACTGGTGAACTATTACACCACGTTCACCGGTACAGTTGTCGCTAGGCTACGCACAACAACACCTCGTGCATTTCAATGAGTGACCGGCCAGCACTTAGCTGCGTTACACAAACGTCACAAATATTTTGGCCGGTAGTGGCTGTTCGTTTAACAACGTTGGTCAAGGCGAGTTCCAACAATGGGTCCGCATGACCTGTATCGATGCATAGTACATATAGTAATAATTCATTAATTATTCTTAAACAATGGTCATGCCAACTCCATTGACACCTGCTCGATGTTCAACGACGAATGTTTTATATAGAACGTTAAACACACAATACTCTAAGTTGATCCAGTTCGTTCAGCTCTATGAATGGGTACCTGGCTGTGAACAGTGGTACGAATTAACTTTACACATTAATTGCAGCGTGGCTGAAAGCTTCCCGGATAAATTTACTGTTGTGGTTGATATCATGCGCTGTAATTAATGAAGATAATTTGTACACTCGTAGTGTCAACGTACTTTGTATTATTCTATTCACAATCGAGCTAGTGCATGTGTGTGTGCATGTGTGTGTGTGTGTGTGTGTGTGTGTGTGTGTGTGTGTGTGTGTGTGTGTGTGTGTGTGTGTGTGTGTGTGTGTGTGTGTGTGTGTGTGTGTGTGTGTGTGTGTGTGTTGTGTGTGTGTGTGTGTTTGTGTGTTTGTGTGTTTGTGTGTTTGTGTGTTTGTGTGTTTGTGTGTTTGTGTGTTTGTGTGTGCATATCTCTATGTATGCATGTATGTATATATGTATGTCTGCATTGTGTATGTTTGTATGTGTGTATGTACACGTGTGTATTTGTGTATGCATGCGAGCATACGTGCGTACGTTCACACGTATGTAAGTATGTGTCCTCTTAGACGCTGTACATCGCCAAACTGTCGGGGATTCACCTACGAACCATCGGACGAAAAATAACGATTAACATTTTTTCCGAAATTCCCCTTGGATTAAGGGTACTAAGCGGATTTAAAAGTTAATTCCCGACATAAGATGTCATTAAACGTTGTGCACGTTCATGCGAATGCTCGAAATTAAATAAAACATCCACTGGCCAGATGGGGACGTTTTACTTAACGTGCAAAAATCGAGAAGACAATTCGCGCAACGTTGCGAAACTGGTCCCGTCAACGAATAGGAGGTTTGCTACGTGTGACGTTTGGTACGAGGACTTCGGGAAACCTTCACCGGTGTATACGCAATGCCACCAGAGGGTGGATAGAGCATTCAAGTAGTCATCCCGGGAGTACATTCCGACAATGTTTCTTCGTCACGTTTAGCGTATTGTTCTACGGAGCATTTTGAATGAGTGGCGCTGTGGCGCAGTGGGTGTAGCACAGTACACTCGGCCAAGAGAACCCGGATTCCAGTGCAACAGTGTCGAACGTTTAACAATTTCGTTCACCTGTATGAACGAGTGTCTGATTAAGTGTTTAGACAGTGGTGGTTAGTTTGAGTACGAATATTTTCCAGCGTAATCGAAATGGTGTTTCGCTGGAACAGATCTGTCGCCTGGGAGTAAACTGTAAAGTGATCTGAGACGTCCTAACGACTGGACATTGCACTATAATTTAGATGACCTCGCTTTACTGTTTAGTGTTATACGCGAGAGGTTAGAGTGATAGAACTTTGTCTAGAATTTCTGAAGACACAATGGCATGATCTATATGAATACGACGCCACACCAAGGTCACGAAGGTCATGGTTCATTTAGATTATACGCAAAGCATCCTGGGTAAAGGTGCATTCATCTACATAGCGCGAAATTCAAATTAACCCAACATTAACATGACGACTGCGGTGAAAGTGTGACACAATTATATTACACAAATCGCAACTCCAACTACAGGGAAAACTGCAAATAAACAAAAACTCCTCTTCCTCTTTACATTTGGAACGAAATTCTCCCCCGTTTCAGTTGGGCGATGCGGCCGTGCCAGATCCCCGACCTCATGGTAAATATTGTCGTAGCCGTACACGTGCCAGTGCGTGCCGTGCCGTGCCGTGCCGTGCCGTGCCGTGCCGTGCCGTGCCGTGCCGTGCCGTGCCGTGCCGTGCCGTGCCGTGCCGTGCCGTGCCGTGCCGTGCCGTGCCGTGCCGTGCCGTGCCGTACAGTACAGTACAGTACAGTACAGTACAGTACAGTACAGTACAGTACAGTACAGTACAGTACAGATACAGTACAGTACAATACAATACAATACAATACAATACAATACAATACAATACAATACAATACAATACAATACAATACAATACAATACAATACAATACAATACAATACAACGGAATGACAAACGGTAAATTCATGATGATACTAATCTAGACTAGTACTTTTAGTTTTCTGCTAATCTCTTAGAAACGTATTAATACAACAAACACTTGTTATACAGCATTATTTCGACACGCACACACGACTCTACCGCCGTGTTGTTAGCGGTAGCAATCCACCCGTGACCCTGGGTTCACAGTGCGTTTCATGCTAGCTTCATTCCTACTGTGTATCTCGTCACACACTCTGCATTCTATTCTGGTGGTGGTTTTTGATAGTCGATGTGTCGAAGCACGTCATGTTAAAGAAAAACGTAGTACTCAGAAGGTCGTGAAAACTCTTTTGGCGGAAAACGAGTACAATAGATCAGGTAGAATAAAGGGCTGTGTGTTCAAATTCACTGATGATGAAACAATGCACATTTGCTAGAGTGCAACTGGCGTAGTGATCGTTGCTATTTTTATTAACAAGACTCACATGCTTACTAAAAGTGGCTATTTTGTTTCATATACATTGTTCGAACATTTTAAAATAGCTGAGGTTATTTTAATCAGCGCTGTGCTTTAAAAGAAACTGAGGTATGATTTTGTTTGACGAAATTTGATCAGCATATCAATGGCAGCGGCCATTGTTCTCAAGTATTTTCTTATATTGTGACGAACACGTTAACTTGACCACCAACGGAAATGACATCACTGCAATGTACCCAGCCGTTCCTCGTGTTAATATAAACAACAATAGGTCGTCGGACGTCAAACACTGGTGACTCACTGCCACCAGAAGTGCACCGAACGACCAGCCTATCGACAGAGAAAGTAGTGAAAACGGGTCTGAAAATAAATTCATCTGCATACAGAATACAAAAGTCTTGATGGTTGTGATATACGTATCACTAATCGTGTAGTAGTTCTATCAACTAACGGATGCTCCCTGGGTGACAGCTGACAGGAGACTGGGGAGTGACCTGCTGAGGATAACGTTAGCCCTGAGCTGAAGAAGTATGACGTGTGTCAGTCCGCTGGCACAGTTGATATGTATCCGTATTGTTATATGTGATTAAAGTAGTTCCGTAACACTTCGACTTATACATTTCCGGGTGACGTTGCAGACATCACAAAGGTGAACAGCACAACAACGCTAAACACACATCAACTATACTACAGAAGAGAACAACAAATGTATATATCTCGGTGGCGAGATGACTGACAAGAGAGGGACGAATGTGTGAAATGCAGGGAGGAAAGGGGAGACATGCATTCATCACCTTAAAGACATTCCTTTTCAACAAGAAACAAACTCCGAATACTCAACATGAGCGTGAAACCTGTGCTTCTTTACGGTTCACAAACACGGAGAGTAACAAAAGAAACAAAACGCCACAGAAACATCAAAAACCACAATATGTTAAGATAGAGTCACTAACACAGAGCTTATGAACATGACACACCAAAACGGAAATACCACCTAGAAAACGACGTATACAACTTACAAAGTAAGCCCTAGAATGGAATCCTCAAAGAAAAAGAAAACCAGCTCGTCCTAACAGGTGGAGACGAAGTGAGGAAGACGGACACGTCGTGGAATTAAGTAGAGAGAACAGCAAACAACAGAGGACAGTGGAGAAGTGTCGACCTTTTGATCCAAACAAAGCGTAGAGGATTAAGTAAGTGGGAAGTTTCGTTTCGTTTCGGTACGTTGCTCAAATCGGACCGAAGAAGATTAAATAAGTATTTATGTTAGTGGTAACTCCGCAGTCTATTGAAACATTCTCTGTCCAATCTGGCCTTTAGAGCATGTTTTGACTACATGCACCGCACGGGCAATGGAAATAACAATGCCTACATTTAATTGTCATTCTCCCACGACCCTATCTATGCCCTGAGGCCACGTGATACAAATACATCAAACAATGACATCGAATGCGTATTGTGCCTATTAAATATGCTTTCTACGTAAGGGAAACGAGAGGATCCCATGCCCGCTAAGAGCTTTATGCTGACGAAACGACTGTATTATGGCGTGCAGAGCATTTTCTATAGGAGGACGTTATTCACAACGTGTTATGAAATCCCCACAGTGTTTGGCTTCAGGGGCTCGGTCCGGCCTGCAGCTTTCCAAGATCAGAATTAGTAGCGCTCTTAATATCGAGGACCGGGGAACTATAGACTTACGTATACCGGACTTGGCGTTTACTCGTTAATAAACAGTAAATGTTACGTGATCGGACCTATAGTTAGACTACCCGCTAACCCGAAGTCTTGTAGCGACAAGTTTTACCGCCGTACGAGAATAGAAATAAAATCATTGATTCGGCTTTTCGTATCGGGTGTCGTTTGCTTCTAAACCATTGTGATGTACACAAGGCGACGAACATGAACAGTATCGGGCGAGACATATCCCAATTAATGTCATCGGCAGCACTCTGTTTAGCTGCAGGAGTGGCAGGTATTCTTTGAGAGTGCGCGTCCAGAAAGGTAATTATTACTAACATTACGTATGTGGCTTTATCTGGAAAAATAATTGTACTCATAACATGTCGTTATCTTTTGGTAGCTTAGTTACTAGGCCTATCCTATTAAATGCCCATACCCTGGGAGTGGACCGCCTGTGATTCCAGTCTGCTTCGAGACATTTTGTTTCACTATGCATGTTTATGTTTATTTACGCAATAGAAAATATAAGCTTTAACATCACATATCACAGCCACTGTACTGCTGTTTGTATCGTATCATTACACGCCACGTCGCACACTTTATGCATACGATCTGGGAATGGTTGGCTATTCGAGGTGTCAAAGTACACGTAACTGTACCTTGTTTTGTAATATATAACACGATACCCAGGAAATGGTTGTATCTAGAACTTTAACAATAAATGTTTTGAAGAGAATTACTTCAGTACCCCAGACATAGCAACAGGTTGAATGTTAGACTGACATTATGCACATTTGTTGTTAGCGTGGTGGTTTGCCATTTGTTTTACAAAATACATATGCTTGCAGAAAAACTGGTATCTTGATAATGGGTACCGTGAAATGCATGCGTTTTAAAAGAAACATATGCACGATTTTGGCGATATTTTATAAGCATATCAATAGCAACATAGCATGTCGCTGAAGTTAAAACAAATTGACAAGATGACGTGACAAGAAACTGATTAGCATCAGTGATCTCACAGTCACACGAACTACTCCACAAGGAAGTATCGAAGCAACACGATTTGTCGCCTGACAATATATTGGCTACACTCCCCCCTTTACAACGTGTATACTGTTTAATCTGTCGATTGCTCCATACTTCCGTTTTATGTGCAGCCAATAAATAAGTTGGCATCTATTGTCTGGCGACACCGTGGTCACTGGCGAGACGAACATAACTATAGAACACGCAATGGAATAA
>JAODUO010000113.1:432500-672500 GCA_025642075.2 Ridgeia piscesae
ATTCACATTTCCCTGGTTTCCCTATACAATAATGTCACTAAAATAAACCTACTACAATACAATTCACATTTCCCTGGTTTCCCCTATACAATAATGTCACTAAAATAAACCTACTACAATACACCATTCACCTCGTCCCATATCCCGCAAGGATCATTGGGGCACGTACCATTGAGGGTCTCTTTAACCAGTTCTCTCCACATTTCCCTGTTCTCTATGTCCCCCTGGGAATCCCCGAACATGACCCTGTCCACACTTTGATATTGTCTTCCCTCCACGGTACGTTAACTCGTTAATAAAAACGTGCTCTTTTATTTTAATTGCAACGATACTACGGCAACTTCTTCGGCGCCTAATTCCTCGGAAGCAAAACTCAAAAGCGCATCATAACAAAACTCAGTCAATTTCAAAATCGATAATCAAGTTGTCTGTAACGATGAAAATTACTAAATTCTCAGACTGCGTGCAATATATCCGATTGGGCCAGTCGAAATTCGGCAAAAAGGCGATATAGTAGCTCATAATCTAGCTATAAGCGTAACTGCAGTAAAACGTGTGTCATTTTGCTACCATACCAAACATTAAATTTGATCGTTGGAAACTGACAAACGTGCGTGTGAACGTCGTAAGTTATGGTATTTAAAACCGGACTGTTTTCACCGTTTCTCGGCGAATTTCGCCTTGTTTCAGTCAAACTTAATTTCGTGGTCTGTTTGCCTTGAATTGTTCCTGATATGTTTCTACATGGTAACGAGCAGTAGCGTAGACATGTTAATTAAATCAGATTTGTTCAGCCGTCGGGTGCCAAACCCGGTAGCGACGCTGAACTGTAACTGCATTCTCAGCCTGACGCCGACTGTACGTGACCGACTGCGTGAGTGAGTCACCGACACTCGGCAGGAATGTCGGTCCGTAACCCCCGCAGACGGAAGACAATTGGCCTCGCCGGACCTCTGACTGGAGTGCACGGCGATTATTTTATCGTCGGAATAAATCAGCCCGCACGACAGTAGATCTTCCACGAGATACATGTGAACTCTACCGTTATCGTCTAGCCCCTGACCTATATGGAAAGGACATATCGGTTTGAACACTTCGCTGCGATGAAAACATAATAATGATATTATTAATAATTGTGGCACTACTATAGCGCATATATCCATGACAATTCAAGCTCAGAGGTGCATCAAACAAAATCATTTCGCGTAATCAGAAACGGGGAAAATGTTGTTCAATGTGCCGTATTCTGTTTCGCAAAACTGTACCAATAATTACCGATAATAAGAAGTATGTGAATGGGCGTCTTCATCGGAATATTTGTTCGAGCATCAATCAAACATATGGGGAAATAATGATATTGATTGTCATAAATGTTGAAACATATTCAACACTCACATCGAGCAGCGTGATTAACACATTTATTTATTTAAAAAGGTGGATAGTTAAGTAAACGTGGTTGTCATACTTAACCAGCTTACTGCGTTTATCTGGATATTCACATGTCGTAAATAAGTGTTTATTATATTATTTTATGGAGCATTAATATTTCTTGGCGAAACATTTCCAACTACGTTCTTTTCGTGTGATTTCCCCATACATAAGAGTATGTGTCTCAAAACAGAACTTTCAAATGCCACAACGGGCACATATCATAGGACGAAAAGCAATTTACCCTCCGCTTCACAGCTACACAAAGGTTTCACTTGTGAGTAAACGAATTCAATAGACTTAAATTATACAGGTCGCTCGTCATTCTAAATTGGCATGCATTAGTAGAGTGGCAGTCCTTGGTTTCAGCGCAAAGGACATTTAAAATTTGTGTAGGCCTAGGCAAAAATTACGTAATTATCGACGTGACGTTTCGAACAGAGTAATGATATGTAGTACATTCAGTTCGCACACACTGGCACAATACCACGTGACCTCTGTGTGACACGCAGTCATGGCGTGGTCAGTTACAGACACGGGCCCGCCGACAGAGGTGTATTCAACAGTAGTCTTATTGATACAGTTTGGCCTATGAGTGTTTAGCTTTATTTCAGTTGCAAAGCAACAGGAAATTATTTCAACAGGTTGTCATCAAGAATTGCACGCTTCAGATGGCATGTGGACCAGGAAGCCCAAGGGTTTTACTGCAGATAAAAAATGTAAATTAATATACATAAAATAGGAATGCGTAAGGTCAGAAACTCGCAGTGGCGTATTGGTGATGGTAGAAACGTATTCTATGCCCATCCGATATGTTGCGGTTCTACGGTGAGTTGCGCCGATATTATAACTGACATTTGGGCCACAGTTTCCATTCTGTTGAAATTGCTCGTGCTTGGCCTTGATATTAGAACGGCTTATTCAACTGCAACGTTACAATGGATTTGAGTTATTCGTTCATTATTTAATTAAATTATAACCCAGGTAATCCATGGATATTCCCATCGCTAGTCGTATCTGTATTGAAACCTTAAAACAAAAAGACTGCTCTCAGAAGGAATTCTGAGTGGATGTGACTGTAAGGCAAGTTGGACTGACTTGTTAAGGGACAAGCAAAAGACTGTCACCACTCACTCTTTATATGTAGCAAATGCCACGTTCACCTTAGACAGACACCGTTCCGAGCACCATCAAAGCGTGGAGCAAATGCACACAACAGATAGCAAACAATCACTCGCCTCATTTAGAATGCACTTGCACTCAATGCCTAAATAAATAAATCTTTTTTATCCACACCCGCGTAACACCATCCACTATTTGCGACCGACCAACCTCGACAATGATAACAAGAAGAATGTCCCTGTGTGTTCCTTTGGTCCCGATAACATTTCACTGCGTGTAAAGTGTCTTCGACCATTACGAGGTGTTCAATATTATGTTGTACCGAATACCTTCAGGAATATGAAAAACTACGATTAGGGTATTACACGAACGGGGTTGGCGAACATCCGGGAGCCGCCCACCTGACTGTGTCTACCTGGATTTAACCAGTGACCGAATTCTCCCACCTGTCAAGCGTCACACTGTGCCGGCCGGCTGCCGACGCCATGACAGGGTATACAACTTCCGGGTTGACAACACACATCGGAATGTCCGGCATTTGTCACCAAACCCTTCATGTTCTGTGCGAGTTTCCGTCGACGTGTATGTTACAACGGGTTAGGAATCTAAAGTAAGATACGACGTTAGTCTTGCTATTGAAATTCCCGGACGTTAAACTAGGTCTATGGACACAACAAATGGTGGTTAGGTAACATGTATTGATGTGCCTGTCCCGCCCACTGAAAACATGTTTTAGTAATAGACCTCCACCGAGTCTATATTCACCCACCGACATCAGATATGATCGGGTTATCCGCGAACAAACCCAAACACTTCCCATCCGACAGTCGCCACGTTTACACAGCAAACACTCACCGGTAACTAAGCACGACAGAATGAGCAATCCGGCGGCTAGCACGGCTAACGGTTCGGACTTCATAATCGACAACGCTGTGTGTCCCTCATCTGCCGGATGGAAGAACCTCCTCTTCCCTTCCCTCATTGACCGCCGTGGGCTGCTCCTTCGCACGGCAGCCCGCCCCGTTAACGCAAGTCGGCCCGTCCCGTCACGTTGATGTTGTCCGGGCGTGACACCCTCTCGCCTCCACCTGGAATGCCGTTGTCGCCGTCACCGTCGCCGCTACCTTCACGGCGCTCTAACTTGCTACTGGGCTCTGACTAACCGGTAGACGCGTTCCCGTACGGTTTCCATAATTGCGGCCCGGCAATGACCCGTGACCGCCGGCCGCGAGGGAGTTACATGTGACCTGGGCGCTCAGGCGTGACGACTGCAGACTTGGCGCTGTGCGGCCGTGTGTGACTGCCGCCGACGTACTACGGAGCGCCGTAGCGGGCAAAACTGTGACGAATTTAGAACACGATTGCTGGCTGAGAATGCGATTGTTGGTGAACACTTGCCGAGTACTGTTTGCAGCGGTTAGATGTTTAATCGTTGAACAGGTTTTATGTCCGTAATTGGCTCTCTATAAATTAATTTATTATTGCTATTATCAACGAGAGCGTTGGTTTGAATGATAATATCGACTATCTATAAACGAATGTTTTATAGACGAATTCCTATTTCACGCCTCACAAAACAAGGTAATGTAAGTACGCAGGAAATATTTAAGATAATGACAATGATAACTGTATGTACGTATCGCCTTTTCGGCCTAAACAGCTAAAAATACGCCTTACAAGTCGAATAAAACAAACCATACGGACAAAAAAGTAATCAAAACTATCGTATTTCTAAAAAAACAAGGTGACTAGTTTTTTGGGTGTAACAAATAAAAAAATGCACGTCGGACTCTCGTGATTGGAAATGTTTGAAGCGGTTGGGGCGACGTTTCGCACAAGTGTTAGGGCCTCAGCCACATCAACAATATCATACACATTCACCGAGACCTTCTACACTACAATGTCCACACATATATCTTGAACCGTGATGACGTCAAGTTAAGTTCTTAAGAAGCATCTTTCCCCTAGACACGCACAACGCGTTTTAAGGTGTACTCCCGGTAGACATGCTCATGCTTCTCGATGAAGAGAGCGCCGCAAAAAGACAGTTATACTACATTGTATTTGAACCTGTTTTTGGTAAGTAAACCTCAAATTAGACATTGATTATTGGTTTGTTGATTCATTGATATGACGTCTGATATCTTCTTGCGTTGCGATTGGCTTATTATGCCTAGTCTGATGTTAGCTACCTAGCGGCTATCAAAACAATAAGTCAGTGTCAGTCTGTCCTAGACTGGAATGTCGTCATACACGATTGTGTGCATGGATTAGTGTTATCATTATGTCTATGACTATTATACGGAGTCGCCCTGTAATAAGCTACCGTACGTCACATGTTGTTTATGTGTTGCCAAGAGAAATAATCGACTGACGTACATGTGTGTGCATGTGAGCGTGGGTGATATCATTGTGCTGGACTATTCAATGTGATTTGGGTGGCGTCGATCACTTGTTTTGTCATTGTGTATAATTAACGTAACTGCGATATGAGTCAACCAGCTGTCTAAGAAGCTTGTTATGGCAACAGGAACACCAAAGGGATTAACTGGTATAACATTTTGAAAACAACTTGTGATATCATTTTGCGCAATTTAAGTTGTTTTCCAAGAATTTAGTCGCAAGAAAAGTTACTATTATTACATACGAGGCAAATTGATAGACTCGTTTGTATTGTAAATAAGCAAATTTAAAATTCACCAATTCTCAGAAGGTACCACTTGAATATTTACGCAACCGGTTCAAGTCGGGGTTACAGAGAGACTCGTATCGACGACATACACTGGCCCAGTGGAACACTGCATATTACACGATCATTCCTTATAACAGAACTCGATATCAAGTGAGTTGCTGTTTATACGATAAGAAGTTATTAACAATTTCATGGCTCGTTAAACTTATTATATTGTGTTTGCTAAGCGGATATAATTATGCCCATGTCTCGTTAATAGAGGTCTACAGGTACGATTTTGAACATACAACTTGACTTGCATTTGATCGGTCTCGTGGTTATTTTCTGGGCTTGTTAGGTCACTAGTCTGCTCTTTAGGACTCGGCCACACAGAACCACATCTTACACGACGTACGCACGACATTAACAACATTCGTTACTAAGCGCCAAATCACACGTTAGCCATACGTGTTGACGAGATTAATAGGCCTCGTTGGCGCTTGTTGTAAACTCGTGTGACCGACATTCTCACAATTGAAGGTGGCATTAGATAACACGAGTTTAATTTAGGAATGGTAATCTTTAGAGACTTGCATAAAGCTGGCACGATTCGGCTAGACTCGCACACAGTGCCAATTACTTCGACTTCGCATGACCGCGATTCAGCGACAGTGCGTAGAAGGCAGCTTGTTTATGCAACACTAACTATAGGTCTACGTATGTATTGAATCCAGGTTGTTAAGTCAGGCACACGTAGGTGTATGGTGGTAAACGTGTATATGCACATCAGCCAAACTCACGTACGGATGGACGCATGCATGCACGGACGCACGCTTGCACGCACGCTTGCTCGCTAGCACAGTCTCTCTCTTTCACACACACACACCCGTACCCACACCAACACACACGCGCACACACACACACGCACGCACGCACGCACGCACACACACAGACACACATAACATTAGTGTTGACTTTAAGATGACATTAAATGACATATCAAACACACAATCAATACTAGCCAGGCTTACACTCCGTGTCTTTCTGTATATGGCGGGGTTTCATATTATTACTTATACACGCACGCACGCACGCACGCACGCACGCACGCACGCACGCACGCACGCACGCACGACACAACACGCACGCACGCACATACGACACAGCACAGCACAGCACAGCACAGCACAGCACAGCACAGCACAGCACAGCACAGCACAGCACAGCACAGCACAGCACAGCACATACACCCTACACACCGCACTAAGCCATTGCCGCGATATTTGTGTTCGTATCAATGAAAATAGTTAGTATTAAAGGACCCGAAAAGGATTCTTTCGTGTCCCACACTATAATGAAACGGGATTCTTTGATAACTTTAAACTTTTTGTAATGTACACAATCCTGTTAACATAATTATTTCTTGTAATTATGCCTTTATTTCATTATAATTATGTTTTATTAATCAATAATAACCATGTCACACACAGGTAACATATACTGGCGGGTCAAGCCCAAATTAGAAACTCCGCGTACGCAGAATTGTTTTTGACACGAAAGATTTTCAATATATTATCAGTGCAATTAATGATTAATAAAACATAATTCTAATTAAATGAAAACATATGGTTACATGAAATATTTACATTAATAAATATAATATGGATGACAAAGACTTTCATATTCTGACATAATCCCTTTTCATTTTAATTTGGGACACGATTAAATCCCGTCATGTCCCAAAGAAAATCCCTTAAAAGCGGTGGTGAAGTTTGGTGTGATGAGAATATAATGTAGACGGGGTTTAGTCAACCACTATATGTAGAGAGGGTTTAGTCAGTAAATTAATAATTAATCAATGATTAAGGAAGGGGATGGCAATTTGTAATGCAATGATTTTGATTAGCCCATCAGATATTTAAGGACGGGGTACATGTGTTCGTGAAAATAGAGGTTGTCGCAGAGGTTGCTTAGCAACAACGAAACAAAGCGTCCCGTCGTCTTCCGATGTCCTTATCAAAACTAACAGCTGAAGTTATGGCGGCGGGTCGGCAACAATCTCCCACAACAACGTCCACTCCCCATCCTCCGATGTCAAGACGCGACACAGAGGTTTAACAAGATTGCCATCTAGAGATTCAACTCTAGATGGCAGGTGGACTAGGAAGCCATTTGGCTTATCGAGAGTCCAACCTATCTATCTAAGTATACCCCGCCCGTCTTAGGTATATGTCGATTTTATTTTTAAATATATTAACACTACACTGTACTAGTACCTACACAATCAGCTGATAATCTGTTCCATTCGTTTACTGTTCTTTGTGAAAATGAAAATTTTCTAATATCTAGTCTACACTGCTTCTTTGCTAATGTAACTCCATGTCCTCTAGTCCTTCTCTCTTCCTTGACTGTGAAACAAATATTTCTGTCAATATTTTCATATCCATTCAATATTTTAAACACCTCAATCTGATCTCCTCTCAATCTTCTGGTTTCTAGTGTTGTTAAACCACATTCTTTTAGACGCATTTCATAACTAATATTCCTGAGTTTTGGTATCATTTTGGTTGCTCTCCTTTGTACTCTTTCTAGCATATCAATATCCTTCTTGCGATATGGCCTCCATGCTTGTATACAATATTCTAAGTGAGGCCTAACTATTGTTTTATACAGCGGTATTATTAGTTCTTTTTCTTTGTACACTATATTTCGCCTAATTAATCCAAGAATTTGGTTTCCCTTCGCTGCTGCAATTCCACACTGCTCTGATACCTTCATGTCAGCACTAATAGTTAACCCTAAGTCCTTTTCCTTTAAGGTAGTATTTAGTACAGTATCACCCATTGTATATTGTGCATCTTCATTCCCATGTCCTGTGTGAAGGCACTTACACTTTCCAAAATTAAACAGAATTTGCCACTTCTCAGACCATTCTATCAACTTATTAAGATCATCTTGTAAATGCTGTCTATCTGCATCACTTTTAATTTTCCTAAACACTTTTGTGTCGTCCGCAAACTTCAAAACCTTGCTTGTTATGTCATCATCCAAATCATTGATATATATTAAGAATAATGGTGTACTGAGGTGTACTGATACGCTGAATCAAACAGCTGAGTGGTGCTGTAGCGTCGTTCAATCCCTCTAATACTAATTTTACTGTATATGTTTTGGTCCTTAAGTATGGCCGACCCGTCCGCACGAGGAGATGCCACAGGCAAGTAATGTGTGGACGTTACGAACAGCAGCAGCATGATTTGGGATAGCCTCGGTTACCCAGGCTCCGTGACAAATTAAAATTTATAAGGATACGTTTTTATCAAATAATGCTATTCAAAATTAAACTTATATCAACACAAAATAAATAGAAATACAAATTTGCAGTTGTTTATAAAATAGAAATTGCGGCAGGTGTCCGTGAGCTGGCAGCATCGTATAGATCACGCGGATAAAATGGTATTCAAAAGCCGGGAGACTCACCAGATTGTCTTCTCGGCGTAGTTCCGCAGCCAACCAACAGTCGGTTAAGCGAGACTAGATTTGGGTTGGATAGGGAAGAGGAGGCAAATAACTGCATGTGGACGTTCTTACCATTTACGACAACTGTCAAAAGTGTCCACCAACGTTGACTCTGTAGACTGTAGGAACCTAGCTTGTTAATTATTTTTTAAATCAAAATTATGTGACGTACACACTGCAATGTTTCATACTAAACTGCGTTTGATAGTTCAGATAAACGGATGCACAAGAAAAGCCGCTGTCATTATGGCCAGGCTGTCTAAAAGAGTTTGGGAAACCAAAATGTTCACAAAGGACACCAATATGAGATCACCGTAGCCCGGTGTCGTGAACACCCTCCTCTACGGCTTCGTGCCGTGGACCCCCTACATCTTCTGCATCACCTGACAGGACCGTGTCCCATACGGAGACTTACTCAACCGTGCTAGGATCCCAAGCTGTACCCACTGGCCAGCCACAGCGGCTGGCCGAGCCATGTATGGCGCACGGAGGATGCCGCCCTCCGAACGACACTCTCTATGGACAACTCCTCAATGGCGCGAGGCCAATGGGACGCCCAGTTCTTAGATTCAAGAACGGCTGAGTACGACCTGTGAACCTGAACAACTTCGATGACTGGGCGGCAGCCGGCAGGGATCGAACATCGCATTGTTTTGGGTCACAGGTAAGCCTATCGAACGAACTCATTGAAAGAGACTCCAGCGTGCGGCCGAGTAATTGTTAAATGTCCCCACCATCGTCTTCCTCCTTCGTCTGCGCAGGTTTTGTAAATACCAAATCAGACTGCGCAGCAGAGGTGCCAAGCTTCCAGAAACCGACAACGCGACGTATCAGCATCGTCTCGCGATACTGCGTTCTACCTACTAAAATACATTTGTGAAAGAAAGGACATTGGTTTACGTTGATGTGCAAGAGTTCGCCAAAAAGAGAACGTGGACATTGGTTGATGCAGCGACTCTCAAAAGATGCAATTTCGGTGAAGTGCAGAAATGGCGCCGTGCGAGAGACGGTGGCGCCACATAACGGAGTCTAAATAAATCGAACTTTTCTACGGAAATATGAAACGTTATGATTTTATTATAAATTCCGAATTGAACTTGGCTGAACTACATTGATTTTATTCTTGAGTAAACGTATAAGTAACTCGCCTCAAAACTACTTAAGTAAAAATACATTGAAAAAACTTAGTAAACTTATAAGTAACTTTCAAAAGTACTGTACTTGAAATAAAGGTAGAGTTCAACGTTTTACGTGAATGCCTCGGGAATTGGGTTGACGGTCCACGTAAAGGTCTCGTCGATGGGATGGATGTACCACGTACAGGTCTCGTGGATGGGATGGATGTACCACGTAAAGGTCTCGTCGATGGGGTGGATGTACCACGTAAAGGTCTCGTCGATGGGGTGGATGGACCATGTGAAGGTCTCGTCGATGGGGTGGGTGGACCACGTGAAGGTCTCGTCGATGGCGTGGGTGGACCACGTGAAAGTCTCGTCGATGGGGTGGGTGGACCACGTGAAGGTCTCGTCGATGGGGTGGGTGGACCACGTGAAGGTCTCGTCGATGGGGTGGATGGACCACGTGAAGGTCTCGTCGATGGGGTGGGTGGACCACGTGAAGGTCTCGTCGATGGGGTGGGTGGACCACGTGAAGGTCTCGTCGATGGGGTGGGTGGACCACGTGAAGGTCTCGTCGATGGGGTGGGTGGACCACGTGAAGGTCTCGTCGATGGGGTGGATGGACCACGTGAAGGTCTCGTCGATGGGGTGGGTGGACCATGTGAAGGTCTCGTGAATGGGGTGGATGGACCATGTGAAGGTCTCGTCGATGGGATTGATGGACCATGTGAAGTTCTCGTCGATGGGGTGGATGGACCATGTGAAGGTCTCAGCGATGGGGTGGATGGACCACGGGAAGGTCTCGTGAATGGGGGCGGATGGACCATATGAAGATCTCGTCGATGGGCTGGATGGACCAAGTAAAGGTCTTATCGATGGCATGGATGGACCATGTGGAGGTCTCGTTAATGGGATGGATGGACCATATGAAAACATCGTCGATGGGGTGAATGGACCATGTGAAGGTCTCGTCGATGAGGTGAAAAGACCACAACGATGAGCCCCCAACATGTGTGGGATCAAGAGAGAAACCGTTGAATATTACATATATTCTAGTTCATTTTATTTTAAACATGAGACATTTATTAGCGCGTGAAAATACAGAATATGAACAACATAGTGCATTCTTGAACAGAATTATGAAGCTTCGCGTAAGTATATTTTGTGGTTCGTGAAAAAATGTCTATTACTGTCATCCGCACCGCGCCCCGTAGGTTCATACAGCGTCCCCTAGCGGTGGTAACATGTGGCGTTTCGTCAATACTGTAATTGTTATGTCCTCTCACAAAACAGCACCATCAGACATTTCTGCTGAATTCATATTTGTCCCTGCAGTTCTACAATAACCTCCAGCCAGTGGACAGTCCGGGGCGTAAACATTGTCCGGGTTACAATCGAGCTCTGGTCTACACACTGGCGATTGTAGTACTGTAAGTTAACCTAATACTGATACTTGTGTGTTGTTTCGCGAGGCATAATTAGTTCAAATGTGTTACCAAACGTAATGCTTTCCCTCCGCCCACACAACAAATAAACCAGATGATATGATGACTTAATACTATTAACGGTTTATTTTACACAATCGACATTTCGGGATGTCTGTAATGTACATTGTGAACACCGTGCGGCAACTGCTAATTTCAGTTTGGTGAACGGAGTCGACTTGGAACGACATTGCTTTGTTTAGCTATTCAACACACTTGGGGGTTAAGACGTCACATTTGTCTTTTATGTGCCTCAAGTAGTGGCCAGTGCAATGAGGCAGGCGCACGTACTCAAAGACAGTTTCTAAGGACGGCTTCCTGTTGGGAAGGTCATGATGGACCCAATCCAGCACACACTCGACATTGATGTCATCTTCTTTGACGAAGGCGGTCAAATCGCTGCAAGACAACTCCTTGAACTGGTCAGTAAATGCCACCGTTTGGAACTCGGCTAGCATCAGTTCTTTGACTTTCCTCTGCACCTTACACAGTCGAAACGATGCGGCTAATCTGAAGAATTCGCCACAGTTGTTCAGGTCGACTTGAGACATCGTGAAGTCTTCACAGCCAGCTTTCAGGGCATCCAGCTGTAAGACGTCACATGCCCTGACAACATTCTCCACGTTGTCGACGGTCAGCTCTATTTCACCGGTGTAAATATAGTCTATGATACTGGTCATAATCACCGGCTCCATTGTCACCTGGACTGTGTTGGCCCAACAAGGGATTGTAATTTAGCCAACGTTGGATTATAATTTGCCAACGTTGGACAATGTTGGCCCAACAAGGGATTGTAATTTAGCCAACGTTGGATTATAATTTGCCAACGTTGGCCCAACACGTTGGGCCAATGTAGGGCCAACGAGCAAAATGACGTTGGCCCAACGTATGTTGCCAACGTTGGCCCAATGTAAAATGCCAACGTTGGCCTAACGTAGGTCTGCTATCTGGGACGAGGGTGTACATGAGCATTGTTTCGTCGTCTCCCGCGTATTGCGAAATCTATGAAGCAAGGGTCGTTTTCCCAAAGTAATTGCTGCGCGCGCATTATTAATTCGCGTTATTGTATAACGTTTTACCTACCAAGGATGATTCTCCTATGAAACGTGACAATCTTTACATGTAAGGGGTATTCTTGATAGAAAAATGTTGTACGGGCGTAGTAGACATGTAGTCAAAGAATAATCCTGATTGTTGGCACCCAAGCTGAAAATGGTCTATAAAGATAATGTTCATTAATAATTATAATTCACACCCACCCACCCACGCGCATGTACGCACGCACGCACGCACACACGCACACACACACTCAAGCATATGCTGATCGACTATATATCACAAAAACAGCTAACGCTATACTGAGTACTAACAGTATGTGTGCACTGTGCACACAACATACATAGTGGCTTTAATGTTTGTATAGGAACACCAGCAGGGTGTGAACCTGCCACACACAACACTAACACGTCATTACCATAAACTGTGCAAGTAGGCAGAATGGTTAGATAAATCTTGCAGAATATTCTAAAGAAAACCAACATGTTATTTGGCTAAGAGGAATGTCGCGTAAACGCAACCGCTTCGCGTGGAACGGTAGGGCATAAAGTGCTGCCAACCTACGGATCCTGGATAATCAAAGTGGCGACACATGGTGCCAAATAGTTCACATAAAATGTTACATTTCGTAATAACGGTTATTTAAAGTTTTTGGTTATAGAGCCGAATAATCACAAATGAAACACAAACGTAGCCATTGAACGCATTCACACAAGAATGTTTAGATATAAATGAGGCATATTTATAATCTAATTTTTCCAACAAACATATTTTTATTATTTCAAATTGGCAATACCAAGTGTAACTTGACCATTATTTTGGCATTTTTATCGTTTTTTGGCGATATTGGAATCCTTCAGTTTGTGGAATTCGTTTTGACTTTTGTAGCATTTTAGGTAAATTCTTAAAGTGACATGCCAGTTATTTGATGTTTGTGTCATAACATACATTCACAGGAACTGTCGGTGAATTTAGTAAACGTTTATCATGGTGGTAATTTGTGTAAAAACCAAGTTACCGTTGCTTGTAAGTTACACGATGCCGCTGGGCCTGTAAGGTCCCAAATAAGATATAAAAGACCACGCGGCCCTGGGTCTGGACCCTGGATTTTTCACGGAATGTTCTAGTCTTTTTGTATCTTAAAATAAATACATTTTCGAATACATTTTACGTTCATCGTAACGGCAGTCTCGTGGTGGAGATTATACAAGAGACTACAACTAAAGAGAGCACTCCAACCAGCAACAAGTCTAAATTACAAGTGCAAGGACAGCTTTTTCTTTGAATTTAATACTTTAAAACTTATTTGAAACAAGTCGTAAGGCATTGTCCATTGTGTTCGATTGTCCAGGTAATCCACCATCTTGTTTATACACAAATGTCACAATTTCAAACAAATGCTGTGTATTGTTTACCATGGAACTTGACTGATTGATGCAGTAGTATTTTAATGAATAATACCACCTCTATGACTCTAAGCGTAAGCCTGACAAAGATAACCATTCTTTGGGTGATCAGCCAAAGATGTGCAGCTGAATGGGATTGTTTCTTTTATTTTATTGCAACAAACACACCTTGCAGTTGTGTATTGCCCACCATGGGTCCAGGACAATGTGAATTCAGCCTGGTATTAAATTGCATGGCCTACTGCCACATTAAATTTATAAATGACCCAACGTGTGCGTGCTATATCATTTATGAACTTTTTAGTTGATTCCGTTAATTCATATGTAATTGTAATGAAAAACATAGTATAATTATATTCGTAAACATTTCTGAAGTGTAATTTAAGTGGCCAATGAAAGTTAAT
Organism: Ridgeia piscesae; assembly: GCA_025642075.2. Taxonomy (NCBI): domain Eukaryota; kingdom Metazoa; phylum Annelida; class Polychaeta; order Sabellida; family Siboglinidae; genus Ridgeia; species Ridgeia piscesae. Next base: position 446,709 of record JAODUO010000113.1, read on the forward strand.
TGGTTTTATGTAATTAAACACACCGTAATTGTAACTGGCAATAACCCATAGATAAAGCTGCCCAATCCATTCGTTGGCCCATTACCATTCTGGTTCTTTTATGTCCAGATGTGTAATGTGTTAACAGTTTAGCTGGTATGCACACTGCACAGTCAGTTTAACTTTAAAATGTATACTCGTCTTTTTTAATTGCCAAAAACCGAATCGTTATTATGTTGGGTATAACTGGTGAAACAATATTCAGCTGTTGACGTCCTGCACTTTTTGGGTCACATGCTTATAATATTTTTTATTAGTATGTGAACATGATATAATATGTGTGTATGTATGCTTGTACTAACAAAATTTATGTACTTTCAACAAATTCTATACCTACTTGGGGTCAATAAATATGGTTATGGTCTTCTTGGCCTTCTATTATTCGAAACATAATATTATACTCGTATTAATAAATATGTGTGGCTGAGTATAACTAATTTGAAAGTACAGACAGTGTACTAACTTGTTCAGAAAAAGTTTGGCAAATGCAGGGGCATCACAGCTTCTGTTCATATTCTAGGTCTGGCTTTTCGTCGTTCCACAAATCCATGCTGGCTTTTCCTAAATAAACCGTCTGGTGCGGAATTTGTCATTGTCCATAATGTTGCCATTTTTCGTCGAGTCTGGCATAATATGTTGTGGGGTGTAAATGATGTCAAACAAGAAAAAGTTGTACGATAACTTGCGAACATTATGAAAATAAACAGAAATGACCATGGGTCAGAGGTCAGTCTCACTAAACTTGCACATGTCCACCAATGACCTAGGATATTATAGTCAATACTGGATATCTTCGCTTTTTCAAACAATTAGTTAGAAATGCTAGGGACAAAATTTATTTATGGGAATGAGTGGAGATAGTAGGTTTAAGTACTAAAATGTTTCTGGTTAAGATATGATTTTCTGGCATGGAATGTAAGTACACTCGACCCCCAACCTATAAGTACCAGAAAAATATACTTAAATACTTGACCCCCAACCCTAACCTTAAAATGTTACGTCCCTTAAAATTTTGATGAACAGATGCTTTATATATACATACATGACATCATTTGACACATCCAATAAATATAAATGCTCCATCAATGATAATGATGCAACATATGTGTAATAGGATTTGAGTTTGAGCAATGATGTTATGTGTTTAGATGTGTCAGCCACAAGATGGCGCTAGCAAAGAAGCGACACATCGAGCAGGCAAAGGTTCGGGTGCGAGAGAAGCTGGCGGCTATTGAACAGCAGAGGGACAGCATCATGCAATATGTCGATTGTCAGCTCCACCAGGTCAGTCCAGGGAGCAGACATTATTTTTTTCTGGCAGAGAGGGGGTCATTATTTTTGAGAAAGATTGAAACAATATGCAGTGTTTAAAGCATGCTCAACGTAATTTTTTCAAATTGAAAACTTAATTATATATAGTGTAATATAAAGTCACAAATGTCTACTTTTATAACACTCCCTAAAATTTGAAGTAGAGTTTTGAAAACTAGTATGGTTTATTAATTTATTTGTACTGCCTATTCAAATGTTATAGAAATTCCTGTTTTTAAGACTACACATGAAATCCCAATTTTGATGTTATAATTGATATATGCACGTTCTATTTACTGACTAAGAACATTTATATACTGTTTGCGAGAAATACGACAAAATTACATAATTATTTTGTTTGTAGGCAAAGGATTCGGCCACGTCTCTGCTGCAGATTACCGACCGCGCACAGTTCATGCATCAGTTCCGTCCCATCATGCAACAGTTGGAGGAGTGTTTAAACACGTTGTTTATGATACAAGCGTCACTACCTGCAGACGATACTGGTAGATCATTTTATAAGATGGATGTCTTCAACTGTTAAATGACAATATTTGTGAAGGCATTTTTTTTTGTACGAAATTGATCTAGTTGTCTTTAGTACGATTGTAATTTTGTTCATTTTAGTGTCTACATATACATACACGCACGCGCACGCATACACGCACGCACACCGCACACACACACACACACACACACACACACACACACACACACACACACACACACACACACACACAACACACAATATATGTATATTTTATATTAATTGTATATATATATATATATATATATATATATATATGTATATATATGTATGTATATATATATATATATATATATACAGTACAACATGGGTATAAAAACACGCATATAATGAATTTACGGATATAATGAAAACATTTCTTATGTACACATTTTTTCGCTATCGTTTCCATTATAAGCATTCACGCATATTTCGAAAATGGATATAACGTATTCATTGAACACATTTTCCCAAAAATTTGTCACCATAAATTTCTTTCCACCTGAGTCAAACTTATTTTAAGTAATGCTTACAGTAGCCATGGGTAGAGTTATTATACTAATTCAGGCAGTTAGACTGATTTTGGGAGCTGTTTTGAAGTGGACTTTAGCAAGTTGCCGGTGAGTAACTGTGGGCCGTGGCGTAGGCGTAACCAGAGATTGCCAGGCCAGGTCGCCATGGATTGCCGAAGTGTTTTTGAATTTGAATTTTTCGTTCAATACCCTGGAATGTTCTTGAATTTTACTGAATGTTCTTGAAGAGTATCGTGAACATCACGCACAATAGTGGCGAAATGTCGACGAACGAATTATAGTAATATGTTGCGAAAGCAACATGGTAGTAACACGATTCGCTAGATGGCATGTGACTAGTAATGAACTCGATCGCTCTATGTCACCACTCGAACATGTGAACCAATCAGAAGCGCTCTCTTGTTACATGTCTGGCCACTCACCCGCTACCGTCCATAGCGTTTATTTTAATTTTGTTTCCATCACAGTATTTACTTTATGGTTGACATAATCGCCAAGCTGCAACTGAAAGGTAACTGCAAATTTAGATAGACACAAGTAGCTTAGTGGACAATGACTATAAAATAGAAAAAGATCGCCACCACATGCAAAAAAAATTTCTCTGCACAAAGCAATCTTTAAAAAAATATGTCGCATATAATATGTCGTGTATAATGTAAATGGCAACACATTCACAGGCATTGCATTGCAAGCACAACTTATGTCAAGTATGACCTTTTAGAAGGCAAATGAAGGAAGGAATCCCCGAGGAAATATCTATTAGATTGAACAATGAACTAAAAGGACTGACTCAAGGCAGGGAACCAGTGGACGTGGCAACATTTTGTTTTAAATAACATCACATCTTCAGAGTGACAATGATTTTGGGTTATTCTTCCGAGGATCTTAGGACGTGTGTGGGTTTTATAAATTATAGTGCATTATGAATCTTTTTTGTTTGTGTTTAAAAAAAGATATCCACAGTACAGTCCAACTGTTTGCAAAGTACTGTAAACTTTCATATATTATTTGTGGTCTGGTGTTACAATACTTCTACACATAAAAGTAATATGTTTGCAATTTTATGTCAGATTTGAAAGTGTATTAAAAGAAATTAGTCTGAAAATATTTGTTTAATTTACTCCTCAGTTGGCCGCACAGGATTCAAATGTTCCTCGGAAGTGACTTGCCTCCTCTCACATGTCTGATACATTTAATGGTAACATTTGTAAATGTTTTAAATGCTTTTTCACCTTTTCCCAACAAATGTTGCTGTTTAACGAATATCTGTCCAACTTAAAATGGCAGAGATGTTCACAAACACTGCCGACCATGGAAGCCATGCCATGGCCGCTCAGAACACTAGTGCAAATGATTAGGTCAGTGAGGGAAATAATCAAAGGTGGTTGTTGCTGCCCAATAATCTATGATTAAATGAACCTTGATGCACATAGAAGTGTCATCTTCTTATAGTATACTCTGCTCATGTTAGCTGATTACAAACTCGCTTGTATTTCATCATCGAATCGATTGTAGTGAGCAAAGCCAGATAGTATAAAAACTTGCTCAGAGCACTGCCACCTAGCTGATAATCATCGTTTATAACAAATGCACGGATATAACAGACTCATTAGCTACCCACAAAGTAGTTTGTTTTTAACAAATGCAAATGTATATATGTAGATATTATACCACATATGTGTTTGTTATAAGTGTGTCATACTGTATATATGTATGTATATATATATATACATATGTGTATACACACACACACACACACACACACACACACACACCACACCACACACACACACACACACACACACACACACACACACACACACACCACATACACACACACACCACATACACACACACACCACACACACCACAACACACACACCACATACACACACACCACATACACACACACACACACACACACACACATACACACACACCACATACACACACACCACATACACACACACCACACACACACACACACCACAACACACCCACACACACACATACACCTATGTTGTATCATAACTAGCATCTAAGTATTTTACTGTCTATAACCGGTGCATTACAGTTGTTTGAAAACAAAAGTAATTTTATTATTTTGCTGCAGAGACGTCCGGAGATGATGCATCAGACATTGGATTAGAAGACACACTGACACCTGGTGGAGACGTAACGAACCGGACATGCAGTGTGTCATCAGCAGGAGTTACCGGTGACACTTCTCGAGACGAACATGATTTCTCATGTGACACGCTGGAAACAAATGCTCCTGCAGTGTCAGAGAGCACGGACGAGTCAAACATTTCACAGAGTGCCAATCCCGCCAGCGAACTGGCGAATGATGCCACTAAAGTTACTGATAGCGATACCGTGTGCCGTGCAAAAGATGCTGTTCAAACTCCACGCGTTCCTGCATTGGCAGAAACGACTGATGTCGTTACTCGTGACGGACCATGCCCGACAAGCTCAACACCAACAGATGTTGGTGGCAGCACTGTTGCACGCAGGGTGGCAGCACTGGGCGGTTGGGGCGATCGTGGACTGAAGGTGCCGACCTTGACCCTGTATGAGGACGCCAATCTCGACTTGTTTGTCACGGAGGTGGTCAGTCCGTCACTGTTCTGGGTTCAGCCGCTGAGCTCAAAACTTGAAGAGATGATGGCAGAACTGATGTAGGTGGTTTTTGTGGAAACCAACACTGACCTTCTGAATGATTTTATTGATATGTTTTATTATTCATTCCCAATTTTTTTTTTATTAACCTGCGTTGAAGTCTAAACTTTTTGTGTCAAGATTTGTTCTTTTTTAGAAGGAGGCAGTCTGTTCTTAGGTTTATATTTTATTATGTAATTTAAAATTCTTAACAATCCTGCCAACTCACGCTTCTTTTAGTCTAAGATTGTGTTTGCAAAATGAGAATTAGCCAAGGGAGCATGCTCAAATCGCCTTTGGTGAATGTTTCAGAGACCAGGTTGTCTGTCACTGCATGTTGCTCCTACCTGGACAAGTTTGAGGTGGAAAGTTGGCATTGCACAAATAAGAGCAAGCTCTGTCAGAATAATAGAGCCAGTTGTAATGTTACTGCACTGTGTGTTGCAATGTTGCTGAATCTGGGGATCATTCATTGTCATTCCCGATTTCACTCCTCAGCAGTGATCTTGTACGTATATTGAAAACTGCCTATATCAGGATGTATTACTGGGACACACTTGTCAGTGTCTCATGGAAATAATGTCCTTTATAATATCGCAGTGACATTTTATAAACACTAGATAAATTTGACAATAGATTCTTTTAATGGTGTATTTTCCTGTCATTATTGCAGTGTCTACCACTCCAAGTTGCAGCCGACCGATGCCGGGTACCGTTTAGCCAGTCGGCCGACACCCGGTATGTTGGTATGTGCGTGCTTTACACGTGACGACAACTGGTACCGGGCTCGCGTCATCTCCATTCACGTTGACAGTCGCACTGGTACGTGTGTGACATCAGAGCAAAGTTGTGATTGCAAAAGTCATATGCTGCTGAAATTCTATAAACGTCAGTAAACAATAGATGTACAAAATGACATGTCAGATGGATGACATGGCGAATATGTGTCATGTTTGATCTTGCGTGGATTAGCAATTTTCATGTATTTTCTGGCCACTACAGTACGTGTGTTATATGACCTGCCAATTGATGTCTGAGTCTGCATTAGATGATAATACACAAAACAATAAGTATTTTTGTTTTTGGCATGACAAATCTTGTCATCTGGATTATGTTCAACCCAGTAAGACATTCCTACAATCAGATGTTCCAGTTCAGCGAACACTCAGTAATTACTACCGAGGCTAATTGCAGGTAAACAAAAATCAAAAAGCATTCTTCGCTAAATGTCAAATACTTTTTAAGAAAGAATTTAAATACAAATTCAAATACTTTTCATTTCTAAACGCCAAATACAATTACAAATACTTTGAGAAAAGTATATAAATTCTTTCAGATACAAATGTATTTGACCCCATGTCTGTCACGACACAACACTAATGGTGCCATTGTTTCAGACACGGCATGCGAAGTGGACGTCTTATACATTGATTATGGGAATCGAGAACGAACGACACTGGGTAGGCTTAGGCCAATGCCCGAGAACTTCACAAAGTTACCATGTCATGCTTTCACATGCGCTCTCGCCGAGGTTAGTCTCGCAGCAAACAAATCATATTTACCTTATTAGAATTATGTAACTGTACTTAGACGTTATCCACAAAATTATAGCATGTGAATCGTTTGGCAATTTGAAACCAAACGCCCTTGTTCTACTTTATAATGCTTCAATAATATATGTTCGTGTACACCATCATTAAAATTATAGTTTACTCTTTGACAAAAACAACGATGCATACATCTATGATAAATATATATATATATATATATATATATATATATTTGTTGCTTGGCATGTAGATTAATTGTTGACGTGTAAAATTAAGTCTATTAAAATAATAACACAACATGACGTAGTAAACTGTTGGGTTTTTGCTGGAGTACTGTTAAAATCTAACAAGAAAAGCTGAACAGTAAATATGATATCTGTCAAAATCACGAGGCTAAGTACCTTAAACGAGAGCTGTGTGCGGGGAGGTCAATTTAACACGTCATGCTGCTGTAGCAAGTCGTATATGCTGATGCAGGGCATATATTACGTAAACATTGTTTGTGAGGACCATATCTACAGACCGCATCAGCTGTTTCTTCAACACAAATTGCAGAATTCCATTTCACAAAATGTCTGCTAGAAGTGATAAACTCGAGAAGCAAACCCAAATTTCTTTGATGTACCACGTTGCAGATTGCACCACCAGATGGCAGTGTGACATGGCAAGCTGAACAAATCATCGAGTTCGCGCAGATGGTCCTCAACGGCAAGATGTTGTATGCGTCATTCACGCCACCTGGTGGCGACTGCCCGCTCTACTTCGTCGAGCTGTATCGTCTGAACCCGTCTCAGACCACCGGGATGTCACTGATGAACAGCGTCAGTGAACTGCTCATCCTGGAGCGGAAGGCACGTAAGGCGACCAGGGATGTTGTCGTACAGGTCTTCATGGACACCATCTTGCATGACACGCCACCAGAGGGCTCCCTTCCCGAGATATTTGTTCACCAACTACAAATGCCTGAGTTTGTGATGCACAGTGTCACAAACGAGAAGACAAAGATATCAGACAACGTTGGTGTGACAGCCGCAAAGAAGGCCCTCGCAAAGGAGAAGGAACGGAACCGTGCGGTTCGCGAGAGTTTGAGGAAGCGAAAGGAGGCACGCTGCCACAGCGAAGTTGCGAAGAAGCCAGTGTCGCCATCTGGTGCCACATCAGTTAGCGTGTCCGGCGACGACATGTACAGCGAGGTGATGGGATCCAGCGCTGACAGCTTGCAGAATGACTTCTCGGTGGCGGCAGAGGGCACCACCAGTACTCCGGTGACCGGAGTGCACCAGGGGGCACCACTGAAGTGCACCGCATCGCAGAGTAAGCACACCGTACACGGGGTCAATTACAAGAGTACTTTATTACAGCAACCGTCTTGATTTTTCAGTAGTTGTTTTGGAACCAATGTTAATGGAACCAGAATTTTTTATTGGCTGGTCATGATTGAGATAATCTTTCTGGTAGTATCATTTAGACAACATTTTAGTTTTGTATGTACAGGGCTGTATACCAAAATTGAAATGTAATAGCAGATATACATAGTCCAAATTACACTTAAATTTCCCGGTCATAATTGACGTACTTTGCTGATGATCTCATTATGGAAAGTTTTTATTTTGTTGGAATTGGTATCATGGCAAAGATCCATTCAGGCTTTTTCGCTTGGTTTGATATTAATCACATCAGTCAGTAGTCAGTACTAGTGTCCAGTCATCCGAACTGCTTGAGGTGCTATAAGATCTATTCTCCGAAGTACCATCTCAACTTCGGTAAGTTATGGGTAAATTATCATGTAGGAGACTCCCACTCAACAGGTAGTAGACAGGAGAACTCTAATGCCCTTGCAGTAATGTCATCAGGTACGTTTCATTTATAAAAATTGTGTGAATTTATTGGCTTATCTCTTCCTGCTTACAGAGTCTTCTGTTTTTATTTACATATTTTTAACCAAAATTTATTTGTTCTACTAACATAATTTTTTAATGAAAATCTGTGGGTTAAGAATAAAAAGAAATATCAAAATCCGTTCCGAAATTAATATGTAAAAACGGATGACAACATCCATAGCTGAGAAACCCACGTGTTGTTACTAACATAAGTTTAAGATGAGTTTCGTTGGTGTAGGAAAAATCTCGGAGAAGTATGAACATACACAACCGATGACCATTGGCTTAGTTGAAAGTCTCTTTTGAGAGTGTAAGTGTGACTGTAATAAATTACATTTCCTGTAATTGGCCCCAGGTGTGACACAGTCGAAGACTAGCAGTACTCAGATGGACCCCACGCCGGTGGAAGAGGAACTTGTCTCGCCTACCTGGCAGACGTGGTCTTCGCCCGAGCAACCCGGGGGCAGGTCCGTTGCTTGGGAGACGTATTACCGAAACAACACTGTAGTGGTACGTCAGGGTGAACACTCACGGAGCGGCTCGGACCCGAGGAGTGATGACGGGTGTACCAATGAGGAGGACTTTGGATGCAAACGTGGCAGCCAAAGAGATGAACAGAGGCCCAAAACTAGTGGTAACCATGGCAACCGTTCTGATAAGTTTGGTCAGAGGACAGATGAACAGAAGCTTGAAACTTGTAGTAACCGTGGCAACCATTCTGATGAGTATGAGCAAAGGAGGGATGAACAGAGGCTTGGAACTCATAGTAACCGTGGCAACCATTCTGATGAGTATGAGCAAAGGAGAGATGAACAGAAGCTAGAAACTCGTAGTAACCGTGGCAACCATTCTGATGAGTATGAGCAAAGGAGAGATGAACAGAGGCTTGGAACTCATAGTAACCGTGGCAACCATTCTGATGAGTATGAGCAAAGGAGAGATGAACAGAAGCTAGAAACTCGTAGTAACCATGGCAACCATTCTGATGAGTATGAGCAAAGGAGAGATGAACAGAGGCTTGGAACTCGCAGTATCCACGGCAACCGTTATGATGGATCTGGCCAAAGGAGAGATGAACAGATGCCTGAAACTCGTAGTAACCGTGGCAACCATTCTGATGAGAATGAGCAAAGGGCAGATGAACAGAGGCTTGGAACTCGCAGTATCCACGGCAACCGTTATGATGGGTCTGGCCAAAGGAGAGATGAACAGATGCCTGAAACTCGTAGTAACCGTGGCAACCATTCTGATGAGAATGAGCAAAGGGCAGATGAACAGAGGCTTGGAACTCGCAGTATCCACGGCAACCGTTCTGATGGATCTGGCCAAAGGAGAGATGAACAGATGCCTGAAACTCGCAGTAACTATGGCAACCGTACTGATGAGTTTGGCCAAACGAGAGATGAATGCAGACGTGAAACTTGTAGAGACTATGGATACAACCGTGGCACCTGTTCTGGTGATTTTAGCCAACGCAGAGTTGAACAGAGACCTGAAACTCACAGTAACCGTGGCAACCGTTCTGATGGGTTGGGCCAGCAGAGAAATGAACAGAGGCCTGAAAGTTGCAAGGATGGCCAGGACTGTGGATATAACCGTGACAACCATTCTGATGAGTTTGGCCAAAAGAGAGATGAACACAGGCCTGAAACTCGCAGTAACTATGGCAACCGTTCTGATGAGTTTGACCAAAGGAGATATGAACAAAGCCCTGAAACTCGCAGTAACCGTGGCAACAGTTCTGTTGGGTTTGGCCAACAGAGAGATGAACAGAGGCCTGAAAATCGCAGGGATGGCCAGAACCTCGGATATAACCGTGGCAACCGTTGTGATGGGTTTGGCCTACGGAGAGAAGAATACAGGGCTGAAACATGGAGGGTTTCTAGTGGCATTTCAGAGTACAATGCGAGGAATGATTTGGAACAGTCTCGCAGAAGAGCAAGGAACGAATATCAACCACGTAGTGCAGAATACCAGTCAAACGTAACACGCTACCCCACCAGTAGTTTTAACAGGAACCGGTCTGATCTCAAATATGACTCTGGCTTCGGTAACAGGAGCCAGTTTGACAGTTCAGAGAGTCGAAATGGAAACCGCCGCAATACTTCTTATCACAGTAATGCGAATTCCACCCTGGGAACTAATAATTGGTACTTCTTTGACAACGAACGTAAATCCAGCCCAAGCAAAAACAGACCGTTTTTCGAGCCAGAAAAGTGTCGAGACACAAGGGTACATCAGGACTCTCCTAGAACCACACAGTTCAACACAGTCGGCACTCCGGACGAAGAAGTGTGGGATTTGGAACCGGCATGTGAAACGACTGCAGTTGCAGGCAGTAGAGCAGATCATGAGCAGAAAGAGGCGAGAACGGAAGCACGTGGCGGGGCAGCCAAGTCCGAGAAAGCTACGGACGCATCGGACACGACACCTCCCACAAGCAACGATCACGAAAGAACACCAGCACAAGGGTCACTGGAGGTCAAACCCGCGGGAACACATGTCACCGCCACGGAAGCGGGACCAATGGACACTGCTGCCTTCCTGCAGCACGAGGGTGCTGATTCCGCCAAAAGCCACCCGCCCGAAAACCTCAGGCAGCGGCAGAAGTTGAGGGAGCGAGGCCTGCCGAATCGCCCCCCGAAATCCTGCGGGTTTTCGACGAAGTACGAGAGGTGGATGGCGGGAAGTGACGGGGCGGCCAGGGAACGGGATGAGGCAGTAGATGGGGGGAAACGACAGGAGAGGGACACCATAGACCCAGCGCCGGAGGTAGTTGGAGTGTCTAGTGAGGGAGAAGCGGACAATGGGAGGAAGCAGGGGGAGAAGCGGGAGAGAGATGGTGGGTTGGAGGGGACATGGGGGGATGGGCACACTTGTGAGGATGTTGTAGCCCCATGCGAGTCGATGGTGAAGGCGGAAACCTCTGATGATTTGGGGGTGAAAACTGTAACCCTGGACGGGTTGAAGGTGGAAGCGGAAACCACAGAGGGAACCCAAGAGGAGGAAAGGGTGGCAACAATAGCCACAGATGAATCCCGGGTGAAAATTGTGACCCCAGCAGTAACTTCAGAGGAGGGAATGGTGAAAACTGTACCCCCGGAAGTAACCATGGAGGTGGAAAGGGTGGAAAGTGTAACCCCAGAAGTAACCCTAGAGGTGGAAAGAGTGGAAACTGTAACCCCAGAGGTGGAAAGGGTTGAAATAACCATAGATGAATCCCAGGAGAAAACTGTATCCCCAGAGGAGGAAAGAGTGGAAATAACAATAAATGAGTCCCAGGTGAAAATGGTAACCACGGCAGTAACCGCAGATGAGGAAAATGTGAAAACGATAACAACTGATGAGTCCCGGGTGGAAAAAGTAACCCTAAATGAGACAACAGTGGAAACGGTAATCCCAGATGAGACAACAGTGGAAACGGTAATCCCAGATGAGACGACAGTGGAAACGGTAATCCCAGATGAGACGACAGTGGAAACGGTAATCCCAGATGAGACGACAGTGGAAACGGTACCCACAGATGAGACGACAGTGGAAACGGTAACCACAGATGAGACGACAGTGGAAACGGTAACCCCAGATGAGACAACAGTGGAAACGGTAACCCCAGATGAGACAACAGTGGAAACGGTAACCCCAGATGAGACAACAGTGGAAACGGTAACCCCAGATGAGACAACAGTGGAAACGGTAACCCAGATGAGACGACAGTGGAAACGGTAACCCAGATGAGACGACAGTGGAAACGGTAACCCCAGATGAGACGACAGTGGAAACGGTAACCCCAGATGAGACAACAGTGGAAACGGTAACCCCAGATGAGACAACAGTGGAAACGGTAATCCCAGATGAGACAACAGTGGAAACGGTAATCCCAGATGAGACAACAGTGGAAACGGTAATCCCAGATGAGACAACAGTGGAAACGGTAATCCCAGATGAGACAACAGTGGAAACGGTAACCCCAGATGAGACGACAGTGGAAACGGTAACCCCAGATGAGATGACAGTGGAAATGGTAACCCCAGATGAGACGACAGTGGAAACGGTAACCCCAGATGAGATGACAGTGGAAATGGTAACCCCAGACGAATCTGGATTGGAAGCATTAAAAATGAATGACTCGGGGATAGAAGCAGTAAGCATGAGTGGGTCCAGGGTGAAGCCCGTGGGGGTGGAGGGTGTAATGATGGGTGGGGTGGCTGGCTGTGAGGAGACTGTTGCAGACAAGGTATTGGAATTGGACGTGAAGTCACATGGTGACAATGTCGTGGTCGAGGAGGAACACGGAGGAAGCCCTGAGAGGGACATGAATGAAGCCGGTGAAGGCTTGGAAGGGGGAACGGGAAGCACTGTGGGAGAAACTGACACTGTGGGTGACCTCGGGGAAATTCTCCAGGGTGATGTCACTGATGTTGCAGATGGAAAGAAGGAGGAGCTGGAGAAAACGAGAGCAGACGAAGGAGCACGGAACTGGGATGAGGTGACACTGGGGAGAGACGGCTGGACCACAGAGGGTGCTGGGGTGAATAAGGGAGTTGACGAGAAACGCCCACAGGTGGTGACGGGAGTAGCAGCTGAGATGAGGGGGGAGGAGGAAACGGGAGAGAAAAGTAACAAAAACATCACCCGCCAAGAAGCAGCTGCTGATAAGGTGTCTGACGATGACGTCAGCAGAGACACGAACACAGGTGCTGACAATTCAGAATCACAAACTCTGTCGCTCACTCTGCTGGACGTCTCCAGCACGGATGACAGTGCTCGTGCCGAAGTCGCCGGGCCACTGCTCGGGGTGCCACCTGGTGAGACTGTGGAGCGTGTGTACAGTCCTCCCGAGATCAATGTCGCTGCCGACGACAACATTGCCTTCATGATGTCTTACATCGAATCGCCGAGTCATTTCTGGGTGCACCTGGTGACGGAGAACTCGTCTGATGCGATAGATTCGCTCATGCATGACCTCAACCAGTATTACAAGACGGCCAATAAGGTCATGCTCCGGAAGTTCTTCGAAGGCGACGATGCCCTCAATCTAAACAACATTTGCTGCGCGCAATTCTCCGAGGACAACGACTTCTACCGAGTTGAAATTGTCTCGAAGCGGTACGAGGTCGAGGAAATGTCGTCGGGGTCTGTCACAGAAAGTGGTGACACCTGCAGGCCGGAAAACAAGTCGCGGAGATTGGCCAAGGTTAAGGTGTTTTACATTGACTTTGGGAACAGCGAGTGGCTATCGCCGAAACGAATCTACCCTCTTCCTCCGGCGTTTGCAACGCTCGCACCTCAGGCTGTGTGCTGCCACCTGGTGGCACTCGAACCCCTGGTCCTCGAGGATGGCGGGGCGGGTGGCGACAGGGTCAAGGATGATGCCCAGGATGGTACCAAGTGGTCGGCAGAAGCCATCCAGAAGTTCACTGAGTTGACAGGGTTCGACAAGAAATTGTTCGCATACACGACAGACAAGGGAGACATATTGCGGTAAGTTACCAGTGATAATGGCAGGCTTCAAGTTGCTTTTATTGAAGGTGTTGCTATTTGCACGTATTCGCTCTAAACTGAACCACACAACTGACTGATGTGTTTTTATCCAAAACCACTTTAATGCATTTATAAAATGAATTTAAGTGGAGCCATCAACTGGTAATTGCTAGCAGTGAAATGAAACTTTGTTATTTTAAAGTAATTTTAGAGGTTTTTATTTGCTGTTATATACTAAGGGTGGTGGTTTTAAAGCTTAGTCTATTTGATACTAACTAAGAGTCTTTGCAGGGCACATTGTTTTATTTGGAGTTTTTGACTCGCTGAACGTATACAGCCAATGTGGTGAATCTGAGCATAGTTCATTAATGGGATGTATGGCAGCTAGATACGATTTGTTTCACAATGCACATTGTACTCCACAAGCCGTATAAAGCATTGGTTTTATGCTTTATCTTTGGACTAATGTGTTCAAGTGTCAAATATTTACAATTAGAAAGTTTTTTTAAATTGAAAATAAAATGTCAATAAATAAAACAAAATTAAAGCTCTCTAAAGGTGGATTGTGGAGAATACGTGGGACAACACTTCAGTTCATACCATATCATTTTTAGTTTTGGACTATTGAAATTTTTAGATGTCGGGGGGAGCAGAGTTGGCAAAAATTCAAGATTTTTTATTCAGAAATACTGTATATATATATAGCTTGGTACATTGTCAAAATAAATTATGCATTTTGAAATATCCTATCTCGCTGCCATACCTTACCTTAAAGCCCCTGTCATTGTGGTGTGGGGTTGGTTAACACCCTCAGAGCCCCAGACTCGGGGATGTAACTCGCTGTACATTTCCTCCCACAGTCCCACCAACTCCCGCCCCCTGGAGGTCGTCGTCGTGGATACGTCCCAGGAAGAGGATGTGTGGATTAACGATGAACTCGTGCGACTCGGCCTCGCCAAGTTCTCTGGCCCAGTCGTGGCCGTCCAGGCTGAGCTGTACACAGGTACGCGGTATTACTTCATTCTTTCATTCAGTATACAGTAAACCTCTCTATTAGGGTCAATGTTAGGATTGTCTAATATGACCCGAATAGCCAGGTGACTGCATTAGCGGGACTATTCTCTATGGTTATAGAAACAATTTAGGACGGCCCTAAGGTGTCCTTAATTGAAAGGTAGCTGTATTTCCAAGGTGACTAAATTGAGGGTCACCTGGTTGTTTCCGTGTTGAAATGGGTGATTTAGATGTTCATTATTTAATCAGGTTTTCTATTGTATAATTATGTGACCAAAATAAACTGCATAACGGGTGACCCAGTTTTGTGTGTTATATATAATTGCAAATGAATATTTAATGAGAGGTTTGTACTGTGCAAAAATAACCGTGCATGCGTGTTTACTGGGTGACACACATTCACGCAATTGTGCGTGTTTTAAACACGTGTTTTGACAGAGTGACATTTACTTTTCATCCCAGCCTAATTTATACATTCACGTTCTGTACAGCGATCACAAATTTAGTCTGAACCTCTTTGGCACAGTCACTTTCTGTGCAATGTTCAGAACACTGTTTTGAAAACTTGGCAATAAACTTGAAAGATCTACATCAGTATAAACATCATCAAATTGATATGCCCACATGAATATTGATATTCTATTGGATAATTGATTTTAATTAAGTAATAGATTCTTTCTGGAACTGGTAAATTGATCGATGCTGTTATACGTGTGTGTATTTATTCTCTTTTACTGGATTAATATAATGATATATATTAATATATATATATATATATATATATATATATATATATATATATATATATATATATATAACTGTGGTTGTAAACATGGCATGATCACAGCAGACTCATCACTGTGAAATCAATCTTACTGTGATTACTATATCATGTGAAATATTTCCAGGACACAGGTGTAGTATGTCGCATGTAATTTATGTTTCTATTTTTCACCCTGTTTATTGTCATTTCAGCACCTGACGAGAAAGCCACAAAAGAGACAACAGGTAAACACAACATTTATGTGTCTAACTACAATCAAGTAGTCGTGGTTCAAAGAATGTCATGCATGATTGCACGAATTATACTGTCAGTCCAATTTAAATGTCACAACAGGCAAAGGAAAACGTGATCTAAATTACTATTAAAAGTACCTCACCATTCTCGTGGAATATGTTTGATCATAGGTATTAATAATTGAATGATGCTCCCCAGGGCGATGCGCAGTCTAGCCCCACCTGCCCCTATAAAAAACTTTATATCCGTTTCACTGATACTAAACAGGTGTTAATTGTACCAAAATTACATTCATGAAGGGCAATGTCGTAATTTCCAGCAGCAAGCTATAAACATACATGACATCCACACACCACCCATGGTTTGGTCGTGTGCTTGTTTAGATGCTTTATTTCGTCCTTTTTATAGAACAGAATAAACCTGTGCATTTTAGTGTTGTTTAGGCCGATTGGAATTTTCTATGAAAAAAACTGTTCTCAATGCATTATGCCTGTATTACAACCCCATTATCCCTGACCAAACAACAGACATTAAAAGAGACTAATCTGCTTTAACAAAAACAATATTATTGATTCAGTGAATTCTACCCACTTGATATGATCACAGAAAGCTAATGTGCCTTCAGTGAGCCTATTTTCACAAAGAACAGTAAACGAATGGAACAGATTATCAGCTGATTGTGTAGGTGCTAGTAGTGTTAATATATTTAAACATAAAATCGACATATACCTAAGAAGGGCGGGGTATACTTAGATAGATAGGTTGGACTCTCGATAAGCCAAATGGCTTCCTAGTCCACCTGCCATCTAGAGTTGAATCTCTAGGTGGCAATCTTGTTAAATCTTGTTAAATTATTACTTACTCATTTCATGAAAAGAAGATAATGTAAAATTGGTTATCATATTCCGGGTCCGGAATCCGTCAAGTAATGTCAGTGACCATTGCGACTCTGAGTGAGTGACTGACCATTTAGATAAAGGGGTCAGTATTTCTGTGACAATGGATTATTAGTTCTAAGAAACCTATCTAGCCGCTGACCATCTATTCTTAAGCTGACATTGAATGAGTGACCTTAAGTGACCACATGGCCAGTTCCAGGAACGGACATTGTATGCAAGAGATGATAGATAAGGCTAAATGATAGCCACGATGTTACCTTGGTGGGAAAACTTCAGTAACCAGATATCCTGAAACAACAATGTGGAAATGCTGGTTTGAAGGATTGATAATAATAGTAATAATTCATAGAATGTTTCTGCATCATAAATCTGGCCTTAGTCGCCATTCAGAGGCACATTACAGCATTACCTCAGTTTTTTAATAATAAAATAGAAAAACGCACAATAAATTAAACCAAAATCAAAAGTACTAAAGACAATAAAACTAAAATAACAGTTCTAATAAGTATCAGTATAAATATACTGCAAGCTAAAAATAATAAATAAATATATAAATAATAAAATTGTTTATAAAAATGGATACTAAAAATTATTGTTCTTTTCATTCAGAGTGAAAATTCATACAAAATCATGTATTTTATATGTATTTAACATTGCATAGTGTAACACATGCTTTAGTGTGTTACACCTCACACTATTGCGACTACGCCAAGGGCTTACTCTGACCTTCACCACTGGCTGGTGATGGGCCAAAGTGGCTAATTACACCTGAAAAGACAGGTGAACTTAAAGGGACCAGCTGGACACTGAGTTGTCTAATAGGTTGAGGTCTGCGGCTCACATTACTGACTATCATTGGCACAACTGGTGGTGAGGTGAAGCAAATCGGATGGATCAGTATTAATTAACTAAGTGGCTCACATGACACTGGTTTGTCATTGAAATAAGCGAAACCGGCCAATAATGGCTGTGATTGATGGGAACGGCTTCTGTGCAGGCACTTAGCACGCTAAAGACACGTTTTTGATTACCGGTGTACTTGAAGACTTGCAGATATAGTTTCCAGCTATTGGCCTGTTCATAATGAACTGTCTTGCCAGTGTTTGTGTGGTGTGTCAATGCTGGGGATGTCATAAATATCCAACCTTACCAATATCTTAAAATGTTACAGTGGTCTGCTGTGTGTAATTACGTAAAGAAAAGAATAGGCTTATGGCAAGTGGGTGATATAGACAGTAAGATATCTGTATTTAGTCTTTGTCTGTCTGTGTTTATATATGAAAAAACACTGTTTTATACATGTGTAGTTACGATGAAATGTTACTTTGTTAATTAAATTACAAATATTTGAATACTTTTTACAGTGCAATAATATTTAGAAGCCACAAACCAACATACGTGGATTTGAAATGATATGCGTGGGTTCTCATAAGACTATTTAGGCTTACTGCATATGTCAAAATTGAATTAATTACACATGTATGTTGACTGAAGTTTTAATTAATTTACAAATTCTAGCAGCACACTTCTTAGCATGCTAACCTTTGCATGCAAAAGATTCATGCAGCTAGTTTTTTTCCTGTCGCATCGATATTGTGCAATCAGACCCCATAATGTGAAACTACAAAAGCAAGAGTTACGTAATTACAAACAAGACACCGCAGACTATCGGCTCCTTGTCTGACAGCTAAGATTAGGATTGTAATCGTGATGAATATTGGGCGTTTTTCGAGACTAATTCAGTGACCGCAGACGCCGAGGTAATACGGTAATAAATAGCGGCGGGAAGAATTAGAAGAAGTCTACGTCGTTTACTGCCCTCTTAATGGCTCCGCTGGCGTTTATTCTGTCATATCCATCTCTGATTGCTCCAGTCTCGACCTAATGCAACTGTCAGGAAGCACAGAAACGATCTTCAGGGAGGGTCTTTATGAGGGTTGTTTTTCATCCGGTCTCTTTTGAGTTTATTTAGTTTATTTAGGGCCCACGAGTATTCAAAGTTTACCTATGTTTATGGTGTGTGTGCACTGGGGGAGTAAGTCATAACACTGGTCACTGTGCTTCGATAGGGCATGTCAACCATGGAATACGTCTTCATGTCTGTCCTGTAAGGCATAGTACAGGTACTCAGGTTAATAGTAGCCATAAGGGATGTCAATAGTAACACTTGTCACCATGTCTGTCATACAGGGCATGTCAACCATAACACTTGTTATTATGTCTGTTACTTCGGGCGTGTGAATTATAAGACTTGTTGTCATCATATCTCTCATATAGGACATGTCAATCATAAGACTTGTCGGTTGTCACCATGTCTGTCATATAGGGCATGTCAGCTGTAAGACTTGTCCTTTGGTTCAATAACGAGAGTTGTCATCTGATATAATCTGACGCCTCACTGTCTCGACTCATATTTCATGCAATATCTCTTGTTTTTACAACCATTTCTTAATAAAACACACTAGAATGACACCTAATGTACCAGTGTATAGCATGACATGTCAGTATGACACAATGACATGTATGTCAATGTAACATAGTGACATGTCACTGCGACACAATAGACACTGTCACTACCAGGACAGGGCCTTGCTAACGGCAGTCTGACCAGTGCAGTGGTGCCAAGCACCAGACTCCTGATGTTTTCATGTACATGTGTGACCATGGATATAAGATATATTGGTTGATTATTTTAGTCTTTATTGTAGTTTTTTCTCGGCAAGAAAGGTGTGGAATAATCTGATTTTGTGGCCAGCCCAGGTTAAGACATCTGAGTTTGATTGCCTGAAGATTCACAATGATACAGTCATGTTTGTCATGCTAAGATTTAGCGATGATGTTAGTTGCATAAAACCTCGAACAAGACTGTTTTATATTTTCTGAAGCGAAATGGTCTAGTCTGCATGATCTGGTTACAAAATATTACCGAAGGAACTCGTGAGATTCTTAGTATTCATTTCTTAGTAGACATGTAGATATCATGTCTACAATTACATGTGTGACAACGATGGTGGAATGAATGTTTATGTCATCTCGGTGCAAATGTTGGCATCAGTTGCAACGTTAGTCAACAGTGTTAATATCTTCTACATTTTAAAAAGAAAAATACCAGGCGCCTAGTCATACAATGTATCGATGTGTATTTTTGTTGTTGTTGTAAGGGGCCAGTGATCTGCCGGCAGACTGGAACCCGCTAGCGGAGGACTACCTCTCCGAACGCAACAGCTACCTCGTCGATGTTGATGATCCAGGGGTCGCCACCGTCGGCATCAGTAAGTACGAATTAATGTGATGCTGGTTAAAATAATAAACACTGTTTAGATTCTGGATAACTGCTTCTCTGTGGTGCTGGCTAGACGAGAGAAAAGTGTGAAATGCGTAAACGTCCTGGTGTCTATGGATGTGAGTCATGTGACTACACACTCAGCAGCTGTTTCCATAGTAGTCGGTGAGTAGCTGGAATAGTCTCACTTAACCGACTGTCGGTCGGCTGCGGAACTATGCCGAGAAGACAGTCTGGTGACTCTGCCGGCTTTTGAATATTATCCGTGTGGGGCTAAACAAAATTTGCCTTCTCACGGATACTGTTTAATCCTCCCGTAATTCGTATTTTATAAACAACTGGAAATTTATATTTATTTTTGTGTTAGTATAAATTTAATTTTTAATAGTTTTTATATAATACAGCATTATCGGATAAAAAGTATCGTTATTTAATTTGTTAGTTCATATTCAGCCAATCAGCGTCTCTACCCTAATCTGGGGTAAGGCCACCTAGGCAGTTACAACGTGCTGCCACCTCATGGAGCCTGGGTAACCGAGGCTATAACTGGAGCGTCAAACTCTCGACTAGGAAAACCCGGGTTTAAATACTGTGCTACCATGTCGAACCTTGGCAAGTTCATTCACTAGTTCATTCAGCTGAGTAACTGGCTATGGACAGTGTTGGATATTTGTTTATGAGTAGTCTTCGTGCATTAATTGTAGTGTGGCTTAATGCTTCCCAGAGAAGTCGAGCTGGTGTTCAATAGGACAGGTTCACCTTGATCAGTCCTATAATAAGAACTTACCTTGTATAGCTGGGAAGTACTTAAAGACACCAGTTCTCTGATGGGGGATGTGAGGAGAGTACAGGTGCCCTGACGAATCATAAGAGGGAACTGCCAGCATCATGTTCGAGTTGTAAATCACAGAATTGTTATCGATCATGTGCACTGCCCTGATAAGCAGCAGAAATTGACTCATACATCACATGACCCGTTGCCTAGCAAAAGGTTCATGAAATCATCAAACATCTGGGACGTTCAGATATTCCCTTGTGTAAACAAATTTGAAATTCAAGTGCACAATTGTCTTTCTTTTGGCAGTTGTTTGCTCAGATATAGCATACTGGATAAAGAGGTTTGGTTACTGAGAGTCAGCTGTGTCCTGTAGCTATGTGAAAAGTTTGTTTTAAACATTTTCATGCAGCCAGAGTTTATGCTATCGGATGATAATGTATTACATTCAGTTACAATACACTTGGTACACTGTGATATTGGGGGTATAACGCAATTATGGTAATGTACTAAATGCATTAAGCCTCTTTGTAGTGATGGTACACATACACGGTTCCTTGACTTCACTAATATCGACCCAATTATGGCACTGGCAATCAGAAGTGTATAATAGAACAAACAGTTACAGTTTTTAAAACAAACAAAATCTACAGCACCAAAATGAAATGAAAATGTCACGCACTGACAATAGCAATGCGGCATCTTTGGAAGGTTCTGTGTGTCACCGTGACGTTGATTGCACTTAAACAGGTGACAAATCACTCCCTGTCATTAGTATCAGTTGCCGACAAGTAGTCTGTAGACTGTCCGAACCATACCAGGTGTCACACAGAACTTCTGTGTCAACGTCAGCTGCAGCGGTTGCCTTTTCAAATGTATTTATACATTTATTTATAGCTTGGCCGGTCACAAAGTAGACCACCTAGAAACGTTCAAGTACTTATCAGAAATGCATTAGGATAATTAAATGTTTGTTTACAGAGGAAAACCGAAAAAAGCTCATTAATTTTACAAGACCTACCTGCTTGTTATAAGCAGTGAATGGTTATCTGGGTGTTGTATAAATTTAGTAACTTGTCTACGTCATGAGACAACTGTTGCATTCAGTAACTAAAGCCGCATACATTTTACATTGCTGTCAAACCTGGTTTTATGGTTACCTTGCAATTAAGGTCACATGTGAAATTCACAAGTCATACGTAATGGTGGATTATATGAAATTGGCCCCACTAATATGGTCACATTGCTGTTAGGTCACCTGTTCAGTCCCAAGGGTGATCCTAATATAAAGGCTTCACTGAAATACATACAATAACCCAAGGGTGATCCTACTAGAAAGGCTTCGCTGTGATACATACAATAACCCAAGGGTGATCCTAATAGAAAGGCTTTGCTGTAATACATACAATAACCCAAGGGTGTCCCTAATGTAAAGGTTTCACTGTAATACTTACAATAACCCAAGGGTGACCTTACTGGAACGGTTTCACTGTAACACATACAATAACCCAATGGTGAACCTAATGGAAAGGTTTCACTGAAATACATACAATAACCCGGAGGTGACACGAATAGAAAGGTTTTGCTGTAATATATACAATAACCATAGCGTGGCCCTAATATAAAGGTTTCACTGTAATACATACAATAATTCAAGGGTGACCCTAATAGGAAGGTTTCACTGTAACACATAAAATATAGAATGCTGCAATTCTGGACAAGTACAGTTGTTGATCATGTAAAAGCAAATGACAGCAATATATGAAAAATTAAAACGACCCCGTAGAAGACATATCGGTAAATTGGCGAAACATCTGACGTGTGCGTCATAAAGCAATATTTCATGCCTCTTCCTCAGTTCAATTGTCTGTTACATTTATAACTCATGGTCTGCCATAGTTAATACCACTCTGCCCTCGACCTGTCAATGTCCACAGCGTCACACAGCCTGATTTACTGACGTGTCATCGTGTTGTCCTTGGTCAGTGAATTGTTCCTCCCTGCACTCGTATATGTGTCACAGCCGGCTTGACCCTTGACTTGTCCGTACCAGCAAACGTGAGTCCACCTCACAGAGATGTGAAGATGGATGTTGTGTTGACCCTATAGTGCCGGCCGCAGCCTTACAGTGCTGAGTCTGTTAGTGTGTTGCAATTAAAGATTGTTGTCCGTCCTTCCGCCTCACACCGGAAATGGTTTGTTTCCTTTCGAAATGAGTTGTGGGCAAGAGTGATGACTGTTGCATCTTTGTCAGATGTGAAGGTGTTCCGGTGCAGTTCATGCGTGTGAGAGTGTGTCCTGTTATGTTTGAATTTCCGAGCCAGGAGTTTGGGTCACACAGGGAAGGAGTGTTGTTTTGGTTGAAAACAGCTACATGTAGACACGTGAAAACAATACTCATTGGGTGTGTGTGTGTGCGCGTGCGTGCGTGCGTGTGTGTGTCACCGTGTGTGTGTCACCGTGTGTGTGTCACCGTGTGTGTGTCACCGTGTGTGTGTCACCGTGTGTGTGTGTCACCGTGTGTGTGTCACCGTGTGTGTGTGTCGTGTGTGTGTGTGTCCGTGTGTGTGTGTGTCACCGTGTGTGTGTGTGTCACCGTGTGTGTGTCACCGTGTGTGTGTCACCGTGTGTGTGTCATCGTGTGTGTGTCACCGTGTGTGTGTCACCGTGTGTGTGTCACCGCATGGTTATTTGCATGGTCTACATGCATGCATGGTTACTTGCATGCATGTATACATAGAGAAATGTAAATTTAAACATTAACTTTAATGTGCATTTAATAACATTTCATTGATCCATGTTTTAAATTAAACAAGAATGTTTGAAAAAGAAAGCTGGAAATTAAATGTTTCAATATCACTTCAACTAGTTTGTCCAGAATATTCTTGGCAGGATGTGTCCTTAGGCCATCTTGTGTATGCAATACCTTGATGGTCCCTGATAGATTGATTTCAATCCAGGCTTTTTACAAGATTCGCCTGTGTAAATTTACACCCACTGGCGGTTCATTCTGTCTCGTTCTATTCTCAGCCGAAACCTGTCATTTGTGCAGAGGTTCTCGTCAGAATATCGTGAAGTCAGCCGTTTTTTTCGCAACGCAATATGTGATAAAATGTCAAGATGGATGCTGATTAACCATGCGAAATCGCGATGTGCCCCTGTAGGCATTCAATAGAACTGTTGTTTACTCGTACGTGTGGATGATTAGAAATCAGTCAACGACGCGGATGCGTGCTCACTGGACAGACGCGCACAGCACCTAGTTATATATCAAACACATCAAGACAACCCACACACTACTCGTAGATCCAATTAAGCGGCTGGCACAAGAATTTCCAGTGGTCACCTGGAAAACTAATTTTTGACATTGTGAAATGGAAATTGTTATTGTTAGGACACCTGCATTTGTTAAAAAATAGCGTTCATTCAAAACGTGACGTTATCACAACCCTTGACCACTAGATATTCCCAAAAGTACATGGTCTTGTTTAAGATGTGCAGCTTTTACAACATGTAGAACCAAGTGTTTTATTGTAGTAATTAAATAAAAATAAATAAACTTCCAGACAAAAGAAATATGTTGTAGTAGTTAGCTACTAATTATGCCAATGTACATCACAAACAGCTACTAAATATTTCAACAAACATCACATATATTCCATCATATATCATGGAAAATATTAGTAATTACACAGACAAATAACACAGGCAATTAGCTACTGATTACTGCAACATACATCAAAGACAGTTACCTACTGATTACTTGAACACATCGCAGGCAATTAGCTACTAATTACCAGTACATACTCCAACATTCATCACAAATAGTTAGCTACAAATTACTCCAACATACAATACAGTGGATTAGCTACTAATAACTCGAATGTACAACACATAAGTTACTTACTGGCTACACCAACATACACCACAGACAGCTGTTAATTACTTCAGCATTCATTACAGGTGGTTTAATCACAGACAGTTAATTATTTCAATACAGTCATTTGCAAACGTTTAAGACCAGGCACGGTTATTAAGCATTTTACTGCATGGCATCAGATTGAATTAAAATTAATGTTTGATTGCGTCATCCTATTTGGGCCTTGAAACAATATGCCTGGTCAGTACTTCCAGTCACTTGTTTGCTGCTGTCAGTATTGGTTATAGGAATGTTTTTTATTTTGTATTCATCCCTGAAATGAGCTAAAAATCATCCTTGAAAGAAATTCTCTACGGGCCCAAATAGTGACTCTGCATGGAGAAGGATATATGGAAAGAGACATGAGTGCTAAACTATGTTATTTCAAGGCAGCCCACAACCATCGTCAAATTCAATACTAATGGCATGTTTTGTGACAGTAAAAGGAGTGGTCGTCTACAGAAAACTACGCTCAGGGATGACCATGGAATGAGATGCATCAATGAGCTCAGACAAGAAAATGTGGGCTGCTTTACGCGTAAAAGGTACGAGAATATGTCTCAGTACCTCTGTGAGATGTTGGGGCACGGAATTTGGGGTCTCAAGTCAAGCGTGGAAGCCACGCCTGACACCTGGGATGGAAAAAAACAGAGTGGACTTTGCCAGACGACATCACCACTGGACTCTCTCGCGCAGTGGAAGAAAGTGTCATTCTCAGATGACTCGATCATGCACGAGTTTATACCTCGCAAGAGGCACATTAGGTGGCCAGTAGGTAAGCGACTAGATGAGTGAGAACTATACAGCAGCCACAAGGAAACAGCAGCCAAGTGAGATGATTCGGGGTGTCATGTCATGTTTTGGTCTGTATTTTATTCCGCCTAACACCTCTGTGAATGGACCTAGATATGTGGAGGTGCTGCAGGAGAAGCTGAAACTATATATGGACATCCACCAGTGTACGATGTTCCCGCAAGGTGGCACTCCATGTCACCTGTTCCAGGTAGCCACTGATTCCCTCAAGAAAAACTGAATCTCTGTGCCGGAATGGCCCATATCTAAATCCCATTGAGCACCTATGGACTATATTGAGGGATAACATGGCAGAGAGACAACCATCGACTGCTCAGAACTTGAAACAAGTTATCAAGGACGTTTGGGTCACCGAAATCACCCAGGGGTACTGTGTATCTCTGGTTCCTAGCCGGCCTCGTCATATCCAGGTGGTCATTGACAGCAAAGAAGGTCACACTGCAAACTGAGGAGTAGAGACACTGACATGTTTGGATGACTTAACACTTCATCTTATGTTGTACTGTGTTTATTTGGAGAAATAAACTGACGTAATGTTATGTGAAGGCCACAAACCATCGTTTTGTCAAATTTCTTTATCAAATCTTGTCTAGCTTTTGCAAATGACTGTACAGTGTATATACCACAGGCATTTAGCAAGTAATTAGTTAAAGCATACATTGCAGGCAGTTACCTACTAATTATTCCAGTATGAACCACAGGCCAATTACTGACTAATTAATCAATATACATTGCAGGAAGTTAGCTACTAATTATTCCAATATAAACCACAAGCATTTAGCTGCTAATTAGTCAGCATACATTGCAGGCAGTTAACTCCAAATTATTCCAATATACACCACAGGCAATTATCAACTAATTAATCAATATACATTGCAGGCAGTTAGCTACTAATTACTCCTCCAAGAATCATCACAGACAGTTAGATACTGATTACACCAACATACATACTAGACCACACATAGTTGGTATCTAAAGATTGATGTCATAGTAGCCTGGTTAAGTTCACCCCATGAGCTGAGCGATTGGTTATGTTCCCAGCATTGACAATCAATAAATGACTCTTTGTAAAGCACTTAGACTGATCGCTCGAAGTGACGATAATGATGGCCATGTCATCAAGTACTCGTGGCAGTTGCTGTATGCAGGCGCGCGTGCATACACACGGAGATGTGGCAAATAAATCTCTTCCGGCACGGAGCAGGCATAATAGATAGGTTCGTTTTTATATTAGGCACCTTTCGCATGCTCTGTGTCGAAGGATGGAAGCCGTTACGTGTGTTACAAATGTCCTTGTCACTGTGAGGTGACTGTGGGATAAGGCGAGGGGGTTGTGTCTCTTGCATCCTGGACTCTCGACAATTTGTGTTCAACAAGCTGACGATGGAAATAATTTCATTTAATAACTAAATTTATCCATTACTGTACACTGGGTGTATTGACTAAACTAAACAAAGTGATATTATTGCCATTGTTCGATTGGCAAGATTTTAATAAGATTGCCATCTGGAGAATTCACTCTGGATAGTAGGTGGATGTCTACTGAAGTGTTTCACTTATCAGAAGTCCAACTGATTGTTGTCTAGAAGTAGACATATATTCACCTCTTCTGATGCTTGTGTTGATTTTATAGTTAAACATTTTGGTAACACTCGTGCAATCAGCTGATAATGTTTTCCTTTCCTTTACAGCCCTCTGTTGGAATGAGTTCTTTCTGATATTTAATCTAGACTACTGCTGATGTCACTTTGTGTTCATAGTCTTTCTATATTTTGTAACTGGAAAAAACCAATATTTGTATCAGCATTTTCATAATAACTCGATATCAAACACATGGGCTTTAGGGGCTGAATATAGAATTACCTCGCACATATTTAGGGATTCGGGTTCTGTTTTGGGTGTAGGTTTTTGGTGATCCTAGAGGTGTTATTTGGTTAGCTTCAACCAAAGAGGGCAAATCAAGGTCGGTTTTTGGCCAGCATCAAGTGGGGTGCAGTTCTACGTTTCTGGTTACATTTCACAAATTTCAGCCCTATTTTTACACCCGTCTGAAATGAACTGAGCCCATCCAACAGGTGGACGGTGTGGGGGTGGATGGACCACAACGTTAATGTGCTCCTCAGTTATTTCAACAACAAAATCATACACAGTGCTGACCAGAGGATAAATTGACCAGTCCATAGTTATCCAGGGCTGTGTCCACTGCAAGCTGTGGTCAGTGTGGTTGTTCTGTGGTCATTACAGCTGCTGAAGATTGGGACAGATCATTAGTGGTTTCCATCCAGGTGACTGTGGTGACCTTTTTAAAAACGATGCAAGGTAGTGGTACATATTTTATCACAATGCCATAAGTTACATCAGATAATTTTATCATTTTAATAAAATCTGCCATTGTCTCAATACAACCAACACCAGAAAAGAAATGATGTCGAATGCATTAAAACAAAATTTACATGTCCTAAACCTTTCTATATGCCCAGATGCTGTCAGCCGTCACTGTCAACTTGAGACAGGTGTCCTCACGTCTCTTGTATTGGACGGGGTTCAATTTAAACAGGGTGTCTTAGCATTTGTGAAAATAAATATCAGTCTCGCAAATATTTATGTGTCCATTATACTTTTGTCTGCATGTCTGTCTGTTATGATTTGGAGGGAGTGTCTGTGCAAATATATACACTCAAGTACTTTAAATGTGCAATGTAAAATCTTACACAGAATAAACGAATCTGCCAGGACATTTTAAGGCTAGTAACATTTTATCTTGACCAAAAAACCTGAACCAGTGGACAGTTGCCTAGAGGACAGTTGCCTAGAGGACAGTTGCCCAGTGGACAGTTTCCTAGAGGACAGTTGCCTAGAGGACAGTTGCCCAGCGGACAGTTGCCTAGAGGACAGTTGCTTAGAGGACAGTTGCCCAGTGGACAGTTTCCTAGAGGACAGTTGCCCAGTTGACAGTTTCCTAGAGGACAGTTGCCCAGTGAACAGTTTCCTAGAGGACAGTTGCCCAGTGAACAGTTTCCTAGAGGACAGTTGCCCAGTGGACAGTTGCCTAGAAGACAGTTGCCCAGTGGACAGTTTCCTAGAGGACAGTTGCCCAGCAGACAGTTGCCTAGAAGACAGTTGCCCAGTGGACAGTTTCCTAGAAGACAGTTGCCCAGTGGACAGTTTCCTAGAGCAAATAAATCTCTTCCGGCCCGGAGCAGGCATAATAGATAGGTTCGTTTTTATATTAGGCACCTTTCGCATGCTCTGTGTCGAAGGATGGAAGCCGTTACGTGTGTTACAAATGTCCTTGTCACTGTGAGGTGACTGTGGGATAAGGCGAGGGGGTTGTGTCTCTTGCATCCTGTACTCTCGACAATTTGTGTTCAACAAGCTGACGACGGAAATAATTTCACTTAATAACTAAATTTATCCATTACTGTACTCTGGGTGTATTGACTAAACTAAACAAAGTGATATTATTGCCATTGTTCGGTTGGCAAGATTCTAATAAGATTGCCATCTGGAGAATTCACTCTGGATAGTAGGTGGATGTCTACTGAAGTGTTTCACTTATCAGAAGTCCAACTGATTGTTGTCTAGAAGTAGACATAATTATATTCACCTCTTCTGATGCTTGTGTTGATTTTATAGTTAAACATTTTGGTAACACTCGTGCAATCAGCTGATAATGTTTTCCTTTCCTTTACAGCCCTCTGTTGGAATGAGTTCTCTCTGATATTTAATCTAGACTACCGGGTACTGCTGATGTCACTTTGTGTTCATAGTCTTTCTATATTTTGTAACTGGAAAAAACCAATATTTGTATCAGCATTTTCATAATAACTCGATATCAAACACATGGGCTTTAGGGGCTGAATATAGAATTACCTCGCACATATTTAGGGATTCGGGTTCTGTTTTGGGTGTAGGTTTTTGGTGATCCTAGAGGTGTTATTTGGTTAGCTTCAACCAAAGAGGGCAAATCAAGGTCGGTTTTTGGCCAGCATCAAGTGGGGTGCAGTTCTACGTTTCTGGTTACATTTCACAAATTTCAGCCCTATTTTTACACCCGTCTGAAATGAACTGAGCCCATCCAACAGGTGGACGGTGTGGGGGTGGATGGACCAGAACCTTAATGTGCTCCTCAGTTATTTCAACAACAAAATATACACGGTGCTGACCAGAGGATAAATTGACCAGTCCATAGTTATCCATGGCTGTGTCCACTGCAAGCTGTGGTCAGTGTGGTTGTTCTGTGGTCATTACAGCTGCTGAAGATTGGGACAGATCATTAGTGGTTTCCATCCAGGTGACTGTGGTGACCTTTTTAAAAACGATGCAAGGTAGTGGTACAGATTTTATCACAATGCCATAAGTTACATCAGATAATTTTATCATTTTAATAAAATCTGCCATTGTCTCAATACAACCAACACCAGAAAAGAAATGATGTCGAATGCATTAAAACAAAATTTACATGTCCTAAACCTTTCTATATGCCCAGATGGTGTCAGCCGTCACTGTCAACTTGAGACAGGTGTCCTCACGTCTCTTGTATTGGACGGGGTTCAATTTAAACAGGGTGTCTTAGCATTTGTGAAAATAAATATCAGTCTCGCAAATATTTATGTGTCCATTATACTTTTGTCTGCATGTCTGTCTGTTATGATTGGGAGGGAGTGTCTGTGCAAATATATACACTCAAGTACTTTAAATGTGCAATGTAAAATTTTACACAGAATAAACGAATCTGCCAGGACATTTTAAGGCTAGTAACATTTTATCTTGACCAAA
The DNA here is from genome assembly GCA_025642075.2 of Ridgeia piscesae. Lineage (NCBI taxonomy): Eukaryota > Metazoa > Annelida > Polychaeta > Sabellida > Siboglinidae > Ridgeia > Ridgeia piscesae. Next base: position 477,187 of record JAODUO010000113.1, read on the forward strand.
AAACCTGAACCAGTGGACAGTTGCCTAGAGGACAGTTGCCTAGAGGACAGTTGCCCAGTGGACAGTTTCCTAGAGGACAGTTGCCTAGAGGACAGTTGCCCAGCGGACAGTTTCCTAGAGGACAGTTGCCCAGTTGACAGTTTCCTAGAGGACAGTTGCCCAGTGAACAGTTTCCTAGAGGACAGTTGCCCAGTTGCCCAGTGAACAGTTTCCTAGAGGACAGTTGCCCAGTGGACAGTTGCCTAGAAGACAGTTGCCCAGTGGACAGTTTCCTAGAGGACAGTTGCCCAGTGGACAGTTTCCTAGAAGACAGTTGCCCAGTGGACAGTTTCCTAGAGTACAGTTGCCCAGCGGACAGTTGCCTAGAGGACAGTTGCATAGAGGACAGTTGCCCAGTGGACAGTTTCCTAGATGACAATTGCCTAGCAGACAGTTGCCTAGATTACAGTTGCCCAGTGGACAGTTGCTTAGAGGACAGTTGCCCAGTGGACAGTTTCCTAGATGACATGTGCCCAGCAGACAGTTGCCTAGATGACAGTTGCCCAGTGAACAGTTTCCTAGAGGACAGTTGCCTAGCGGACAGTTGCCTAGAAGACAGTTGCCCAGTGGACAGTTTCCTAGAGTACAGTTGCCCAGCGGACAGTTTCCTAGAGGACAGTTGCCCAGTGGACAGTTTCCTAGAGTACAATTTCCCAGTGGACAGTTTCCTAGAGTACAGTTGCCCAGCGGACAGTTTCCTAGAGGACAGTTGCCCAGTGGACAGTTTCCTAGATGACAATTGCCCAGCAGACAGTTGCCTCGATGACAGTTGCCCAGTGGACAGTTGCTTAGAGGACAGTTGCCCAGTGGACAGTTTCCAAGAGGACAGTTGCCCAGTGGACAGGTGCCCAGTGGACAGTTGCCTAGAGGACAGTTGCCCAGTGGACAGTTTCCTAGAGGACAGTTGCCCAGTGGACAGTTTCCTAGAGGACAGTTGGCCAATGGTAAAAATATAGACATTTGATTTAAGAGTGGCAAAAAATACCATTTTTTAAAATAAAATCATGAAATGTAATAAAATAAATAAACTACTTATAAGTATGGATTAAATTATCTGTTTTGGTTAGGGACTTTTTTACATTTATTGAAATTTGTGGTCACTGATCAAGTGTCCAGTTTTTTTTAATTTGACCACTGGGCAAGTGTCTATTAGGCGACTGTCCACTGGGAACTTGACCTACACGTACCAAGTGCCAGCCACCTAGTTTCCGTGAAAATGCCCAATTAATCACTTCCTCGAACACCGGTCCGGCCGAAATGATGCTGGACGTGATGTTTAAGAAATAAGTGGACATAACCTTACGGTTTTATGGCCTTTTTGCCTAATCAATCGTGGGACAGCTGCCAGTAGATTTACGTCTCCGGTCCGTCACTGTGACGCTGCGGCAGTGACCACAAGGTGTCCAGATGTTGTGGTCACTTCTAAAGGACAACATTCCCCGTGACTTATCGTCAAGGTTTATAGTGCATTCTGTCCCCAAATATAAACACCTGTTAAAGCACCTGTGCTCCGGTGACGTCAAATGTTTTGATATAAAACCAAAGCGCCACACACAGTTGTGTAAATCACTAAGTTTACACCGGTTCCATGCTTCCGCAACCCGCGTGTGACGTCTGGTGGTGGGAAAATATATGTGAAACGAGCGGTTTTATGTGTACTGTTACAGTTATATTTGTTTGGTAGAGCTGTTGTGGATTGGTGGTAGAAAATGTCTGTATGGTGTGAAGTTCGCTATTGTTACAACTAGTCATTCGCTGTTATTTCCCATCATGTTTTTATCTGTTCTGCATTCCTTCCTAAATACAACTACTCAACCAGAAGACCAGCTATTCTCTTCATTAATCATTTATTTTCCATTCGTTCACACAACAAATGGACTGTTTCACTACTAAGATGTGAACTCATGCAGAAGAAATCCACCATTAAGCAGGTTCCGTTGTTAACTTTAAGGAGCATTTTTTAAATGCAGAAGCCCAATGCTATATCGCTGGGCACACTATTTCAGTGACACACCAGTGAAAGGTGTCCCAGTGGGGCGGTCCTGGTGATAGTTACCTGGGGACACTATTTCAGTGACACACCAGTGAAAAGTGTCCCAGTGGGGCGGTCCTGGTGATAGTTATCTAGGGACACTATTTCAGTGACACACCAGTGAAAAGTGTCCCAGTGGGGCGGTCCTGGTGATAGTTATCTAGGGACACTATTTCAGTGACACACCAGTGAAAGGTGTCCCAGTGGGGCGGTCCTGGTGATAGTTACCTGGGTACACTATTTCAGTGACACACCAGTGAAAAGTGTCCCAGTGGGGCGGTCCTGGTGATAGTTATCTAGGGACACTATTTCAGTGACACACCAGTGAAAGGTGTCCCAGTGGGGCGGTCCTGGTAATAGTTATCTGGGGACACTATTTCAGTGACACACCAGTGAAAAGTGTCCCAGTGGGGCGGTCCTGGTGATAGTTACCTGGGGACACTATTTCAATGACACACCAGTGAAAAGTGTCCCAGTGGGGCGGTCCTGGTGATAGTTATCTGAGGACACTATTTCAGTGACACACCAGTGAAAAGTGTCCCAGTGGGGCGGTCCTGGTGATAGTTATCTAGGGACACTATTTCAGTGACACACCAGTGAAAGGTGTCCCAGTGGGGCGGTCCTGGTAATAGTTATCTAGGGACACTATTTCAGTGACACACCTGTGAAAAGTGTCCCAGTGGGGCGGTCCTGGTGATAGTTATCTGGGGACACTATTTCAGTGACACACCTGTGAAAAGTGTCCCAGTGGGGCGGTCCTGGTGATAGTTATCTGAGGACACTATTTCAGTGACCCACCAGTGAAAAGTGTCCCTGTGTGGTGGTCCTGGTGATAGTTATCAGAGGACACTATTTCAGTGACCCACCAGTGAAAAGTGTCCCTGTGTGGTGGTTTTGGTGATAGTTATCAGAGGACAATATTTCAGTGACCCACCAGTGAAAAGTGTCCTGGTGATAGTTATCAGTCTACAGGGTCGTTGATAAGGAGCAAAGTTGAATTTTTGAAAGAGTAAAATCTTGCCTTTTAGTGCTTATCTGTTATCATAATGTGAAAATATTAGTGAAATGGTGCAGAGCCTACTTTAACTGGTTCATCTCAGCTTTCTTTCCAGAATGCTTTCACGGTAACCACAGCTCCTCCATTTCTGTCATTATGAAAACATCCTTTTCAAACTACAACCTCAGTTTCCAGCTCCATATTCACAGCTGCATTCAGTCATTTATACAATAGCAATTTGGCACTGGCATCAACTGGAACAATAATTTACGTCTCAGTCCAGACAATGGATTATAAACTAGCACTGTTAGGCAGCGGAAATTTGTGTAAGTTATTTATAGGACAGAAGATGTATAGTAATGCATGTAGTTATGTCACTTTAGTAACCGTTTGTGACTTCTGAGAAAACTGTATATCCTTGTACATTGACTTCGAGCGTGTCAGTGGTGTCATTAACCCCGTGTGAATCTCCCAGCAGGCTCATCCTGTTGTTGTGTTGCTAGGCAACAGCAAGAGTTGACATTTGGTAAACGTGTATGCTCCGACACCAGGGATTTCGTTAATTAGACTGTCAAAAGCACACAGATGACCCATCTACTGTGTCGCTCCAACTCCTTGGGGAAACTAGGAAATTGCTGTTTCCCTTGCGACCAGTTATCCCAGCCGTTTCAGTTCCGTTCCAAACGAGCAGTTGGTGTTTTTAATAAAATATGTGATCATATGAAACCTTTCTAGTTGAGTTGTCCCTAGGACACGGAGGCAGGCAATTTCCATGCCCACTGAACCGTTCAGTCTCTGACTAACCTTTAATCAACTACAGTGCATTTATTCGTTGTGTTTTGTCTCGATGAGAACGGGTAGGATTGATGGGGATGGCACGATCGGTGAATAATTAATAACGTAGCAAAGGCCATCACATGTATTAAATGGTTGTTTTAATGAGTGACCTTTTTAAATGGATAGTTTCCTTTGTTCCTCTCCGGCGGTGTATTCACAACTCGGCCTGCCACCTTGGACCGACTGTGAAATTATCTCCCATAAACCATCCGGTTGTGACATGCCATTTTGAAGGCGTGTTCTTTTATCACTTTTATTACGGCGTGAACGTCATCATTTAATGCCTCGCTGTCAGGTGACATTTGACTCAGCTGAAAACAACAAACAAAAATTGTTGCGTCTTTTGCGTTCAGTCGACAGGTTCTGGAGATTAAAATTGTCATAGTCCGTCACACTAAAACTTCGTCTAAGCAGGCTATTGTAGATTTGGTGAGATATATATCTCGATTCCTTGGTATTGATCTGTTTAAAAACGATTTCAGCATTTACTAGCAAGCTGTGCAGTGTGAATTTAAATCTGCATGCAATAACTTTCAAGCAACTGTTTCTTGTACTGTTCTTTAGGAAGGTGAAAGAAACCCATACTTGTTAGAGTGACATCTAGAGAGTTGCACTGTTTGGTTTCGTGCACAGTCTGTGACGTACAGCATTGTAGTGGGTTCGTGAAAACTGATTTTGATATTAACAATGACTAATTGATGGTGATATTTAACTTGACATGCATAGATAGGTATTAATATAGTAATGTTTGAGTGCTGTCAGTGAAGTCCCTAGGTCTCCTCGCTACCTTTTGGTTCATCCCCGTTCTTGGACTTTTGGCCTCTGTTTTTAAGAAGACCATTGGTTATTAGGAGAACTTTATTTAATAGCATGTTGGTGAGATGCTTTTTAGGGTGCTTTCTTTGTATCTGAGATAATTCAGTGCTGATCCACACTCCAGATGGTGCCACTGAACGAACCGGGCGCGGTCTTTAGCGAGACCACAACTCATGCTAAAAATGTTTTGTTGAGAAACCATACATGCTAGACATGGTCTGTGTATAGACCACACTTCTTGCCAGGCATGGTCTGTGTGGTGAGTGGAGACCACACCTCTCACCAGACATGGTCTGTGTGGTGAGTGGAGACCACACTTCTCGCCAGACATGGACTATGTGGTGAGTGGAGACCACACCTCTCACCAGACATGGACTATGTGGTGAGTGGAGACCACACTTCTCACCAGACATGGACTATGTGGTGAGTGGAGACCACACCTCTCACCAGACATGGACTATATGGTGAGTGGAGACCACACTTCTGGCCAGACATGGACTATGTGGTGAGTGGAGACCACACTTCTCGCCAGACATGGACTATGTGGTGAGTGGAGACCACACCTCTCACCAGACATGGACTATGTGGTGAGTGGAGACCACACTTCTCACCAGACATGGACTATGTGGTGAGTGGAGACCACACCTCTCACCAGACATGGACTATGTGGTGAGTGAGACCACACTCTGGCCAGACATGGACTATGTGGTGAGTGGAGACCACACCTCTCGCCAGACATGGACTATGTGGTGAGTGGAGACCACACCTCTCGCCAGACATGGACTATGTGGTGAGTGGAGACCACACCTCTCGCCAGACATGGACTATGTGGTGAGTGGAGACCACACTTCTCGCCAGACATGGACTATGTGGTGAGTGGAGACCACACCTCTCGCCAGACATGGACTATGTGGTGAGTGGAGACCACACCTCTCGCCAGACATGGACTATGTGGTGAGTGGAGACCACACCTCTCACCAGACATGGACTATGTGGTGAGTGGAGACCACACTTCTGGCCAGACATGGACTATGTGGTGAGTGGAGACCACACCTCTCACCAGACATGGACTATGTGGTGAGTGGAGACCACACCTCTCGCCAGACATGGTCTGTGTGGTGAGTGGAGACCACACCTCTCGCCAGACATGGACTATGTGGTGAGTGGAGACCACACCTCTCGCCAGACATGGTCTGTGTGGTGAGTCGAGACCACACCTCTCGCCAGACATGGACTATGTGGTGAGTGGAGACCACACCTCTCGCCAGACATGGTCTGTGTGGTGAGTCGAGACCACACCTCTCGCCAGACATGGTCTGTGTGGTGAGTCGAGACCACACCTCTCGCCAGACATGGTCTGTGTGGTGAGTCGAGACCACACCTCTCGCCAGACATGGTCTGTGTGGTGAGTCGAGACCACACCTCTCGCCAGACATGGTCTGTGTGGTGAGTCGAGACCACACCTCTCGCCAGACATGGACTGTGTGGTGAGTGGAGACCACACCTCTCGCCAGACATGGTCTGTGTGGTGAGTCGAGACCACACCCAGTGCCAAACAGTAAATACAGAGATCACACATGCCAAAGAGACGGTCTGTTGAGAGACCTCAGTCTAGGCACGGTTTGTTTGATGCTGACATGGTCTGTTTGATGCTGACAAAGTCTGTTTGATGCTGACATGGTTTGTTTGATGCTGACATGTTCTGTTTAATGCTGACATGTTCTGTTTGATGCTGACATGGTCTATTTGATGCTGACATGGTTTGTTTGATGCTGACATGGTCTGTTTGATACTGACATGTTCTGTTTGATGCTGACATGTTCTGTTTGATGCTGACATGGTCTATTTGATGCTGACATGGTTTGTTTGATGCTGACATGGTCTGTTTGATACTGACATGTTCTGTTTGATGCTGACATGTTCTGTTTGATGCTGACATGTTCTGTTTGGAAATCCTTTAATTGCCTCTCAGTACTGGTGAATGGCGCCACAAACAAATACATCACATTCACTCCAGCGTAAGATGTATCATCACATGTATCATCATGTGTATCATCACATGTATCATGTGAATCATCACGTGTATCATCACATGTATCATCACATCACGTGTATCATCACGTGTATCATCACATCACATGTATCATCACGTGTATCATCATGTGTGTCATCATGTGTATCATCACGTGTGTCATCACGTGTGTCATCACGTGTATCATCACGTGTATCATCACGTGTATCATCACGTGTATCATCACATGTATCATCACGTATGTCATCACGTATGTCATCACGTGTATCATCACGTGTGTCATGTGTATCATCACGTGTATCATCACGTGTGTCATCACGTGTGTCATCACGCGTGTCATCACGCGTGTCATCATGCGTGTCATCACGTGTGTCATCATGTGTGTCATCACGCATGTTATCACGTGTGTCATCACGCGTGTCATCACGCGTGTCATCAGGCGTATCATTTCCACAGTGACGCAACCTTGTTTTGTCTAGATTTAAGACGCGCGCAAATTAATCGCTCGCCCGCTAATTGGTACCATTTACATGTCACATTGCCACTCATCGCCACCTGGTCGATCGTTTCATGTCATGCCAGTCATCAAGGAGCTGACATATATGGTCCGCTCAGAAACGTTACTGTCACGTGCAGTAAATATAATGGTGTTTTCGGTACAATATTTATGTTGTGTCCTCGTCGTGAAATATTAACCGTCAGAACAAATGAAAAAACAACAGGCACACTTGAAGCCGTCCACATCAGAAACCAGAAACGTACGAATGGAGCTTACGTAACAGGAAATCAAAGATGGATTATTGGGAAGCAGAATTGCATGTTTTCATTGATGTCAAAGTCACAAGAAATCAGAATTTTGATTCTCGGTTAGGCTCGCAGTGCACATAGTAGCAACATTTGATTGGCAATTTCCGTTGTTGCTCTGACATTCAATAACCAGCCAATATTTATCTTCCACAATGCCTGTGTTCTATTATTGTGTCCAATAATTCTTTACGTAACGTGAGTCATCTAAAAATAAACAACATGCAAATAGCACTATCTGAATCCACGTGAAGGATTGACTAAAATCCTCTTTAATTTACTTACTGATGCCAGGAACCATGTATTGCATAACATAAAATATAAATACCTTTATACCGAATTTTTTGTAGTTTTATTGTCACTGTCTTGTATGAATAGACCAGAACACAGAATTGTTCATAGTGACAGATAAAATAATGAGTTTTACATCAGAAGTTTGGAATTGAATAAATTATAAAATAAGTGTTAAGCTTGTTGGATTATTAATGCAGTATTTAGCATCGAGTTTAATTTGTTGTAAAAAGGTAACTTATATTTTGTTTATATAATTTTGTCCTCAATAACAGTATTTTTTTATAATATAATAGTTTTTATTGCAATTATAATATTTAAAACATGATCATATCTATATTAATCTATATCTATATTATATTATATATATATATATATATATATATATATATATATATATATATATATATATATATATATATATAATATGTATGTGTGTTTATATATAATATGTATTTAGATATATATGTATATATACAAAGGGTTATTAGTGAAATAAAGATTTAATGGAAATGTTATGTGTGTGCGCGTGCGTGCGTGCGTGCGTGCGTGCGTGCGTGCGTGCGTGCGTGTGTGCGTTAAACATGTTTTGAATTCGATCTCATAGACTCGTATTAAATATCTCTTCAGTCCAGTGACTATCATCACTATTTTGTGATCTTTGTAATGATACAAGTCCACACACACACAGAGAGACCTTTCCCGTTAAATGTCGGCAAAAAACAGACGAGGCGTGGACTTTGATGCGTGATCAAATGCGCGAACCGTTGTGTGATGGCATTCAGGGATGATTGCTTTCGTGTCATTTTGTCTGAAACCGGCATCAAATTAATCGGTGGCGTCCGTCCGTCAGTACTACAGGTGGGCTTTCATGTGTGGTGTCGGTGTGTCACGTCAGTCGACAAACCTGTGCATGTTTGTTTGTGAGAGTCATGGCCTGCACACGCCACCACAGCAGCACCAACGGTGCGGAGAGCCACCGTGCTGCGCCGTGCTTGTGTTGACAGTACAGGCGACAGACCCTGGCGTGGAGACACGTGTTTATTGGCCTCAGGTGTCGCGCACTGCGTGGATAGTGTGTACATACATGCGTCCGCTTTAGTCACCTGCAGCGAGTGGTTTTTGTCCAGTTAGTTTGCTGCCGGGCTGGACTGTCCACATGAGTGACCACTGGCTTGCTGGTGTCACAGCTGTCATGGCACAGCTCGTCACACTGCCTTGTGACGTCGTCGTCACAAGGTGACAAGGACCGACTTACTTGTCGACACACCTTGCGTTGTTGGCATGGTGTGTTGCACATCTTGAGATGTGTTGAATCTTGTATGATGCGTAACACATTTTGTGATGTGTTCTGCTTTGTCGTCGCGACTTCATAGACGCATGTGTTGGGGTTTTTCGTCAGCATGTGTAACACACCTACAGATGTGTTAAGCCTACACTGCCAGCATGACTTGTTATACACGTGACACTACCCAGATGACAACAGTAATTCCACCGTCGCCCTGTGACTTGTGGACAAGTACGTTGATTGACACTGACAGGCAGGTGGGAAGGATTGATTACCTGCAGACAATCTGTTTACGGCATCAGTCTTTGAAGTGTGCCGGGCGTCGGTGTGTGCTCAATCTACCTTTGGATGTCGACGCTCATCGTAAAGTTGGGTCAATTTAAGCGGCAGCTCTTGTGCGGGCTGCAGGTAGGCTGCCTCTGGCCATTGTGATGACATGAGCAGTGTCTGCTCTTGACTGAGGGACATGTGGACCACAAAGGTTGTGTAGACTGGTAGAGGGTATCTAATTGATGCGCGTGCTCACACACAGTTATATTAAACATAACGAGTGGTAATAAATAGGGGACGCCCGTCCGTGGATGTTATGAATCTACAGATGTGTGTCTTCGCTTAAGAGAAGACACTGGAGCGTGCGTGTGACTGCACGCAGTACCTGATAGGATGAAAAGTGAATTGAGAGGACTGTGTCTGTGGCGTTGTTCTGTGCCGCTGTTGTCGCAGTCACACACCTGAAGCAGTTAACATGAGACAGGTAACATGGTTGCGTGTATTACCCCGCCCTCATCTAAATTGGTCATCCGTGGCAGCATGAGTGTCGACAGCCATGTGGGGTGACGATCCATACGGCCACGCGAGCAGAATGCGAGCATGTTCCCAGACACCCCACTGACGACGCTTCAAATCAACGACACGAACAACACCGGCGACGGCGACACTGACACACTTCAAACCGACCTCACCATCGGCATCGTCATGAGCATATTCGGCATCGTCGTCATGGCGACAAACGGCATTGCCCTCACGGCATCGCGCTACACGACCGGCGGCCGATGCCCGGAGATGATCTTCATCCGGACCCTCTGTGTGGCGGACACCCTGGCGGGGTTGTACGGATTTCTGCGCCCCATCCAACTCCTCACCTGCCCCCGGTGGGCGAATTGCTTCCTCGCTGAGGCTTTGCTCTTCACGTCGTTCATGGCGTCGAACCTGACACTGGTGCTAACAACTGTCGACTGCTACGTGCGCATCTGTCATCACGCGCTCTTCTACGTGAACAAAACCACCGTCATCTTCACGCTTGTCGTGCTGTGGAATGCTGCGTTCGTCATCGGGTTTGTGCCGCAGATGGACCTGAACGACGACGCCCGCGCGTGCTCGTTCTTCCATTTCTACAACACCAATTATCTCGTGTTTGTCGTCGCCGTGTTTGCCACGTGCATGGTGCCGTCGGTTGCGATACTCGCGTACATGCACGCGACGACACACCGCAATGCGCCCATCTCGTGCCTGTTCTACAGCGCCGAGCTCGCGAAGGATATCGTCACCACCGTACAGCTCGATGTCGCTGCACAGGTCGTGTTTTCCATTCCGTTCGTCGTCTATCTCATGCTGTACTGCCACGGCTGTCGACTGTACGGCAGCTCGGACAACACTACAGACATGATGTTGCTGCCGATCCCTTTCCTTCTCAAGTCGCTGCTAACCGCCGTGTTGCATTGTGTCTACTCGAAGAAGATCAAGATTGTCCTGATCGCGTGTTGTCGTCACTACATCCCATGTTGTGTTCGCTTTAACGTGGACGTCGGGCAGGACAGCGGCGCTGCGATTGCAACAATTTTGTGTATCGACGACAGCAGCACGTCAAACACGTCGCGGTCGATTCGTTTCAAATCCGAATACCCAGCAGGGGGCAGCACACAAAGACAGTTGCCGCAAAATATCGATCCGGCCACAAACGGCTATTACAATCCGGTGTCGTTGGAGCGATTGCCGTATCGTGCGTGTCTTAGTTCCGACCAGGTGTTCAATATACAGCAGGACACGTCCAGCTCAACGGTAGAAAGTGATTCTTCATTGGGTTTACCCAGCACGTCATGGATTAGACCACCCTATAATCATTCATACATGTTCCGTCCCAGCCTCGGTAATTTGTCTGACTTCTACCCGTCCACCGAAGGATCGAGTGTGGAGCGAAGCAGTAGCGGGGAAACTGTAGGACCGCAGCAAGTGTCGGAGCAAGCCACGATTGGTGGAACGATCAGGCCACTGAACTCTTCAGACAACTTCAGGAGAGAATCCAGTGCCATAGGCAGAAGACATTCGCACTGTTCACTGGATGTTGATAGGATATATTATGGCGGTTTGGTTGAAAGCGTGGAAGAAGACCAGGTGACATCACAGGCCGAAACACCGTTGAAGAAAGGCGCGGATGGAATAACGGAACAGGGCATCGCAAGACTGCGCTACCTTGTGGAGCAGGAACGAACCAGTCGACCACAATCGGAGCAATGCGGAGCACGTGGAGTGAGATTAGAGGAGTGTGAAGTGATGTCACCAGGTCTGTGCGAAAGACGGAGGAGGTACGGAGTGCGCTCTCAGAGTCTGCTCGACGGACTACGGCCGACGAGACTCGACTGTTTACTGGAGCGTGACGAGACGCGGTTCACCGAACCGAGTCAGGGGGAATACAGGACCTACACAACGAGGTCCCAAAGCCTGCCGGAACACTTCTTCTCCCCCATCCTCTCTCCCAAATCCCACCAGCGCGCCACCAACAGCCTCTTTCACTCCCACCGCAAAAAGCCGTCATTCCTGCGGCTGCCGTCTGAAGTTGACCTCGGTCAGTCTATGCAGTTGAAGGCATCTGTGCCTTGTGGACATTTCGTGTCCACCAACGTCGACCCCTACTGCCCAATACACGGGCATATGCAGAAGAGGGCATATCCGGGTAATTCTGTCAACACCGTCGTGTCAGACCACTCACAAAGTGAGGCAACTTTGTCACATGTCACAAGTCACAAAGAATCGGACGTGTCAACGAATGAACAGAGTAGCACAAACAGGGACATAGCATGTCAGTTTCCACTCCGGGTCAATCTCGATGATTACATCGCTGGCTTCAAGAAGATGAGACATCCACGAAGCAACCATCACCTGTGGAGTAAATCAGAGAATTCACCGGCAAATACCACGAGTGGTTTTTCACATCAGCGAGGCACCAGCAACGATAATGGGGCACGCTCGACATACGCCTCAAAGGTATTGTCGCCACCCGCGGTGCGCTGTAAATTATCCTCGAGAGCACCGGCAAACCACGGTGGGTCCAATCACATTGGTTCGTTAATGGATAAGACAACGAAACCTTTCTTATTGCCGCATACGTCAGGTGATTTAACTAGCGTGGTGAGGTCGGCAGACGAAATGAAACATGATAATCCCATAAAGTTGCTCGAATGTCCCAGCTCATCAAGTCCGAGGCATTTCACGCAGTCAGAAGTGCACACGATGCCGATGCTGTCACCGGCTGTTTTGATTAAAAAACAACTGAGACTGGATGTGGTTTGCCCTGTGAGCGGGGAAGACATACTGTTGCAGGCGGTTTGTGATTCACCACCTCAAGCATCTGACGCAGAGAAGACAAATCCTTCACAGGCAGTCGTTTGTGCAAGGAAGAACATTTGCCATGACACAGGCGATGTCAGTTGTCGTCAAGCCGGGGAGAACATTTCGTGTAACACACCTGATGTGGATTGTGACTACGCAGGGGAAAATATTTCTTGCAACACATCAGATGTGAATTGCAGTGGTGCTCGGGACATTTCATGTGGCACGGCTGATGTTGATTTTCATTGCGCAGGGGAAATCATTCCGCGCAACACGTCCAACGGAGATTATCGTCTTGCCAGCGTAAACAATTCATGTGACACAGCGCACAACAGTCCTCACACAAATTCAACAGTGGAGAATATTTCAGCAACTGACGGTTCGCATGATCCAATGCCTATATCGATGAATGAAACATCTGGATCAATCGTTTCTGAAAGTTTGACGAGTAAACAGTGTCACGACAAAGTTGTTCATGTAAATGACCTCAGAACAAAAACAAACAGTTTATTAGAAGAACAGCGCGGTCGTGCGGATATTAGTGTGATATTAAACTGTAGGACGTTGAGACCGCAAGAGACGGTCGTGACCGACACGCGGATGTGACAGGGCGGCAGACGACAGGTGTAACTTCTGAACTGCTGTGATATCCCCCGCATACTTTGTCTCTATCGCAGAATCTATTCACTCGTTTTAGTTCGTCCAAAAATATTAAAATTTATTTAGCCAATCACACGTCAGTGTTGATGGTATTCAAATATGTTGTGTGTGAATAGTTTATGTCATGAACCTTGCTATTAAGGTCGGCAAAGTGACCTTAATCGAAAGGTGACTGAATTGAATTAGTAGGACAAACTAGCAAATTTATACTTCGCTGCTAAAAACACGAATACGAGACCATCGTAAAGTGACCCTAATTGTGAAATGGCTGTATTGCCATGGTGACCTTAATTGTGGGGTGGCTGTATTACTGAAAGTGATGCTCAACTTGGAATTGTACTTGATCTGATGTTTTTAGTCCCAACCCTGTGCACAGTGCTGTACTCATCCGTAATGGATCTGCACTGGAACCTCTGTATTAAGGACACCCTCAGGATTGGGTTGAAGTGATCTGAATGGTCAGCTGACTGTAACAGGAGTAATTTCCTACACTTTGCTATTACAAAAACAATTTGTGCCTGGGTGACTTTATTACTAACACAAAGTTCTGCTATAAATCCACTGCCCGTTAGAGACACGTTTCCCATTTCGCCATTAACACGTTTTTGACTTGCCCAGTGGATATTTATGAGTTATACGAGATACAAGATCACGGCACAGGTGTAGACCTCACCGGTGTATTCAGATCATGCTAATTTTTTCACCCAATAGCAGATACGTTTCACGTGATCGTTCATTTTTGATTAAGTGCGTCCGCTTTTTGTACATTGTTTTCATTGTTGATTTGTGTGGCTGGCATTGTTAATTTATCTTGTTGTTTCTATCGCATTTTTCGCCCGTTGGTTACGTTGCTCTCATATCGCGGAAGAATGATTGTATGGAGAGCTCCGTTTGCGTCAGTGTTTAAGCTGGCTTGAAATGCCTGGTGGCATTTGTGGGAATGTTTGATAACAGTTTTTTTCAGTCCTCCCTGGCATAATGACACTGCTTGTTGATGGTGCAAAAACATGTAAATGTGGTCTTTTGTGACACAGATATTATGGTGAGATTGCGATAAGCAATAGATGTGGAAGATATTGGTGTTTTTATTCGATCAGTTGTCATTTTCTGTATACTATAAATTCAGTCTGACTTTGTAACTGAATAGGTCGTTATGAAGCTGTGCGTGATAAAAAGAGAAGATTAAATTTGCATTGAAGTGGGCGTGATAACCTTCCATTAGCTTGCTGTGCGTCATCATGATTTGTCTCGTATGAAATTGTAACGTAATTTGTAGATTTTGACACAGTTGCACACATGGCAGAATCATAAAATTTATCATATTCTTTGTTTTGTTCTGTTTACCGAATTCTGTAATCGCAGTTCTTGACATGTTAGTGTTATATTCTATATCAAATTTGCAGTGTTATAAATTGGGCAGTGTGCATTAACTGCACACAAAAATATGTAAAATGCAACAATTTGGGGATTCTGACAGTGGGAAACACATTGAAAGTTTAAATACATGACTTGAGTTCCCCTTTAGAAATAGCTTTTCCATTTCAAAAGTACATGTATATACAATTTCAGCGTACTGATTAGTGGTATCTTTGTAATTTTTATAGGGGAATAATTTTCACGACTACGGGGTGTGCAAGCCATTTCTTTACTTTACCTGCATTGCATTCATTTTCATAAGTAAAAACATAATCATTTAAAACAGCATGACAATTGACTAGAAAGTCAGCCAAGTCAATTTAACAAATGTCAGCATAATTGTTTTTAAATGATACATGAAAAAATTGACTTTGAAGGCTAAGGTCAGCTGTTTTGCTCAGCAGAAGTAGTCGGAACAAGCTTGTTATTGGGGTCCAGTTCAAAATTATTTGTTATTCTCTGAAGAGTTCGTAAAATATTCTTACACACAAACATTCTACAATGTCATATTCAATTCTGGATATGTCCGATTAGTTGCAAAATGATGATACAATCAAACTGAGGGCTTGAATGAGAGACCTTTACATGGGCATTTATCTCTATATGTCAAAATATAAATAAAACATAATGATAAATGAACTGAAGTTTATGTAAAATATAACATTGTGTATTGAACCATCAAGTGAAGATATGCGTCATCGTGGTCCAATTACGTCGGATAATTTTAGTTTATTTGCTCTCATCCCATACATCCATGCTATCATGCAACAATAAAACCTTTACTATGGATCTGAAGGAATCGGCACCAGGCTGCGAAAACATAAAACTTGTTAATACCTGCAGTTTAAATGTCGAGACTTACATTCTGTTTATCCTGGAGGTCACGTTTGTCGTGTCAATTCATCAAGTCCCACGTTAAGTGACGATGATTCAATGTTGACATTGACAACTGATTAGTTAGCAACGTCTTAGATCTCGAGATAAAATGCTGGCGTGTCGAGCCGGATATTGTGCGATGCAGTAGAGCGTGATTCGTTGATGCCCTAGCGTGTCAGTGAGTATGAAGTAACTATTGATTAACTTGTGTCTGTCGGATCTCGCCTCCGTTTAAAAACTGCATTGTCTCAATGCGACAAACAAACATGTTATGACTATTGTCGAGCCAGACTTGTTTTGATAAACAGCGCAATGTTTCATTATTTTCAATTGTTATTATTTCATTTACATGTTTTTATATTTGTGATGTAATTAAGCAGTGGTTTTATTATGATGTATCAATATTTTAACGATATTTTCTGTACATGTGAAGCGCCATGAACAGTCGAGTATAGCGCTACAGAAAATAAATATTACAAGATAAGTTTAATGTGCCAAAGGAATTTATTGTACACATCACGGGAATTCGAATGCAAAAACAAGGTATATACAAATCATTACTAATTTAGTAATTGTCTGATTGTCTCAAGAGACAGTACTTGCTATGGCCAAGAGAACACCTCATTTGGCTTATCCTGACTTTATAACAATGTAGTTGGCTTCTTGTTGGTAAGAATTTGAAACACTTAGACATTGGGTGACCTTTGTCTTTCGTAACTGAGTTTGTGTTCGCCAAGGTAGTTTCTGTCTTCACAAGTTGTGTGAGGCCAATACTTGGAAATTACCAAGTACATCGCGTCACTGTGCATCTTATTCTATTATTGAAATATTTCACTTGTGGGCGGATTTGATAAATATATTCTAACTCATAGCATTACATGTGTTATGCATTGTGTTGAAGTTGGTATTTAAATATTTTAGAGTAGTGTATTTGTTTTCATTTCACATATGGCCAAGTTACTAAGGATTCTAGGCATAGCTTTATGCAGAGACCAGTCCACCCGCTATTTGGACAGGTAGAAATATGGGGGGCTGGGTAAAAAATTAATGAGCACAAAAGTCTTCAAAAATCATAGATATTGTTAGTTATGCCTTAGAAATGAGTGTAAATGGTGTCACATGTGTGTTTGTAGCCCACTTCAGGTCAAAAATACATTTAAAGTTTGCAAACTGGCTAAACAGTTGACATCCACCAAAAATGTGCAACTGGCAAAAAATTTTATCTTGCATAAAACCCTGATTCTAGGCGCAGGTAGACAGAATCTTATTTGAGGTGACATCTGGCAGCATACAGTCAATAGTACATCAGTGAACTCTCACGCAATATTATCTCTATTCTGCTGTAATCTGACTCGTTAATTTACATGCTGTACTAAAACATCAGCACACTTGATTGCGGAAAAATCCGTCACCAAATGTCAACAGGTGATGTATAGGAACGCATCCGTCTTCATCGTCAGTCGTCACGGTCATTCCCTGTCACGTCACGCCCTCGTCACGGTGGTTGTCATATGACGAGATAGGATGCACATGACTGACAACAGGTCGGAGTGGAGCGTGTTATTGATTCCAAGTACACGCAGGTGTTACAAAATAGTTCTGTAGTCGGATTGGGTTTGGTTATCAAGATATATTCTTATGTAGCATCAGTGAATTATAACACGTCGTTTTGCGTCGATCGGAGTCGCCAGGGCACACAAATGAGAAATTAGCATGCTAAAAAGGCATTGTTTATTGAGTTGTGGTCATAAAAATAACACGGGTAGGTTGTTTTTTAATGTGTAATGTTCACGCTTTGACGTAAGCATATTTGACTGCGCTATTATCAGTTAGTGATAAATGCGCTAACGCCCATGTCATGTTTTAATAAACGTATCTCCTAATGTAATGGCCCACCAGGTCGTTTGATGAGTTGCAAAGGTGACAGAAATGATTAAATTATATTCTAATGGCCTCTACATGTAATGTTCTATTAAAATCTAGTCAGTTCATTATCCATGTTTACGACTTTCTCGTTGCTGTCAGTTGTGGCCACATCTAGGGTTCTCGGGTAGGTTGGGTTAGCTGGACGTCTCTCCAGGTGCACCTGTCGTGGGCAAATGATGCTTCTGCCTTGTGTTAGATTTTCTTCATGTTCATTTCAGAAACTGAGATGCCGGCAAGACACTAATTACTAATTTAAGAATTATGTGCGTTTTATATTGTTACATATTTCTAAACAAACAAAACAGAACTAAGGAGTGTTCATAGTTTTTCATTTATTACTTGATGTAGTGTTCTTCAGATAAATATATATATGATCTTGAAGGTTAATATATATAATTGTGTGTGTGTGTATATATATATATATATATATATATATTGTGTGTGTGTATATATATATATATAATATTATATATATATATATATATATATATATATATATATATATATATATCTTGAAGATACTATCCACAAAGGCTTGTTTAGTTTTTTCCATGATAATATTCAGTCGATGTACCCACAGGAGAATATGCAAATAGTATACAGGGTATCCAGTTTCAAAACAACTTTTATTGGCAATATCATCAAAGTGGGCCATGTTGACCGCAAAACCCTCTCATGTTTAAGCATGCCACCATTTTCCACGTTCATGTTACTCTCACTTTGTAAGTATTTCAGTACTACAGCCCTAAGATATTGTGATCACTGAGTACTGCATTCCCAGTCACTTGACATGAAAATCTACTGCTATTCAAGATGTTATCATCATTATATATATATATACATATATATATATATATATATTCTGAAAATTTTATATTCAATAACTAATGTAGTTAGGATATCTTTTAATTTCAGAATCGTAAACCTGACAAATACATCATTCACAATTTGCATAATGACCGAATATACTGCCGCTAATGTCATCCGCCATTACTGCGGTCAAATAGTTTTGCAATCAACTGATTGCAAAATTCAACAGGGCCATAATCCATGATTAGCACTGTTCTACTGTTAAGGAAGGCATCAGACTTAAGGCTATATAGAATACGTGCCTCCACATAGCGGATGATTGTACGTTAAGATCAATTTGAATAGCAAGCCACAATAGGGGCTTATGACATTCAAGTGTCACAGACCATGTGGCCGCAAAAGGGGCCTGTCGTAATGAAATGGTTAAGTATTTCCAATCTTCCTTAGGGTCGGTAATGCTGATAATCCTACACTTTTATCCCTAATTAGGGACCGCATTGTGAAATGTTTCGGTATGCACCAACTCAACCTGAGCCATGGCCAACACATTCGAGCGCCGCAGCCGTGGGAAAATCAGAAATCATTTCACCGATTCCGTAAGCCTCATGTGTTGAGAATTCGCGCAGATTAAATTGCGTAAGTAAATCAGTGGACGCGTCGTTTGTCTGCCGTCGCATGGCATTCACAAGTGCATGTTACTGACAGATTTGTTCTGCAGTTCTGTAATGGAACATGTCGCTTGTCAGAGAGAAAGACGACGTTTATCTCCAGACGGATTGGTCGCTAAAAGCCAAAGGATAATGCGCTCGGTCCGGAGGTGTAATAGGTTTTTTTGCCGGGACCAGCGATTAATTGATGTGGAAGTTGTGGTGTTCGATCACTGCTGAAACAAAGCATTCGATAAACCAGAGGAGGCTGTTTCATTAATAACACTGACGTATGTGTTACTCATTCTGGGGTTTTGTTCAGTGGTATGTATGGAGTGAATGTTTATTTCCGTAATATCCATTTGTAGGTACGTTTTTAAAAAGTATAATTATTCATTTATTGTAGAGAAGGAAACAGTTGTAATGCACTTATTAATTAAGCACCATGCAACTGAGTCATGTATGTGCTATTGACATATTAATAATATGAACAATAGAAAACCGAAAAAGGATAAAAGGTGTTTGTATTCAGGATTCAAAATACGTGTAGATAATTTTTATAATATATAGTGTTGCTAGTGGATCTAAGTTTGTGTAATTAATTAATACACTGATCCTTATAATATAGTACAACGATATAATCACTTCAACACTTAAATTGAATTACAGTAGTAATGTAATTAAAGTAATTCTCATTAATAAATGTAATTTCTATAAGTGTAATTTATGTTTACTTTTTAAAGTTAATATTGTTACTGACATGTTACAGAGTGTTACGAAGGTTAATATTATGGATGTGTTTAGCTACTGCTTTTTTTGTGTTTTGTTAAAATATTTGAACCTTACAGTATTGTACCTTTTTAAAACAACCACCTTCCAATTAAGATTACGGTAGGCGACTCTAAGATGATTTCCAGAGTAGAAAAATATTGGAAATGAGTCTTCCCCATTCAAGTCACAAGGCATGACCATACGGTGACCTTAAACGTATGTTCTATAGAGCAATCTTAATAGTCCTTAGGGTGACCTTAATAGTGAGGTCCTTATGATGACCTTAATAGTGAGTTCCTTATGGCAACATTAATAAGGAGGTCCTTTGGGCGACCTTAATACTGAAATACTTATAGCGACCTTAATAGTGAGGTTCTTATGATGACCTTAGTAGCAAGGTGCCAGTTAAATATCTTTCATTTACCAATACTATATCCTTTATTATGTAACTAATAAAACAGTTGTTATGCCTACGTTATATTTAATTTAAACAGAGAATGGACTGTATAATTCTTTTTATTGAAATACACCAGACTCGTCATTATAATCTTTCAATTTATTGTGTAATTAGTTAATTTTATTTTTTAAATCTGTATTAATACAGTAACATTGTTTTGTATTTGTATGTTCTGGTCAGACATACTTTTTGAATGTGAACATCGAGGGGAGAGTTACACGTGTAAATAGAGGATTCAGTGTTATAATGTACTGAGTAGACTGTACTTGAGTTGTTGACGTCACAACGCCAACAAAGAGTTTATGTTTTTGAATGCAGTGAACCGTCTGAGTCCGAATAAAAACAGCATTCACTGTCTGTATATTCTGAGTCGTCAATGAGCACTGTCATCTGTCACCGATGGGCTCTTCTGTCATTCTGGCGGTGGGTGACAGCTATTTACTCTGAGGTGCCAGTGTGTCTTCTCTCTCTCAGGGTCATCCGTCTCTGTCCCCGTGTCCAGGTGTCCAGTGCAGGCGGCTAGTGTCATTATGTGCAGTGACTGTCTCGCACTAAAAGTATCCCTTTCACTCAACATCAGATCGATTGATTCTGTGGCTGCGGTCGTATCAGACCCAAGGATCACTTTTGTTTACCAATATACACAGGGAATGATCTGTACTGTGCATACGTGCGTGCGTGCGTGGGTGCATGCGTGCGTGCATGCATGCATGCGTGCGTGTGTGTGTGTTAGCGTGTCTGTATATGTGTGTACGTATATATGAGTGAGTGTGTGCATGCATGCCTGCGTGCAAGAGTGAGAGTGGTTGAATGGTTAGGGTGCAGAATTGTCATTTGGGGAACTAAAAAAGGTAAGTTTTTATATAGCACAGTAGCCAGTCCTTAGGACTGCTCAAAGCACTTTTACACTTTACTTCCCTGGCAGACCTATTCAATCAAACACCCTCTCAACTTCTCTGGGAAGCATCCAACCACATGCTATAACTAATGTGCGAAAGGCTGCTCGTACACATATCCACCGCTGTCTATAGCCAGATACTCATTTATACAGCTGAGTGAACTGGAGATGTAGAGTGGAAAAACTTGCCCAAGGTTTTAACACCGCAGCACAGGATTCGATCCCGGGTTCTCTTAGTCGGGAGTCCGAAGCTCTACCCCTGAGCCATTGCGCTCTACAACTAGGGTTTGATCTGGGCAATGGTTCCATATTGGATTAGTTGTTGTGCAATTTAGTGTCTTTTGGAAGATCCCCAAAAGGCTGATCACCCCTTTTTTGTGACTATGCCCGTGGAAGAAAAAGATCATATACAGGGAGATGGAAGGGAGATGGAAGGGAGATGGAAGGGAGATGGGAGGGAGATGGGAGGGAGATGGAAGGGAGATGGAAGGGAGATGGAAGGGAGATGGAAAAACCCAGTCATGGACTCTCATTTCTCAAGCACACAAGACAGCCGCTTGACTGATGGTCATTAATTGAAGATATAGAAACATTATTATCTGAATATGATTTTGCATATAGTTTAAACTCAGAATTATAGCTTTGATTTTATTTATTAACCTTCATCATCCGTATTCTGTAAGAGCAACATTCTAAGACTGGTTGGAACGTGTGATTTTTGTCCAATTTCTCGGCTCACCCGATCACCCCAGTGCCATATTTACTTGGAATTTGGCCTATTTGTAGGTGCTTTTATTGGGGTGGATTCTAGTATGTCCTGTGTCATTTAGCACTTAATTGCAGGCAGCAGGTTCTCAGATTTAATCAGACTGGGAGATGCGAGAGAGGGGAGACATAGGACGTCTTTACAGGTGTCTCAAAGTTTTATTCTGATTTACTGTGCAGCGCCTCTGTCACGTGACAGATGAAAGTCACTCACGAAAGTCGGCCTTTGTTCTGTCTGTCATGTTGCAATAACCCGTCGTGTGGCGTGACCTCACACACATGATATCAGGATATCACACACGTGATATCATGTGTCGTGTGGATATTTAGAATTGGGTGAAATGGACCTGTGTTTTCTAACTGACTTATCTTCAATGTTTGGTATAGAATTTATTAGTTAAGTAAACTTAAATTCAGGTATGTATATAAATGATACGACAATGTAATTGCCCAGTATTATGTCTACGATTGAAACATTGATGATAATTAAATAAGTATAATAAGTTTTTCTTAATACAGTGTAAATATAATTATTTGAATAACTGTAACTAATTAAATAAAACAGATATACAAAAATAACTAATCAGCCAAGTCCACACTATCACGTGTACCAGGACTGTTAGAAAAAGAGTAATTAATTAAACATATATAAATATATGACTAATCAGTTAAGTAATAAATACGACGGTATCTATCATATGTCCACCAATAAAGATGACGCGTGATCAGTCACGTAATCACTTTTACTGTGATTGAATGCGTAATCCGTTTCAACGCAGTGAAGAGATAATTAGTACAGGGAGCTCGTACTGGGGATAAGTTCCATCAGTGATCAGGTGCGATTACTACAGTGTTGACAAGGTCACAATGACCCCGGTGACACGTATCTACCTCTACTCACATCGCCTGTCATCAGATCAGCGTGTCGGTTCAGTGATGTACAAGTTGTGCTCGTATATTAGGCGAGATATACCGGCGTGTGCACTGTGCATGTGTACTCGCGTGCCGTGCGAGTCATTGTTTAGACCTAAGTGATCCCACAAATCAGAACTACGTGTTGTCGTTGTAAGTAGCTGTCAGACTGATTAGTTACTGTGTTTGTTACTGTCGCGTTACCAACTGTTGGTTTGATTTACCGTATTGTGTTAATTTAGTCAATAAATGGGGTAGATAAATTCAGATGTGGGGTCAAATACATTGAAAAGTATTTAAATGCAAATGTATTCAACATTTCAGATGCAAACACGTTTAGCGTATACTTTTTAAACACTTTTCTAATCCTCAGGTGAAACAAAAATAAATTAATTACACAACATAAATGAGATAACTGTTGTATTTTAAAAAAATGGATAAGTATTTGAATGTTCAAATACTTTTAAAATGCATTTAAATGCAAATATTTTGGCTCAAACTGTTCAAGTGCAGATACTGTTTCAGTTGCATTTAAATGCATTTACATTTTACCTCAAATATAGTATTGCAATGTCAGATGTTTTGAACCTTCCCAGGCCCTTTAGAATTGACCTGAGAAATGTAACAAAAACTGAGCACTGGTCGATGGTAGCTGTGTACTGTTGATGTCACCTGGTCGATGGTAGCTGTGTACTGTTGATGTCACCTGGTTGATGGTAGCTGTGTACTGTTGATATCACCTGGTCGATGGTAGCTGTGTACTGTTGATATCACCTGGTCGATGGTAGCTGTGTACTGTTGATATCACCTGGTCGATGGTAGCTGTGTACTGTTGATATCACCTGGTCGATGGTAGCTGTGTACTGTTGATATCACCTGGTTGATGGTAGCTGTATACTGTTGATATCACCCTGTTGATGGTAGCTGTGTACTGTTGATGTCACCTGGTCGATGGTAGCTGTGTACTGTTGATGTCACCTTGTTGATGGTAGCTGTGTACTGTTGATGTCACCTTGTTGATGGTAGCTGTGTACTGTTGATGTCACCTGGTCGATGGTAGCTGTGTACTGTTGATATCACCTGGTCGATGGTAGCTGTGTACTGTTGATATCACCTGGTGATGGTAGCTGTGTACTGTTGATGTCACCTGGTCGATGGTAGCTGTGTACTGTTTATGTCACCTTGTTGATGGTAGCTGTGTACTGTTGATGTCACCTTGTTGATGGTAGCTGTGTACTGTTGATGTCACCTGGTTGATGGTAGCTGTGTACTGTTGATGTCACCTGGTCGATGGTAGCTGTGTACTGTTGATGTCACCTTGTTGAAGGAAGCTGTGTACTGTTGATGTCACCTTGTTGATGGTAGCTGTGTACTGTTGATGTCACCTTGTTGAAGGAAGCTGTGTACTGTTGATGTCACCTTGTTGAAGGAAGCTGTGTACTGTTGATGTCACCTTGTTGATGGTAGCTGTGTACTGTTGATGTCACCTTGTTGAAGGTAGCTGTGTACTGTTGATGCCACCTGGTCGATGGTAGCTGTGTACTGTTGATGTCACCTTGTTGAAGGAAGCTGTGTACTGTTGATGTCACCTTGTTGATGGTAGCTGTGTACTGTTGATGTCACATTGTTGAAGGAAGCTGTGTACTGTTGATGTCACCTTGTTGAAGGAAGCTGTGTACTGTTGATGTCACCTTGTTGATGGTAGCTGTGTACTGTTGGTGTCACCTGGTCGATGGTAGCTGTGTACTGTTTATGTCACCTTGTTGATGGTAGCTGTGTACTGTTGATGTCACCTTGTTGATGGTAGCTGTGTACTGTTGATGTCACCTGGTTGATGGTAGCTGTGTACTGTTGATGTCACCTGGTCGATGGTAGCTGTGTACTGTTTATGTCACCTTGTTGAAGGAAGCTGTGTACTGTTGATGTCACCTTGTTGATGGTAGCTGTGTACTGTTGATGTCACCTTGTTGATGGTAGCTGTGTACTGTTGATGTCACCTTGTTGATGGTAGCTGTGTACTGTTGATGTCACCTGTTGATGGTAGCTGTGTACTGTTGATGTCACCTTGTTGATGGTAGCTGTGTACTGTTGATGTCACCTTGTTGATGGTAGCTGTGTACTGTTGATGTCACCTGGTTGATGGTAGCTGTGTACTGTTGATGTCACCTGGTCGATGGTAGCTGTGTACTGTTGATGTCACCTTGTTGAAGGAAGCTGTGTACTGTTGATGTCACCTTGTTGATGGTAGCTGTGTACTGTTGATGTCACCTTGTTGAAGGAAGCTGTGTACTGTTGATGTCACCTTGTTGATGGTAGCTGTGTACTGTTGATGTCACATTGTTGAGGAAGCTGTGTACTGTTGATGTCACCTGGTCGATGGTAGCTGTGTACTGTTGATGTCACCTTGTTGAAGGTAGCTGTGTACTGTTGATGTCACCTTGTTGATGGTAGCTGTGTACTGTTGATATCACCTGGTCGATGGTAGCTGTGTACTGTTGATGTCACCTGGTTGATGGTAGCTGTGTACTGTTGATGTCACCTTGTTGATGGTAGCTGTGTACTGTTGATGTCACCTTGTTGATGGTAGCTGTGTACTGTTGATGTCACCTTGTTGAAGGAAGCTGTGTACTGTTGATGTCACCTTGTTGAAGGAAGCTGTGTACTGTTGATGTCACCTTGTTGATGGTAGCTGTGTACTGTTGATATCACCTGGTCGATGGTAGCTGTGTACTGTTGATGTCACCTGGTCGATGGTAGCTGTGTACTGTTGATGTCACCTGGTTGATGGTAGCTGTGTACTGTTGATGTCACCTTGTTGATGGTAGCTGTGTACTGTTGATGTCACCTTGTTGATGGTAGCTGTGTACTGTTGATGTCACCTGGTTGATGGTAGCTGTGTACTGTTGATGTCACCTGGTCGATGGTAGCTGTGTACTGTTGATGTCACCTTGTTGAAGGTAGCTGTGTACTGTTGATGTCACCTGGTCGATGGTAGCTGTATACTGTTGATGTCACCTGGTTGATGGTAGCTGTGTACTGTTGATGTCACCTTGTTGATGGTAGCTGTGTACTGTTGATGTCACCTGGTTGATGGTAGCTGTGTACTGTTGATGTCACCTGATTGATGGTAGCTGTGTACTGTTGATGTCACCTGATTGATGGTAGCTGTGTACTGTTGATGTCACCTTGTTGATGGTTTGTGTTTGTGTTGTTCAGAGGCGGAGGATGAGCAGACAATCTGTACCTTCTTCAACTCCCCCGCCGGCTGTTTTAGGGGCGCCAACTGTCGCTTTGAACACATCCGCAACACTGGTAAGTAACCATACACATGCACACATGCACACATGCACACATGCACACACGCAGTCGCATGCAGACATGCACATACACACACACATACTGTTTAAACAAACTATTTTTGTTTCACAATATTCATTTGTTAAAAAATAAATACAAATTATGGACTAGAGTAAAGAATAAGTATTTAAAATAGGTGTTGTTTGGTTTATATTGTTATTAATGTCTTTTTAGTTTTATAGTGTTATATACTGTTTTGTTATATTACAAATAATGATGTTCTTGCCTTTTTTCGACAGTTCTATATATCTATAATTTAACAATTTGCCACATTATAATGTCTTGCTACTGTTGTGAAACTAAAGTTTTATTCGTTGATTCATTCATTCACTCACTCACTTATTCATCCTAACTATGATGCATTGTTGATGTAGCTAATTAGTGATCTTCTACAAATATGACACAAATCCACAGCTGTCGGACCTGCTTAATCATGTAATAGGTGACTTTGTAAAGTTAATATTTACTTTGATCACAGTTTGTCAAATTCGCTTGATGATCCCACGTGTCGCTTAAAGCAATAATAAATGTAATCTAGAGCGCTCCATCTAAATAGTCAAACCCGGGCTATTTATAGAATCTCACAAAACATACACATTTTTTTAGACAACTATTGTCTGTGACATCACCATGGAGACAATTAATGACATCATTATTCCCGTCAGATGCGGTGACCAATCAGCGTCGGGCGGTCTACCTGCGTAATGACCTAGAGAGCATGCTGCCGCCCCCAAAACAGGACAGCTGGGTGGCCGTAGAACTGACCGCTGTGTCCAGTCCAAGTCACTTCTACGTCACCTTCCCCTTTGGAACGAGGCCAGTGGTCGAACTACTCCAGGACGAGACGGCCAGCGACGGTGGGTGGCGGACGAACTAAAATCACACACTGAAAAATAATTTGATTAACCCTTTTGTGTTGATGGGCCGCTGAGCCTGGTTTCTCAGGATTTAGGCACAATAGAAGTTACCTAATTCTTATTATTACATTTTTTCAAGAAACCTCCCATTTTATGTCAGTTTCTGACACTTTGCCTTTGGTTTAATCAGTAAAAATGGGCAGTTGAGTTTTTATATAATGGTCACTGTATTTGACCATTGGAACCATCAAAAGCACTTAACATCTCCCCTTCCCCTGTTTATGACAGATCTAACGCAAACTGAACACTGTGGAAGTATTCAGTCATGATGCAGCTACTGCACAAAGTCAATTTGTAAACACAGACCCAAGTACTAATTGTGACGAAATGAGTCATATGTCAACAAACAAACAAAAATTGAGTTAGTCACACCATTGGAAAGAAGATGTATTAATCTTTCCAATGGTGTAAATATTATGGAGATATCTCACACACAGCCAAAGTTATTGGACGCTGAACATGCCTAGGGTAGAAAGTTTCAAACGGAGAAAAATGCATTTGAAGTTTGCGGTCACATAAGCACACAGTCGAGTACATTGTCATTTCCAAAATCGGCCGTTTTGCTTCTATTACTCCATTTGATGCATTCGAAATAAACTACCAAGGCATGTTCGCTGTCAAAGATATATCATGCTAACTGTTTACTGAAATTATTACAACATAATCCGAGTATTTAGCAATGTTTTGTGGCAGCGACCCGATCAATTCCACATTGTTTACGGCTAGCGAGAGCGCACTGCGCCTGCGCGCACTGCTCTAAGCCAATCAGGGCCCCGCTGTCAGCTCCTCACGGCGTCTAGTGACGTTTATTCACAGATAGGCCTCTCGCATTAAGCGCTGCTATTGGCTTACACTGACGTCAGTGGGGATTTCTACTACAAGAATCCGAAAGAGGGCGTCCAGGGCTTTCCTGTAGAACCAAATAAGTCCGCCATGCGTTGAGGGAAACCCCAAAGAATGCGACATGAACTAGTGCGATTTATCGGTTCTGTTTTACGAAATTCATGCGTGAAATGTTACGTAGTGTGTCTAAAAAGGCTATAAAATGTACTAAATAATAATATAAATGAGAAATAAGTATTGCCAATTGACAAAAAAGATACCAAAGTATACTTTGGTGACAAAAAGTCAAAATCGTCGAAATTCATCGTTCCATGTTTATGCGGTGTTTTCTCGAAATCAAGTTCGCTGACATACGACTCATTTCGTTAGAACACGTCACAATTACAGAGGTTTGAACAGTTATTGTTGGGTGAACTAAAATTTAAAAAATAATTCCATCAAATAACATTTTTTTCAATAAAACTTCCATTTTATAAATTTTCTATGATGCTTAATGCAAAATCATCCAATTAGCATTTCTTTTTTGAATACCTGGTTACCAAGGTTACTATCACTGCGATATGTGTTCTTTTTATATAGACGTAATACACTGTAAATATGGTCCATATAGATGAGTAGTTTTTAAGGCATGACATAAAGTTTTTGTAATCCATTTGCAAACCGGAAGATCCCCATTAATTAAGTAATATTGCTTTTTGATGCTAATTTGATGCCCCTCTGGCACGAGGTGACTCACCTGCTACTGTAATGGAGCAGTGTCAGACTAGCACACAACTCATACCCTCCAGCTGGCAGGTTTTCTAAACACCAGGCTCTCGTAAAAACAACTATTGTCATTGGCAGGCTTTAAAGGCCAAGCTATCCTTGTTTCATGACAAATTTTTTGGAGTCTAGATCTCCACGTAATGCCATTTTGAGTAGGTAGATAGATGGGGGAATAGAGAGGGATGAAAGGGGAGAGAGGAGGGGAGGGCAGCGCAAGAGAGGGGGAAAGGCAGGGGAGGGGGAGAGAGAGAGAGAGAGAGAGAGAGAGAGAGAGAGGAGAGAGAGGATATATATATATATATATATATATATATATATATATATGTTCCATTTTCTCCATGTACTAATTGTTGCAGTTATTGTGTAGCAATAATAACCACATCAAAGACCTGGTTGACGTGAGTAAGTAAGTGTAACGACCTCCCATACCACCTCCTTGGCCTCTGTCAGGCCCTGTACTGGAGCCAGTGGTGACTGCCCTGTCAACAGTTGCATTCTTCCCCTGCCTGCTGCCTCACACACTCAACAGGGAAGCGGAACTGTCTGCCGCAGTGTGTGAGGCGATAATAAGATAATAACCAAGGAGATAATAAGATAATAACCACAGTGATAATAAGATAATAACCAACCACATCTTCGGTGTTAGTGAAAATCATAGCACATCAAAGACATGGAAGATGTCAGACAAGAGATAATATTGATTAGTAGCACCACCACCCCCGCCACCAGTTTGATTGAACATGAGATATATCATTACTGTAGTAGCGCAGTGGGCCAGGGTGGGGCATCGCACTCTCCACTAAGAGGACCCGGGTTCGAATCCTGTGCTGTCATGTAAAACCCTGGGCAAGTTTTTTCACTCTACACTGCTTCAGTTCACTCAGCTGAGTACCTGGCTACTGATAGTGGTGGATATTTGTGTACGAATAACCTTCACTCATTAATTCCAGCAATGCTTCACGAAGAAGTTGCGATAGTGGTTGATTTAAAGGGTCTGCCTGGGACTAAAGCGTAATGCACTTTGAACAATCCTGCAATTATATATTTTATTATCCAGCTGTGATTAACAAAACGTATTAGTGCATGTTCGATGCTAAAATGACAAGTGTCTTTTAACTCAGTTAAATACAGGCAAGAAAGTGGACTTATTCCAGATGTGCTTGTCATGTCATCAGATATCAGAGCTTAGAAAACACAGCGAGTATATGATACCTGATACGTTTTGTTTACTTAAACAGTTAAGTTTATGGTGTATAAACAATAACAATGAATCTGGAAGCTGTGATGTTTTATTGTTGCATGTTAGTTATTATCATTGTATTGTTTAATAAATAAAAAAAAAATATTCTTTCGTAACTAAGTTATGATTTTTAGGTATGCACTTCAGCCAATTTATTATGTTAAGAATGTATTACTGTTGACATATTCATAACCATGAAATATTTTTAGACATTAATTTTGATCTTTTAATCTCCTAGTCTCAAGCCAAACTCCACCCAAAGTTGTTTAAATAAAATACAGTGGAACCTCACCGTTGAGGTCACCCTGGGGACTGGGCAAGGGTGACCTGAATAGAGAAGTGACCTGAATTGAGAAGTGACCTGAATATAGAAGTGACCTGAATAAGGAAGTGATTATATTAGTGGGACGGAATTCCTGTACTTTGCTGTTGTGGAATTAACTGTAACTGTCCCAGGGTGGCCTTAATTGCGATGTGACTATTACACGAGTGACCTTAAAGCGAGGTTCAGCTACCTGTGTTTGTGATCTCTCCTGTGTATATTCCTGCGTTTCTGGTCTGCTGCTGTGAAGACGCTCTTTATGATGTTTCATTTGACCAGCCAGATAAAACATGCTGTAAAATAATTGCTGTTATAGTATTTATTGCCCCCCACCTGTGGCCCGGTGGGAGCTCAGGTGGGTGGCTCAAGTGGAACCATAAAACGCTCGTTAAGCTGCCTACCTTGATCTGCTAGCACCGCACTAATAGGACTTTTGTCATGTTTTGAACCGAGTTTGAAATATTTATCTGCGGCGGATCACGCGTAAATCACACTTGCGCGGGAGGTCAGATTTCTCCAGCAGGTGTCAGCACAATAAAATCCATAGTAGACGTAATCTCTGACATAGATTCTTCATAATCAGACGGCTGTTAATTTCCTGCATTGGCAGAGGCAACAGGAAACGTTTTTGAAGCATGTTTACGAGCACCAGACAGCTTATTAAACGGCTTTATCTAAACACGCAGACAGTGATTGATTACGTATGTTCCCTTGTCTGGATATTGATCGTTTCTGTAGTATGATTTCATCGATTTCAAAGTATGATTACTTCGCTATCAGAGCAAAACAAAATTGATTAAACCATTGTTCTTATTGTGAGGCTTAATTATGATACACCAAATTGCTGCGGATGTGACCTTGACCTTTGTTGACCTTGACAGAAGGATACGAAGGCAGCAATGGTGCCTTCAAGTCGGAGATGTTGGAACAACTCATGGAGAATCTTAAGTAAGTGTATGTGCACTACACGTGCGTGCGTGGCAACTATAATATTGGTAAATAACACATTCGTAACAACATAACACACGATATTGTCAGATTCCCAACTATCGCTTCTCAGTTTCGTCTGGTGTTATACAACATAAAATGTCTGTCATGTCACACAGGGCGAATGTCACGCTAACAAGATAATTATTGAACATTTTAAAACGATCTTGCTCTTCAAAATTGATTTATTTACTTAAATTTTTTCAACATAAACAAATGTATTGATGAGTCATAGCCCATCAAATTGTGTTTATTAAGACAAGAATTTGTTTTACATTAAATTTTTGTTTTACAGTTACATAGCATTCATAATGTTTACAAATATTCACATAGTAAACACCATCTACAGATGTTATTCAATCTTGGGCAAACTGTTCAGTTACATTTTGCAGCACCCGCTTAAAATTTAGGGGAAATTTACTAAACTGTCTTGGCTGCACAAGCAATAAACTATCACAAGTTATTACTCGATCTAGATATTAAAGTAAATGTTTCCTTTGCCACAGCAAAATGGGAATTAAATTGTAAAATTGTACCTTTTTGAATTCCATGGATTATACCTTTAAAATGATACTTCATTTGTTGAAATATCTTTATTTACTGGGTACTAATGTTGAGAAATAAACTGGGTATTGAACAGTTGGATTATCAGATATGCATTTCTGCGAGAAACACAAAAATTACGGAATGTGAATGACAGCTAAAGTTTGATTCAGTGTCCAGTGTAGAATTATGAGACTCAATACCCGACTTGTGTCACGTTGCCTATTTGAACAATAATTATCTTAATTAGCCTGGATTGCAAAATGTATTTAACAATTTGGTTGCTAAT
Source organism: Ridgeia piscesae (assembly GCA_025642075.2). Taxonomy (NCBI): domain Eukaryota; kingdom Metazoa; phylum Annelida; class Polychaeta; order Sabellida; family Siboglinidae; genus Ridgeia; species Ridgeia piscesae. The sequence continues at coordinate 509,330 of JAODUO010000113.1, forward strand.
GTTTTGATGACCGAGTCTAAATAGGTTTGTTTGAAAGATAAATATCTTTATTAGTCTGGATTGCAAAACAAATTTAATGATTTGATTACTGAAGTGCTGACATTGTGAGGATGCAGTCTGAATGGGTTTGTTTGAAAGATAAATATCTTTATTAGTCTGGATTGCAAAACAAATTTAACAATTTGATTACTGAAGTGCTGATATTGTGAGGATGGAGTCTGAATGGGTTTGTTTGAAAGATAAATATCTTTATTAGTCTGGATTGCAAAATAAATTTAACAATTTGATTACTGAAGTGCTGATGTTGTGAGGATGGAGTCTGAATGGGTTAGTTTGAAAGATAAATATCTTTATTAGTCTGGATTGCAAAATAAATTTAAATATTTGATTACTGAAGTGCTGATATTGGAAGGATGGAGTCTGAATGGGTTTGTTTGAAAGATAAATATCTTTATTAGTCTGGATTGCAAAATAAATTTAACAATTTGATTACTGAAGTGCTGATATTGTGAGGATGGAGTCTGAATGGGTTTGTTTGAAAGATAAATATCTTTATTAGTCTGGATTGCAAAACAAATTTAACGATTTGATTACTGAAGTGCTGATATTGTGAGGATGGAGTCTGAATGGGTTTGTTTGAAAGATAAATATCTTTATTAGTCTGGATTGCAAAACAAATTTAACAATTTGATTACTGAAGTGCTGATATTGTGAGGATGGAGTCTGAATGGGTTTGTTTGAAAGATAAATATCTTTATTAGTCTGGATTGCAAAACAAATTTAACAATTTGATTACTGAAGTGCTGATATTGTGAGGATGGAGTCTGAATGGGTTTGTTTGAAAGATAAATATCTTTATTAGTCTGGATTGCAAAATAAATTTAAATATTTGATTACTGAAGTGCTGATATTGGAAGGATGGAGTCTGAATGGGTTTGTTTGAAAGATAAATATCTTTATTAGTCTGGATTGCAAAATAAATTTAACGATTTGATTACTGAAGTGCTGATATTATGAGGATGGAATCTGAATGGGTTTGTTTGAAAGATAAATATCTTTATTAGTCTGGATTGCAAAATAAATTTAACAATTTGATTACTGAAGTGCTGATGTTGTGAGGATGGAGTCTGAATGGGTTAGTTCGAGTTGTTCGCTGTCTTCCAGTGAACACTACAACCAGCGTGGAGGCTTCCGCGATACTGACATGACCATCTACGCATCCGGAGAACTGGTTGTTGCTCGCTTCTCAGACGATGGCCGATGGTACCGTGCGAAGGTTGTCGAAACTGATCCAGATGTGAGCCTTGTGAAAGTGAGTTAGGTGACAAAAACACTGGAGGGTTAATTAATGCCTCCATATGGATGGCTTTTGTGTCTGATTGATTGTTATTGCGGTATGATTGCGGCGTGGTTATAAAGAAGTCATTGGTGGAGTTGTTAGACCCACACGACTGAGATTCATATGGCGGGAGACAAGGTTTATGTGAATTATGTCGTCTGTTATCACTCAGTTTGTATTGTTTGGGGAGCATAGTTATTCAACATCAAAATGGCAGACATTTTTTGTTACTTTGGAAATGTGGAGTCTTGCGAAACATGTTCAACATAATTATTACTCAGTATGACCCTGTTTCACAATCAAAAATACCGTATTTGTCCAGTTACGCGTACAGTACAGTATGCTCAAGACAAAAATCTTAACTGGTCTTTTGACAATGACTAAATGGTGGCGCCACCTAGTGGAACTGGTAGAGTTATGCTGTTTCCTCCAGTAACAATAATTTGACACATAATTTGCTATTTCCATTTTAAACGTGGTGCCAGTGAGTGACATCACATAAAATTCAAGTCAACCAATGTAAATTGATTGGAAATCATTTATTCATCCGCATAATGATAATTATGTGGTCAAAAGGATGCCGAGGTCACAGATGCAGGTGGACATTTCTGATGCTGCCACTGGTTCTGTGGTTGTGTAGTTGACAGGGAAGTGATTACTATAAATGGTGGATCTGATAGTGTAATAGCCTTTTGTCATAGGTCGATGTTAGCCACTGCTGAAAAATGTGTGTATGCTAATTAGGGCTTGTACGCTTAATAGAACGGACACGGTAAGCTTAAAATAACCCTATCTACCCCCCATGTGTGGCCTTAAGCAGGGGTTGTGTTGATGTCGGGGGAGGTGTCTTTTGAGCAGTGCGGATCAACTTTCTCCCTTTCCATTTGAACTTCTCTAATTTATGATAAAAAAGTACATATGTTATCTATATTTACTTTCTTGCATTGCTCAACTGGAAATAAACAATTTAAATTCATCAACTTTCTCCCTTTCCATTTGAACTTCTCAAATGTATGATAAAAAAGTACATATGTTATCTATATTTACTTTCTTCCATTGCTCAACTGGAAATAAACAATTTAAATTCATCAACTTTCTCCCTTTCCATTTGAACTTCTCAAATGTATGATAAAAAAGTACATATGTTATCTATATTTACTTTCTTCCATTGCTCAACTGGAAATAAACAATTGAAATTCATCAACTTTCTCCCTTTCCATTTGAAATTCTGAAATTTATAATAAAAAAGTTTTGAATGTCGCTGCAGGTGTTCTACGTAGACTTTGGCAATGCGGAGTGGGTGCCTGAGGCTAACCTGGCCCAGATCCAACCTCAATTCCTCCATCTGCCGTTCCAGGCGATGGAATGCTTCCTCCCCCTGGTGGCTGCGACTGACGATGGCACGTGGTCGCCCGAGGCCAGGTAATGTGAACAGCTAGTTGGGGTTGGAATAAAATATTGTTTGCACTTAATGCATTTTAGTCCAACAGACGTATGGCATCACGCTGCATCCTGGTGTTTACGTAACATGTTTGCAACAGAACCTACGGAATCAATTTTACACAAGCATGCACACTGTGAAATCATAAACAGCATACTCTACCTTTTGAGGGGAGGGCTGACTACCGTAATGACTATGTATTAGGACCCAGCATATTATTTGATGCTCTATATATATATATATATATATATATATATATATAATGCAAATACATATTATATTTTAAATAATATATATATATATATATATATATAATATTATTTAATATATAATATGTATTTGTTTAATAAATATGTTGGCAAATCTTTCTATTGTCTCTTTCAGGAAGTGCTTCACAGAGCTCTCCGAAGGGAAGGTGTTATTCGCACATGTCTTATCTACGTAAGTTACCATTGGTGCTCTCGCTTTTGCTTTTACGGACATCTGTGTCCACGAGTATTCATTGAAATATTCTTACCACTTATACATGCTGTGGGGTCAAAACCTGTGGACCATCACTATTGTAACAGACTTACTAAGCACAGTTAGATGGGCAGCAGCACATACCTTCAGATTAGTCTTTAGAACATTAATAATCAATAAGTAAGTAATAAAATAGAAACAGAATGCCTTCATTTAAGTTCTTTAAGATGAGTCTTGATGTCGTCCTGCAGGAACAGTAACAACGTCATCAGTGTCGAGTTGTACGACACAGAACTGGAGGAAGACGTTGACATTGGTCAGGTTCTTGTCGACACGGGATTCGCCAAGCAGCCGGACCGTGCAACCTTCAAACGACCTCAATCTCCAACATCCACGCACACGGCCACAAACCATCCGAGATACGTCCCCGGCTAAGAGACGACTCACAATCTTTTCTCGTGTGTTTAGTCACTACTAATTGACAGTGGGTGAAAATCTCAAACTGTTGTTTACCTTTCATTTCTCTGTAATTAGTTTTATTTCAGAATTCTGCAGTTTTTGTAACAAAAAAATTTGTTTAATGAAAATGTGTATATGATCTTACATTGATCTGTGATAGTCCTGTTGAATAATTATGTTATGATTGTAAGGAGGCATTTATGGTGATTAAGTGTAAGCATTGTCTTCATATTCTAAGTAGGCCAATTTACCAGTTGATATGACTTTTTATTAAAGAAAAACTGCTATTGTTATCAAACTTAGTTTGGACTTACAAGTATGAGTATTTTTTATCAGTTGAATAGTGATATTATAATTGTGATGGCATAAGAAATACCATACTGCAGTTGCATCTAAGATGTAGGAATATTTTTTATCGGTTGAACAGTGATGACATTATGATCGTGATAATATAAGGAATCTAATATCGAAATTACACAAGAGAAGTGTAGATGATTAATAATGTTGATACCAGGGGTTTTGTCTATTGAAGGTCGGAATGTCTCGCATTTACTATTCCTTCTCAGAAAGGTACATTTAATTTGTGTGAATTCTCATGTTAAATCACACGATTTTATGATGACTATCAAAAATACTTTTACTTCTATCATCAAAATGTTGAGTAGTTTTAACTAATGTGTCATTAGTTTTAATTAATATCCGTTATTCTTTACTTTTGAATTCTGTATGACCGTGATGTACTTGATCCTTAGGTTACCAAGGTATTAGGTTGGTTGACAGGGTAGTTAGTAAACTCCAGAAGATGTTTTGTTGAGTGTGTTTAAATGGAGCCAGTGTTTGCAGATGTCATGAAATGTAACGCTGCTACATTTGGTGATCCCCAGATAGATCATTACACGTCTACTCTGGTTTTTGTGTTTGGTGTACATTAGAAAGAATAAAAGTGTAAATTTAAGTTATTTTTGAAGTTTGTTACTTCATTCATTTTGAAAGAATGTTAAAAACTAATTTATTCCCGGCTGTGTATGCATCTGTCAGTTTATTATTATTTATTTTACCTTCTTATTATCCGGTACATTTTTACACAGATTTTATGCAATATCTACTAATTTTTATCAGTATGCCCTTTATTTTAATAATCATCTTTACCTGTCACTTATTTATTAGTATTATTTTTTTATACATATGTTATGCATTGCCATTTACTGTAACAAGTTTAATATTATTAACTTTACATAATTTATTAATATTCTGCAAATATACATGTATAAATAATGTGTCCAAATGGGGTTTATCAAGATTTATGGCACTATATGTTCTTATATCCTGGATTGTATGGTCACTCTAGTATTGCCTCAGTTATCTATGTCTTACAAACTACATGGCAATATACATCTTGCAGTTTGTGTAGCTGTTTAGTGGTGTGCTGGATCTTGGTATAGCTGTCTATCGGTGTGGTTAATGTCGGTATAGCTGTCTCTTTCTGCAGTGAATTGGTACAGCTGGTGGTGATACTGGAATAGATATTTATCACTGCCATACACCTGAACATATAAGACAGAAACAGGAGACGGAAGGTAAATTAGATACAAGTTTATTTGGCCTTTCAGAAGCTTGATGAGGAAACACAAAAAGCCGTATTCAAAAATAGCTCATCTAGCACCAGAGTAATGTAGTTGACAGACAGGTTGTGTTTTATCATGAATCTACTACAACTAAATTACATACGTAGTTCTGCAAAACCAAAGAACCTATTCCACAACCGGACTCCACAACCATGCGGGCGTGGCAGTCCACATCCACATGTGTCCACACAGCAATACGTTACACATTTGTACAAAGAGGAAAATATAAAACGGTATCTGATCAAAATTCAGTACACACGCACTCTTGTAAGATACAGGCAGATATGTTGTTTTTGTTATTGTGGCTAAAATATAAAATAATTTAATAAGCTGTGTTCCAACCGGACAGGGTCGATTGTACAAGCGTAATCATCGCGTAGTCCTGTCTAACTTGTATGGCCTTCCCCACTAGAAATGACTTGACCAGATATCAGCAACCAGCAGCTTAAAATTCCTACACACATAATGCTGTTCTTTTGTCATCCTGATGTGATATATTTCACCAGCTAGACGGCAATAAGATAGTCAATTAAAATCATACGACAACAGGGTTACGACAAATGCAAGGCTGGGTTTATTCAAGCCCTGCTTCACAAACTTAACTAGCATTACTACCATAATTATCTTTATCCAGCTTTACTAACAGGGGAACAACACAAGTTAACAGAGAAACACAAATTAAACTGTGCAGCTTACTAGTTCCCTGAAGTACCCAGTAAATGCTAAATGCGACACGTTTACCACCCTATAAGACCAACTGGAAGGGCTGATGATTTCCCCTGGCACTGCCGTCTATCTTACAACATATTCCTTGCAAGAGTACACAGCTAATACACAATAACAATGCAACATTGCTTTGAAACACATCGCTCTAGAAATGTTGCTGTAAAAACATCACACAACATTCAGAACATACCAACAAGTGGATCGGTATTTCAGAAAAGCACTTCCATACAACCCTCACAATATTTGCCTTTGAAAAGGTCGCGGTTGTTCAACAGTTTGTTTCAACTGTATCATGCTTGCATAGAGCCTTTCCGTAGACCTAAGAACACTTCTTCAGACATTCACATTTCGCAACAACCTGACATTTTGGCATGACACGTTTCAAACTAGCGACACCGACAGACAGACATGCTTCCATTCACACGTCTTCATCCATGCTTGCTTGCACGAAAACAGTTTAAATACACGTGTAAATACTTTGTAAAATACCTCGATATTTAAGGTTTAAATTTTTTCGCAAAACCTACATTGTAGCATTTGCATAGTCACCCACCACACTTAGAGAAACAAATGTTCTCGTAAAGTGAAACAGGATTTCTCATCCATCTTCTAAACTAGGTACATTTTAAATACTTCGCCACCTCGTCATCCTGGATATGTTGAAGCAGTCATTTTATAGAGGAATATTTATAGAAAGATTTTCTGAAATTTAAAAAAGAACAAAATAGCTAAAAAAATTAAAATAACATTTAAAAATAACGCCTTCATAAATGAAGTTTTTGTATAAATTATATATACTATTGGGGTTAACTTGTCATCATTCCCTCATTGTAGTAACGATAAGGTCCAGAAGGTATATTTATTACAGTTAATGTACAGTTTCTTTGACAAAGACTTGACACATCTTAATCACATGACTGTCATGTAGTTCATCACCTTTGATGCCCTCTCTGGGTCTCACCCTACCCCCGTTGTCTACCCTACATAACTTCCACCCTTACCACACAACAGTCACAACACTTTGACGTAGCCTTATCTGAATAAAAACATGTCATCTACACAGATGACAAGTTCCTACATGTCCTCGAGGACTGAGTGGTCACGTGATTAAGACGGCCTTTAGTTCGCCCCTGAGGGGCACAGTTAAGCCACCTGGTGCGAGTTATCTACAACTTTGTATTCTCTGTGTCCGGCTTCTGCCTCTCTGCAGGGCTCAACTGATCAAGGGGTACGACCCAGCCGTTGTCTTCGTCTTTCTTGCTCACGGGGTATGACATCGCGGGGTTGGCACTCTCTGTCATTGGGGCCTCGCCCTTCATGATCTCTGAGTCCGGAATCGGGTTCTCGATCACTATTGGGTATTTGCGGCCGCACGGTTCGGGGTCGATCGGCGCCTGGTGGAAAGAAAGGAGTTATTTCACATTAAAACACACATGCTTACGTACACACGAGCTACAAATAAAAGTTATTTTATATAAATTAATTCAAGTAAGTTTTAAAACCGCCTAATTACGATACTTATACTTTGCAATTAATAAGATTCATAAAAAAATATTATAAATGAATTTAAACAAGATCTAAAACTGCTTAATTATAATATTTTATGTTTTGCAATTAATAAGATTCATAAATAAATAAAATATTGATAAATAAATAATAAATAAATTTAGATAAGTTCTGAAACTGCTTAATTATAATATTTTGCCATTATTACAGAGTAATAAATTTTAAAAATATGAATGTATAATAAAATTCATAAAATACCAGCAACAGGTCTAGCAGTAGTCACTATCCTACCTCGTCGTCCTTACGACTCCACGAGCCTCGTCTTGACCGGTACTTGATGCACATGAAGCCGATGATGAGGATGATGAAGCAGATGGTCGCGAGGATGATGATGGCGACAAACAGACCCATGTGCGAGCTCCACATGGTGTCACTATTGGCGGCAGTGCGGGCAGCAGGTGGCGCTGCTGTTGCCTCCATGTCGGCGGGCATGCCGCCATACAGCGGTCACCAGTGCCAGGGTGGGCTGGGGGAGAAATAGGGTGTTTAACTGGGTTGAAGACACTAGTTTTAACAACTTCTGCCTAGCTGAATATTTTATTCTTCAAAAGCCATTATGTTGTCTTTATTTAATATGTAAAAAATTGCATGCTTATTTAAAATGTAGATAATTTAAAACTTGTTTGTCGATATATAATTTTAGCTCATTCATTCTAAAGTGAATAGCTTTCGTTTAGACTACAGAACACAGGTTATTGGTCGTGAAAGCTCTGTCAAGCTTCAGCATTTATTAAACATACAAATTTCTGTACCTTTACACAGAATGGACTTTATACCGAAACGTTTCATTTTAGCTGTAAAATGTTGCGCTACACACCGACTAAAATTATTAGATGGACGTTATTTTTTGGTACTGGTCATTGTTTGCTACTTAGCATCATCACTGTTTACTTGGTATCATCACATGATGTGTTGCAATGTGCTACGTCTGACGCAGACACCAGCTGTCTGACCCAGTACTGTCTGACCCACTCACTGGTAGTTGACCTGTGTTGTTCAGGTTCTCAATGGCCGCCAGTACATCAGCCTGAGATGCCACGTTGCCTTCTGTGAACAGAAGTATGCACTCCTTGTACTATCACCAGTACAGTGTCACTGTTTCTCATACCATTCCTAGTTAGTTCAACATCACCGGTTCGATAGTGACACGGTTTCTGGTTCAATGGATTTCGGTCTCCGAGTGATTCACAGAAATATTGTGAAAAACTTGTTTACTGTCGGAACGGTGTAAACATAGTTGTGATGACAAATTGTGTAGTGCAATCAAATATGTAAATACCACTTTGGGCATCTCTTAGATCACTGAAATTTGGTCAGAATAAAAAAATCAACCAAAGCAATTAATATTTACTTTAAATTTACAATAATACTTCTTAACTGTTCAGTGACATTAGCATAGAATAATTTTGTTTAAATAGTATATGTTTTTCTTTCAGGGGTTTGTATTAATCACTTATTAACCGCCTCCAAAATGACCTCCCCCTCAATCAGGACACCCACACCCACATCTGTTTTCCCGCTAAACAAATGTACAGCAATCAATAAAGCTGTTCCATGAAATCTGCTCTACTTACGTCCATCATCAACGACCGTGACAAACTGTAGTTTGCCGTCCTGTACGCGTGGGGTAGGGGAGATGTAGGTGACATCCTCAGCCTTGAAGACATCCTCCTCGTTCACCTCTCGTCGTCGCCGCTTAGATGCCTCAGAGTCAACGTCTGGCACCGCGTGTTTCTCCTTCGCCATGCGATTCAGTTCAGCCACGAGGAGGGCGCTGAATGCCTCATGGGCTCGTTTCAACGACTCGTCATTCTGGGTGGGGAATAACACGTTTTAATATCAGATAAAGGTCTTTATTGGATTTATACTTTGTCTGTGCCACCATGTAGCTTTTTCTACCGCAGCATGTTACGATTTCACAGTCGTTTTAAAATGTTAGATGGTTGTAAAATAGGATGATAAAAATATTAAAGTTGGATTCCTGTTATAGAACAAAGTTGTCTATGTGAAAAATACTTTTCCCTAATACTACATTTTTTTATTTACATAATGGCCCAGACTATAGGGGCTATATTGGATGAAAATTAAATATTTACCATTATTTTGCCTTTTTGCATTGTGGCTACTGTTTTTAACCACTTTAACTGGTATTAGTGTGAACAAAAACATGTCTACCGACAAAACAATAGGTCATCTATGTAAACAATACACAACACAGGAAGAAGATTCTTTGAAGAGTGACATATAAAATGGCTTTGCAAAAGGGTAAATGTAAGAGTAGGTCAACACGACCTGAACATACCACATTGCCTTGTTTTACTTCAAACTCCACAGTGACCACGCTGTCCTTCTGAGGTCCAGTGATATCTTCCAGTTCAATCTGCGGGAATACTGGTGGCGGCATCTGGTAACAACAACCGTAACACGGGTTAGAGGCAATTAGGGACTTGCTTCTGGAAAATAAAAAATCAGCCAGAACAGCATTCAGTTTATCGTTTAACCCTTCAGACTTTGTATAAGGTGTGACATTATAGGCCACAGCGACGTGTGAGACATGAACTAGGTGGTGACCACTCACCGTTGTGGGTCTTGTCATACCAGGGTAAGCCTCAATGAGAGATGTCACCAACTACAAAACAAACATACGACTTATACAAGGATTCTGGTATAGGGACAAAGAATCCGTTGTTTCATCAACAGTTCAGCGATTATTCGCCCAAGCAGCCTTTCCAAGATAATTAACCATTTGTGACGAGTCCTGACGAAATGAGTCGGATGTACAAATTTTTCGAACGCCAGAAAATGCCAACATGTGTTGCCACCGGAAAATTTACGATTTGGCGATTTTTCTTTAAACTTGGTCCTTAATGTGTATATTATCGACTGGCATCGTCGTTTTTGTTAAAACAACGCTTATTTGCTGTTTGTAGAGTAGTTTTGTTGTAGCTGTGTAAAATTTTACGGATGAATTCGCTAAAACAAAGCCGAAAACGCTACATTTTTGACGCGGGTTTTCGCGTAAATTGTTGACGGTCCCTAAAACTTTTGGTACCGTCAGAAAGGCCGGGATATCCTCTACCCAAATATGGAGCGGCCGTGGTCACATGCTTTTGAATTTAGCCTATAGGGAGGCTTGAGTGATTCCCCTAGACGTAAACATTTCGCGCTTTGTTGCTAAGCGTATGGTAATTCCAGGCCTCTGATTCGCTGAGCTGCAGTGGCGCATGCGCTTTGCAGTTCTCTTTGTCCGTCCCTTTAAAATGGCGCTCGAGCTAGCTAAGTTGATAAATTGCGATGTTGCGAATTCTGATCAGGAAAATCTAGATAGATTATTAGAAGAATATATGTGTGGCGGCAGTGATGAGTCGGTATCGGAATCGGAATCGGACACGGACGAATGTAATGGGAGGTCATCCGACGAGGATGACTTATTTGACGAACGACTTCGACGATGCCATGTTAGTGGCGGCCGAATCCGACGACATCGTGTTGGATTCGGTGGACGAAGAACTGGCGAAAGTTAACAGGTTTCGGTATGTATGATTATTATCTACATATGTTGTATGCGCTATCGGAGTATGTGTATCATATCCAACGTAAGCATAATAATTGGATGTTGTGTCACTGTCTGTGATTCAGTTTATTTATTGTTATTTACACGAGCAGTGACACAGCCAGGCAATGGCACTTTACCAGAGTGATATTTTTTTATCATGGCAGATGTCTAATTTGATTATTACTTGGATCATTACTACCTCCAAGACTATACTTGATATAACACAATGTGGTTTCCCATGATATGCAGGGATGGTCAGACATTAGTTCACTACCGACACTAGGTCTGGGAGAGGTTAAATTTTTTTTTTTTTATTAATGGTGCCAAACGTCTTATTTGTGTCTAGAATAATCCGTAATATATGTATGTAGCATAGCTTTTATTATAAGTTTATTACAGTTTAATGTTATAGTCACGATTATTTACAAATTTATGCTTTGGCCTATTGAATAATAATTCGTATTATGTTTTAGGTGTACATGCAAGTACAACAAAGGCCATCCATGCTACAGTGTATATCAACCACAGGATGAAAATGGCAGAATTTACGCCAAGTAAGGAAATATGTTACTACTTATAATTATAGTAAAAATATAATTATAGTAATTATTATATTTGAAACTACACAGTTCCTCATTATTGAAGAAAAGGCACACGTTTGTGACATATTTTGTATGAATTATACTCGGTTATCATATGTAATCAAGGACAATTTTATAATCCTGTTGCATAGTGTTCAGAAATATAAAGCAGTTATAATTATTGCCAGCATGGATGTAATCAAGAAATTTTTTGTTTGTTCTGTGTGTCACAACCACCCAATTCTAGGTTTATGACAGAAATTAATACCGTCTTGATTGTTTGTTTTGTTTAAGGAGAACAGAAGCTAGTTTTCCTCGGAAAACTATCAACGTTCATGAACCTGTCAGACACAGTTCTTGGTGTTGGGTGGATAGAAAAAGCCCGCGAGCACCACCAATTTTTCAGCATACTGCTGGATGGCTAACAGATAGATGTTTTGCATATTTATTTGTATTTGTGCAAAATATTTACTTGCCTGTATGCAATGAAAAGTGGCTTTTAAACAGTGTTAAATTGTTCACAGGTTTGACGCAGCCAGTCCTGGTGTCGTCTTCATGAAGGCAGCTCGTGACAGTCCTGAGGAGCAGTTCAGGCTGATGGGGGACAGTGATACTTCGCTGCCATCTACACCACCAGTCGCCATTGAGCCACCCGGCTTAAGTCACGACCGGCAGCAATACCTTCACTCTCACATCCGTCCTTTTGTGAAGGAAGAATGGAAGGATGTGCTATGTCCTCGCCCCACTGAGAGGGCAGATTCTCCTGTGGCAGGGCCGTCAACTGCCCCAGAGGCTGGGCCTTCGACTGCCGTTGCATCTATAGTGCGCAGAGGAGGAAAACGTGGCCGAGGTCGACCTCCTCGTCAACCATCGCCTTCCCCAACTCAACCAGCTAGGAAGAGAACTCGTGGCCGGGGTCGTGGCGGGGTCGTGGCGGTGCTGGCCGGGGTCGTGGCAGTGATGCCAATGTTTGAACTGTTGTGGGACTCTGTAGCTTTAAGCACAGTTTGTGTTTACACATTTGTTTTGTCTGCACCTTTATATCTATTATTATTTTACAAATAAATGTGTTTACATGTTAGCCAAGGCTGTTTGTGAGTATGCTATGACATAGGTATCCCTATAGAAGTATACATGAAAAACTTTTTTTCCATAACTTTATTAATATTCCTCTCATTTTATTCATATTTTCAGAGTCTTACAATGACATCACTATCGTAGTTGTTGAAAAATTTCATGGGAATCCGTTCATGGTAACTAATATATTTTTCAGTAGACATGTTCTCAAATTTCATACAGCGCTTTCTCAGTTTAAACATTTCAACCTATGCGTATTTTGCTCATAACTTTTTAAATACCCCACATTTGCAGTGTCTTACAAGACCATCATTCTTATAGTCTGTGCAAAATTTCAAGGAAATCCGTTCATGGTAACTAAGGTACATTTCAGTAGACATGTTCTCAGACTTCAAACGGGTTTTTCTCAGTTTGAACATTTCAACCCATTGGGTGTTCAACGTGACATAACTTCAGATAGAAATACGCTATAGCAACAAGATATATACCATATTAAAGCTGAATATTTGCTCTTTCCAACGATATATATAACTCAATAGTTTTGATTTTGTACATGTGACTCATTTCGTCAGGACTCGTCACATTTAGTAACCGGTTTTAACTTATGTTAATTGATTTTTATGTCTAACAGATTTTAATGTACATTAAATTTTCAATTGATATATTTTAATTTATTGTAGCATCTTTGAGCAGGTTTTTACCTGGATATATGGCACCTAATAAATGCCTAATCTATCTAGTATTAGTAGTAATTGCCAATTATGGCTTCAAACGTAGACAACCACATCATTTACACAGTCCAGAGACAAACAGTTCCAAGTGATAGGTAATGAGAAACAAGGCTGCACTCACAACATCAAAGTCCACTTTGTTGACAGCATCAAGCAACACCTGCTGGTCCACGGCTCCCTCTTCTGTAAGCAACACATCAACGTCTTATTCTACTCGCTTCAACAGTTCATACTTGGGCTGGCGATAGTGTTCTGGATAGAACAGCCTAACAGCTACAGGGAAAGCCGATGCCAAGGATAACCCTTTAGATCTTCGCCATATCTTTGTAACGTCCTCACATAACATTTACCCAAAATAAGAAAATGTCAGCTCTGCACATAAAACACAATTTCTAATGTGTTTTCAAAACTGTCCACTTGATGGCACCACCATACAATAGGTTATCGCATGGTCGTTTTGGACTGGGTTTGGGCCGTTTGGCTGACTTGAAATGTCAGATCTTTGGGCCGACTTGTGCTCTAAAAGAATAAAGCTTTCTTAAGCATAATTTTAAAAACAAAACATTGGTATGTATGCGTAGTTGGTCTGAGCTCCATAAGACTTTTTGAAAGATGCAAGTGAGTAGCCACTCATGAAGATGCCAAACAACTCACCTCCGTCCTTCACGACAATGGACACCTTCAGTTTGTTGTCTTCATCCACTGGGGTGGGGGACACAAGCACAACCTCACCCTTCGCCCCCTCCGCACCCAACAGGCGACTGAGCACGTGCAGGTCTGACGCCCTCTGGTGGACAAACAACACAGTTACAAAACAACCACATTTGAAGACGTAAAGTCTGGTCATTTCAATCACAAAATAATAAAATTAACTATTGTTTCGAACATCAAAATGTTTGAATAAAAAATTCATTTGAACATTTCCCAGTAAATACTGTGTTTACATTGCGGGTGTTCATCGTTGCCCTACATATCATGATCTGTTGCTTAGCAAGCCATGAAGAATGGCTGCTAATGTTTGGACACATATTTTGTTGAAAATATGGCCACAAAAAGTGTTCTTTATAACAAAAACGTAAGAGAACGTTTTTGACAGCAGATGCCATAGCAATGTAATGTATTACTGTCGTCAACATTATTGGCGAGGCAAAACATGACAGCAGAGATCACATGCACTACTGTTACATAAGCACACCTCGATCAACGTTAATCATATGACCATCATGTTTTGCATACTCATAAGGACTGAAAATTATTGACACTCTTACAAAATATGTACAATTTTAATTGCCATACTGCATACTGAGAAGTAAAAAATGTAAACCCAGTTGTGGCTAATGAAAAAGCAATCTATCCCTATTGGAAGATATTATTGTGTATGATACTGGACAATGAGATGCCTGGCATACTCACAAAGTTATCGTCACTCAAGTCAAGTATCATTGTGACAATGTTGTTTTGTTGTTCCTCTGACAGTTGTGACCGTGACACGACAAGATCCTGTAAACAAAAACAAATCAGTCATTGTGATGTCACATCGAAAACGTCAGAAAATTACTTACACATGTTGCAACGATCAGTTTGTTTGTTTCTTTTTAGTAAAATTTCTGCTCAAATCAAGCCTTTCTCTGACAACTCTGACATGTTACTTCATTTATGCAATTTTGTCGAATTAGCTTACAGGAAATAAAACATGGCCCATGGCAAAGACTTACGTGAGCTGGCAGTCCAACAGCGATCTTCCTGAGGAAAACTTCACACTACAACAGCAACAACGAGTTCACATGATCATCTGACAAGACTTACTGGCTTACATTGTCTAGATTGGCTGCTTCCTCTGATTTCAATTACTGGTATCCTTTGGTAGTTACCTCAAACAAACGGAACAGAATTATGGTTTGAATTTCAATCAATCAATTACTCAATCGTAAGTTTATTTCAACTAATTATATTGATGACCATTACATTATAAGACACAATATGGAGTGTAACTTGCAGATGCTAGTGTTGTGGAAAGTGGATGAACAGAAGTGTCAAACTTGTCTACTGTTCTTCCCAATATAAACTATGCCATTAATAATAGTATATATCATTAATAATATACGTGTCCCCAGCTGACCAAATGAGTGATAAGTAGGAAATATGTTGAAATACTTTTTACACATTTGGAAAGAGGAGATATAGTACTTTACAGTGTTTAAAACATTATGACTCTACTACAAAAATTTGAGATGTTATGTCACAGAAAGTAAAAATGGAGAAAACCACTGTTAAAGTTTTGTATTTTGTGCTAGTTAAACAAGAGGGCATTAGATTGCAGTAAAATACACATTTTATTTTGCATAAATAGTGTAGGATGGCTGGAAGTGTTAAAATAGATGCTATAAATTTATTTTCCATACAAACCTAAAAATCACAAAAATCATGTCACGCCAAATGTCAAATCCAGACTTATCACACATTTCATCAGCTGGATTTTTATTATTGATGGATTTTCCCGAGTTCATTGGGAGAAATGGTCCCGGATGACGTCATTATCTTAGAGAAATGGTTCCCGGATGACATCACTACCTTAGAGAAATGGTCCTTGGATGATGTCACTATCTTAGAGAAATGGTCCCCGGATGAAATCACTATCTTAGAGAAATGGCCTCTGGATGATGTCACTATCTTAGAGATATGGTCCCCAGATGACATGACTATCTTAGAGAAATGGTCCCTGGATGACATGACTATCTTAGAGAAATGGTCCCCAGATGACATCACTATCTTATAGAAATGGTCCCCGGATGACATCACTATCTTATAGAAATGGTCCCCGGATGACGTCACTATCTTAGAGATATGGTCCCGGGATGACATCACTATCTTAGATAAATTGGTCCCTGGATGACATCACCATCTTAGAAATGGTCCCCGGATGACATCACTATCTTAGAGAAATGGTCCCCAGATGACACACTATCTTAGAGAAATTATCTTCTGATGAACACAGCCATACCTTTGACAAGTTCACCTTCTTCATGGCTTCCACCAATTCTGCCGCAGGAATAGGTATCGGACCTGAAAGGAAGATGACAGTAAGGTGACGTGTGTGTGGGTCTAGGAGGGGATGAGAGGAGTTGGGGGTAAGAGGGAGGGGAAGGAAGGGATAAGGAGACAGAGGAGTAGGTAGGATAAAGAAAGTGTAAGCCTCACTCTAACACAAGATTACCTCTGAGAAAAGCATAAGCTTCACTCTGACATAAGACTACCCACCCACCCCCACTCCCGAGTAAAGTATGGGCCTCAATCTGACATATGACTATATCGAGTAAAGTATGATCCTCACTGAAAGAAGACTACCCTGAGTAAAATATGATCCTCACTGAAAGAAGACTACCCTGAGTAAAGTATGATCCTTACTCAAAGAAGATTACCCTGAGTAAAGTATGATCCTCACTGAAAGAAGACTACCCTGAGTAAAGTATGATCCTCATTGAAAGAAGACTACCCTGAGTAAAGTATGATCCTCACTGAAAGAAGACTACCCTGAGTAAAGTATGATCCTCACTGAAAGAAGACTACCCTGAGTAAAGTATGATCCTCACTGAAAGAAGACTACCCTGAGTAAAGTATGATCCTCACTGAAAGAAGACTACCCTGAGTAAAGTATGAGCCTCAGTCTGACAGGAGACTACCCTGAGTAAAGTATGAGCCTCAGTCTGACAGGAGACTACCCTGAGTAAAGTATGAGCCTCAGTCTGACAGGAGACTACCCTGAGTAAGGTATGAGCCTCAGTCTGACAGGAGACTACCCTGAGTAAAGTATGAGCCTCAGTCTGACTGGAGACTACTCTGAGTAAGGTATGAGCCTCAGTCTGACAGGAGACTACCCTGAGTAAAGTATGAGCCTCAGTCTGACAGGAGACTACCCTGAGTAAGGTATGAGCCTCAGTCTGACAGGAGACTACCCTGAGTAAAGTATGCATCTGACAACAACAGAAGACTACTTCAGAGAAAAACATGAACATTACCTTCTTCCACATTGAACATGACAGACATCTGGACTAGGCCGCCCACAACAACAGGCGTTGGCTTCACAAAAACGAGAGTGCCATTTGTCGCATTCCCCAGATTAGCTGCAATCCTCTCACTGGCTGCTGTGTGCACGTGCTGGAAGAACTTGGAGTTCTGTCAAGTAGAAACAATCACATTCACTATATGCACTGGCTTAACGATGACAGGAGAGTGCTTACAGGAAAACAGTTACCCGGTAGTCTTGTTATCCAGGATCTTTTCCAAGGCCCAGGATAGGGCTGCTTTTGCAAGTTCGTCCTCAGCCATATTGTCGGTTTTGTCAGAAGCTAGAGCCTCATAAGGTTTCTGAGTAATGTTAATTCATTGTGTTTTTGGTGGAGGCTGCAAAGTTCAGATATTGGTATTCTTGAACTTCCATGCATTTATGATCACGAGATTCTGTTCTCCTGATGATGGCACTCTTACAATACAAGTTTCTAGGCAGGTAATTTGACTTTGGGATAGGACAAGTATCCTGAAGAATGTTGGATAATTTCTAATTGTGGTACTAGTTATCATCTTCCCATTACCTCTTCACACAAAACACAATTGTTGATTTACATCGTCCCTGACTGACTGAAACCAGATTAGACTATACTGAATGGACTGAAGGTCTGGTCCAGATTAGACTATACTGAATGGACTGAAGGTCTGGTCCAGATTAGACTATACTGAATGGACTGAAGGTCTGGTCCAGATTAGACTATACTGAATGGACTGAAGGTCTGGTCCAGATTAGACTATACTGAATGGACTGAAGGTCTGGTCCAGATTAGACTATACTGAATGGACTGAAGGTCTGGTCCAGATTAGACTATACTGAATGGACTGAAGGTCTGGTCCAGATTATATTATATTGAATGGACTGAAGGTCTGGTCCAGATTAAACTATACTGAATGGACTGAAGGTCTGGTCCAGATTAAACTATACTGAATGGACTGAAGGTCTGGTCCAGATTAGACTATACTGAATGGACTGAAGGTCTGGTCCAGATTAGACTATACTGAATGGACTGAAGGTCTGGTCCAGATTAGACTATACTGAATGGACTGAAGGTCTGGTCCAGATTATATTATATTGAATGGACTGAAGGTCTGGTACAGGTTATATTATATTGAATGGACTGAAGGTCTGGTCCAGATTATATTATATTGAATTGACTGAAGGTCTGGTCCAGATTAAACTATACTGAATGGACTGAAGGTCTGGTCCAGATTAAACTATACTGAATGGACTGAAGGTCTGGTCCAGATTAGACTATATTGATTGGACTGAAGGTCTGGTCCAGATTAGACTATACTGAATGGACTGAAGGTCTGGTCCAGATTATATTATATTGAATGGACTGAAGGTCTGGTCCAGATTATATTATATTGAATTGACTGAAGGTCTGGTCCAGATTAAACTATACTGAATGGACTGAAGGTCTGGTCCAGATTAAACTATACTGAATGGACTGAAGGTCTGGTCCAGATTAAACTATACTGAATGGACTGAAGGTCTGGTCCAGATTAGACTATACTGAATGGACTGAAGGTCTGGTCCAGATTAGACTATACTGAATGGACTGAAGGTCTGGTCCAGATTAGATTATATTGAATGAACTGAAGGTCTGGTCCAGATTAAACTATACTGAATGGACTGAAGGTCTGGTCCAGATTATATTATATTGAATGGACTGAAGGTCTGGTCCAGATTAGACTATACTGAATGGACTGAAGGTCTGGTCCAGATTATATTATATTGAATGGACTGAAGGTCTGGTCCAGATTAGACTATACTGAATGGACTGAAGGACTGGTCCAGATTATATTATATTGAATTGACTGAAGGTCTGGTCCAGATTAGACTATACTGAATGGACTGAAGGTCTGGTCCATATTAGACTATACTGAATGGACTGAAGGTCTGGTCCAGATTAGACTATACTGAATGGACTGAAGGTCTGGTCCAGATTATATTATATTGAATGGACTGAAGGTCTGGTCCAGATTAGACTATACTGAATGGACTGAAGGTCTGGTCCAGATTAGATTATATTGAATGGACTGAAGGTCTGGTCCAGATTAGACTATACTGAATGGACTGAAGGTCTGGTCCAGATTAAACTATACTGAATGGACTGAAGGTCTGGTCCAGATTAGACTATACTGAATGGACTGAAGGTCTGGTCCAGATTATATTATATTGAATGGACTGAAGGTCTGGTCCAGATTAGACTATACTGAATGGACTGAAGGTCTGGTCCAGATTAGACTTTTACTTTAATGGACTGAAGGTCTGGTCCAGATTAGACTATACTGAATGGACTGAAGGTCTGGTCCAGATTATATTATATTGAATGGACTGAAGGTCTGGTCCAGATTAGACTATACTGAATGGACTGAAGGTCTGGTCCAGATTAAACTATACTGAATTGACTGAAGGTGTGGTCCAGATTAGACTATACTGATTGGACTGAAGGTCTGGTCCAAATTAAACTATACTGAATGGACTGAAGGTCTGGTCCAGATTAGACTATACTGATTGGACTGAAGGTCTGGTCCAGATTAGACTATACTGAATGGACTGAAGGTCTGGTCCAGATTAGACTATACTGATTGGACTGAAGGTCTGGTCCAGATTAAACTATACTGAATGGACTGAAGGTCTGGTCCAGATTAGACTATACTGAATGGACTGAAGGTCTGGTCCAGATTAGGCTATACTGAATGGACTGAAGGTCTGGTCCAGATTAAACTATACTGAATGGACTGAAGGTCTGGTCCAGATTAGACTATACTGATTGGACTGAAGGTCTGGTCCAGATTAAACTATACTGAATGGACTGAAGGTCTGGTCCAGATTAGATTATATTGAATGAACTGAAGGTCTGGTCCAGATTAAACTATACTGATTGGACTGAAGGTCTGGTCCAGATTAAACTATACTGATTGGACTGAAGGTCTGGTCCAGATTAGATTATATTGAATGGACTGAAGGTCTGGTCCAGATTAAACTATGCTGAATCTCCTTAGTAATGATTTTGTTAGTGCCTCTGAGCTTGAATGTTCTAGGAGAGCGGACCTACTGAAGTGTCACTATTACTATTGCTTTCTTAGCACTTCCATCCACCTGTTGGTAACTTTTACTTTTGTACATGATAATGGGAAGCTTAATCTTTTGGGTTTTTCACCCTGGAGCTTGGATTTTCCTAACGTGCTAAAGAAGTCAATTTCTTCCTGTAAGATTCAACTACGTCTACTAGTTCACCCACCAGTGTGTGATACCCTGTGTCCACGTCAATGGTAACAATTCCAGCTTTCACTTCCTCCTTCAGGTCTCTGTAGGCTAGGCGTGGCAGGTCCTGAAACATACAAACCATTATATGTCATGAATATAAATTACAAGCACACAGGAAAATAGCTAAGTGTAAAACGACAGCATTTAGGTTGGAACATCTGGCAGAAATGGAGGATTGAGTAGCTACCAGATTTTGAACAAAATCCTTCCTTCTGCTGAATCTGCAACCGACTGATAAACTTAACGGTGAGCGCTGTTTGTTTTTAATGTGAATGTCTACTTACGTAAGTGGGCATCCCGGTGTAAGATTCGGCAATTGTCACCCCGATCTGTGCAGAAAGAAAGACAGAAGCATACATCAATCATTCTTGTCTATGTAACACATTGCATTTAAAGCAAATCTGCCACCAGATTTGCCGAAGGAATAGAAGAGAAGAAATGTTTTGGGGCTGGGTGAGATAACACGTTCCTTGTTGCAGTGGGTATGTAAAACAGTGCAGACCAGAATCCGGGAATTAAAATGTGATTTTAATAACAGGATGTTCCTTAAATCCGAAGTTCTGAATGCAAAAGTTTTATTGTATTTTGGTTTCAGCAATATATCCAACAGAAAACATTACGTAAGGGTATAAAAATGCAACAAATATATGGTCACATACATGATCGCTGGATACATGCTACATGCAGGCACTCAAACATACATACCAGCACATACACGCACACACACAGGCATGCACGCACGCACACACGCACACATACACACAAACAAGCACTTACACATGGTGCATATACACACACATAAACATATGCACACATACACGCACACAAATGAACAAAATACCTTGGACAAGTCCACTTTTCTCACAGCTTCAAGCAGCTTGTCTTGCGGTACAGCTTTATCCTCTGAAAGCAGAAATGTGTTCATTTATCAAAATTTACATTGCGCTGTACATACGAATACCTGTTAAGTCATTTTTAACCCCATTAAAAGACAGCACTTGAGTACGAACACAAACGCAAATAATAACTATATGAATATTTCTTATTATAACTGGTGTATCAACAACCAATGAGGAGCTGCTTACTCGCAGGTCGCATAATGAAGGCTGCCTGGAGCTTTCCTTCCTCTTCAACGGGAGTGGGAGCAATAAACACAATGTTGCCGTTCAAACCCTCGTTTTCTAACAGGCCGTTCATTTCCCGCACGGCCACCGCGATGGCATACTCGTTCTGCTGCAAGAGAGATGTTTCTGTGTCAGTAAATCATCTTAATATGCCAACACTATGTACATGTCAGAGCAAAAGGATGTCTTCAGTTATTCCTGACAGAAAAAAGGCAATTTAAGGCAAAGGTGGATTTAGTAAAATATAATAACTGATCTACATCTAAAGGTATAGGCCAACATATGACACAATATTTAAAAAATGGACATTACGGAGGGCAGGAGGGAAGGATGGACAGTACAGAAGAAAGAGGAGAGGAGTCAAAAGAGGGAAGGGGAGGGAGAGATGTGATGAGAGATTAAAATGGAGGAAGGAAATGATGGGGAAGGAGGGAATGATAGAAGGAGGTAAGGAGATGGATGAGTGGAAAAGGAAAGAGAGGCAGACAAACAGACTGATGAAGAGAGTTAGTGTGTATACATTTACCATTGCTTTGTTGGAGCCCCGGTGGAACTCCACAGTGACGATGCCCTCTTGCTGCTCCACTGACAGCTCCCTCAGCTCCACCACCTGGAGCCCCTGTAACACACCCAGTCCCAGTAACACACACAGTCCCAGTAACACACCCAGTCCCAGTAACACACACAGTCCCTGTAACATGCAGACACTGCAACACACCCATTTCCTGTAAAACACCCTGTCCCTGTAACACATGTTCAGCATACATGTTAAGTCTCCCGCATTCAGCGGGAGACTCCCGCAATTACAGGAAATCTCCCGCTCTCCCGCGCGGGAGAAACAATCTCCCGCAATTTCATCAAAACATAAGTGAAAAAAATTGCGGGAGCATCCGGCTCTTTACGGTTTTCAGTCCACCCAAAACAAACAAATTGTACGTAATTTACCTTACTGGGTGCGGATAATTGGTTTATTTCTGGCTGGGCATTGTCTCAAGTGTTTTTCAGAGTCGCCTCACAATGAATAGCAATGCCAGTTAACTAATTGCAATCGAGTCTGAGACTGAGCTAACGCTCACAGACACCGCCGGGCGCTCGCAGGCGCGGACAACAATTTGAACAATGACCTGAATTGGAATTATTTAAATCACTGCTTACTGTGATGACTGAACATTAAAAACAGTCTAATAAATACCTAAGTACAAGACCTACGCCTTGCCTGTCGCTGACATTGTTTATCAGCTTTATAGAAATGCCGCGAGCACTTCGATACCATATTATCGCCCACTGTGAACGTTCCAGTCTTGTAGAGCAAACTGCAATCCGTTTACATCTATACAAATAATGTCCATCCATACATCTACATTATATGTGTATGTTTGTAAATGTATGTACCTTTGCTAAGCGCTTTATTATTTAAGTACATTTGACATGTAAATGAAAAACATCCTTAACAGATGAAAACATGCTTATTTAAATATCTCCAGTCGGGCCTGTCACCATGGCTCAGTCCAGCTCATGAAAATGAATTCCATATTCAAGTTTTACATGTAAAATTATGTTAGTTGTATAACAAAGCTTTCATACAAGGGATTCTTTGCAACCTATGATACATATCAGAAGCTGAACAAATATGCCAATGTAGGCCTATACATAGAACACAAGAAGTAAATTACTGAACATTATAATATTTATTGTTCTATCACAAAGGCTAAGCCTTCTTTTTAATTCACGAGGGCCAAACAGCAATACATCATTTTTTTATATGAATCCAGGGAATTTATTATATTTGTGGTATTATATAGTGATAATAAAACATATATGTTAATATTGAATATTGTTCATGGCTCCAAGAATGGTTTTGCTCCAGAGTAAGTTAATTCATATAACAATATCTATGTCAATATCTTAATCAGTGGAATTTACTCCTTTTTGTATTATATTCTTTGCATTTATGGTTAAAAATCTAATTTACATATAATAGCCCCATTTTCCAAGAGCCTCCGATTTACGTATAAAATACCGTTTTCCCCGAGACCCTCCGATTTACGTATAAATCTCCCACATTGGCATTTCCAAAACTTAACATGTATGATGTTCAGTCCTTCATTGCCCTTTAACATATCCAGTTCCCGTAACACACTCTTAGTCCTTCAATGCCCTGTAACAGACCTACTCAACTGTAACATACACAGTCCACTGTAACAGATCCATTTCACTGTAACAGATCCACTCCATTATAACATATCTAGTCCACTGCAACACACACTCATTGTCCCTCAATGCCTTGTCACTCATTTCAAGTGTAGCAGATGACTGCATCCTTTTATTAACACTTTTTTTATAAGAACACAAAAAGTTAAAACACTCAAATATAAAAATTTAGGAATAGAATGTCAACCGACTATAATTTGAAATAAGTTCCCTGGAAACATACATCCCCAGTCCAATATTACAGCTCTGCGTGAAGCAGTTCCTGAAATATGAGGAAGAGAGTTTTGGCAGCTAGTTTGAAAAGGCCACGATGGTATTTGTGTATGAAGTCTTTGAGAATTAACTGTATTGTAGCTGAATACTTCCCAGAGAATTTGAGATGGTATTCAATTAAACACGTCTGCGATGGAGCAAAGTACAGAGCCTTGAGAAGTTCAAACTACTGGATACTGCGCTATATAAGAACTGACTTTACAATCAAAAATCGGAAATATTTTTCTAAGATAAAGATATCTTTGTTCTTCTTTCAATAGATGTTAGCATTTTCCCATGTAAACACTCACTGTTGGTGGCATTCCCTCCTTCACACTGATGACAGTCACGCCGGCCTACAGACAGAAAACACAGTCAGCAACTCCAACAGACACACACTCAGCATTTCTGATTGTCAAAGTCAGCATCTATGTCTTTGATTACCTGATAGTTATGACATAGACACAGTTAGCAACTCTGTCAGATATACTGCTTGTATCTTTGACACAGACATGGTCAGCATTCCTGACAGAGACAAAGTCAGCATCATCTCTGATTGACATTTCTTACATAAACACGGTCAGCACCCCTGAACAAGACTACAACATTTGTGCATTTGAATATCTTAAATTAAATATTCAATAAAGAAGAAAGGGGGACGTATCTTTCTAGTACTAAGGTCATTCAGCTGAAGATTCTGTAACATATCTCCTTGTTTTCTGTGGAGATATACTAATTCACTTGAACTTTTTTAGTCTAATTTAAAAACACATATATTTAAGGCTGCATTTGTGAACTACTCATATGAATTTATTTTAACCATAATTATTGTTTCTAAAATTATTTTAGTATCTTACTTTACTATTAACTTATTAATCTATTTTATTATTCGTTTATTATTTAAATTTATCTATTAATTTAAAGCTGATAAGTTTAGGCTATAAACTTGGATATTTAGAAATTTCATTTATTTATCTATTTCTTATTATTATCATTTAAAATGTTGTCTTTACCATGAAAGCTTAATTTATGACGTACATTTAATGTACATGCCCCACGTCTGCTATTATACAAGTGGACACACCTACAGTACAGGTGCCACATGTCCTACATCTGCTATTGTACAAATGGACACACCTACAGTACAGGTGCCACATGTCCCACATCTGCTATTGTACAAATGGACACACCTACAGTACAGGTGCCACACGTCCTACATCTGCTATTGTACAAATGGACACACCTACAGTACAGGTGCCACATGTCCCACATCTGCTATTGTACAAATGGACACAACTACAGTACAGGTGCCACATGTCCCACATCTGCTATTGTACAAATGGACACAACTACAGTACAGGTGCCACATGTCCCACATCTGCTATTGTACAAATGGACACACCTACAGTACAGGTGCCACACGTCCCACATCTGCTATTGTACAAATGGACACACCTACAGTACAGGTGCCACACGTCCTACATCTGCTATTGTACAAATGTACACACCTACAGTACAGGTGCCACATGTCCCACATCTGCTATTGTACAAATGTACACACATACAGTACAGGTGCCACATGTCCCACATCTGCTATTGTACAAATGCTTCCAAGACAAGGACGAGTTTGTTCTCCCAGCAAGAGATGCTCACCTCAGCCAAGTCAAGTTTCTTCAGTGTCTGCACAAAGTCTTTGACAGGAACAGCTCCGTCTGCTGCAAATACAGACTCTCTTGGTTACTGCATCGTATTGTATTAATAAATAGGTATGTTTCTCCAGACAAAATATTGCTAAAGAGTGCAAAGAATAATACAGATGTAGTCGAAACTCAGATAGTAAACAAAATTATACAATACTGTATGCAAAAATTAAGTTATAATAATATATATATATATATATATATATATATATATATATATATATATATATATATATATATATTATATATATATTTTTAATTATATGGATTATATCATTAATATTAACTTTATTAATTAATTTATTATTTATTTATCCTATATTCAGCAAAAATTGCTATGGAATATGCTTTCAATAAATTTTATTTGTTTGGTATATATATATATATATATATATATATATATATATATATATATATATTAATTAACCTGAATATAGGATAAATAAAATAATAAATTAATTGCATTAACAGGTTAAATATTTCGTGGTAAAATCCTAGACAACTATGACTGGAGATAGGATGGAGTTATCGTGGTACGTACTTCCGATCACAGACACCAGGATCAGTTGTAGAAGTCCCATACTGACGACGGGTGTGGGTGCCACAAACAACAGACGGCCCTCTGGTGACACGACTGCGGGATAGTGCTCGGCCAAAATCACAATAAAGTCCTTGAAGTATTGGTCATTCTGGAAGAAGAGAAAGATGTGATCTCATCTGAATATTAACACTGTTTTTCATTATTCCGGCCTTGATATTAACACCGGCCAGGCATTTTCATGGTATTTTGGGCCACCTTTTTAGTATGCTGCCATGGGCTACCATAGTATGTCATATTAATTATTTTATTACTGCTTTTATTTATTTATGTATTTATTTTCTTATAAGTGTACTTCTGTATGTTTTAGTGTGTTATCCTTAGTATTATAATATATATATATATATATATATATATACATATACATATACATACACTTCTTTATTTGCTTTTACATCAAAATTATGTTAATTTGCATGTATATAATTTTTGCCAAAATAAATTCAATAAAAACTCAATCAATCAATCATTGTATCTGAACATTTTTGTCTTCTACAAAAATTTAGTCAACTTCACATGAAAATGATTTCACTTTTAAGGCTTGGCTGTCATTAGGTCATTGTCTCTATAAAGTACTTCACAGATCATCAAAATCATTTATCAAACCAACTTATAAATTGACCGCAAATTGCTGGTGATAAATATGAAGGGTACACTGAGAAGCGTCAACATACCAGCACTGCGTTGTCGAAGTCAAGTTCCACAGTCACTATGGCATTCTGTTGTTGCTTCGACAGGTCTTTGTATTCAATCACATTCAGATCCTAAAAAGAAGACAAATACATAGTATAGCAGACTACTTAAAACTCCTACAACGAAACAGGCTCAAAATACAGTCAACCAATTATAATTCTAGTCTTTTAACTTCACATTACTGCATTCTTTCATTTTCACCATAAAAATGTTCTTTTTGGCAATTGCAGTATTTGCATAGAGCGACTGCCAGGCTACAATGTTCAGGAACTGTTCTCTGTAAGAAATCACAGAGTAGCATAGCAAGCAGGCCCAGTCAGCACCAGTTGGGTATTGTACCCGGTGTGGCCAACTAGCGCCCTCTAGTAGATAAGGTGTTGACTGGAGCCCCCTATCAGATAGTATACGCATCAAGACCACGACAGATGGATGGTGTTCCATTGAAATATGTTAGATACATTACGATTCCTGATGCCATGCACAGAAAATTGCCCTAAACAGCCTAATATTTGTAGGAGACAAACAGAACATGTTATTTTCTAAAAGCTGAAGAAATTAGCTATCTAACCACATGAAATTTAATGATGATGTCACGGCGAGAGGTACACGACAGTTGCCATGGAAACATGCCCAAAATATCCTGACCAATGTAGCAGTATGGGCTGCACAGTGTACTCACATAGGTTGGCATACCAGCGTACGTCTTCAGCACAGACAAGCCAAACTGAAAGACATGAGCACGATAAATAACAAAAGAAAAATACAACAAAGTTGCAAAAATACACATGAAGATGAATGATGCATTAAAATGGCCAATGGTAGCACACGTTACTTAAGGAACAAACCACAAATGGATCATCACTGTGGAGTATCTTTATTTTAAATAAATTTTCAATTAAATATGTTTATAGACAGAAGTCTTCTGTCCATCCATGATGGTAAAATAAGTTATTTTGTATTTTAAATGGTAATATTTTATTACAGCAAAAACCAATTAGTGAAATGTACTGCTAATTGTGATGAAATAAGACCAAAGATTAGTGAATGAATGAAAGTTTGAATGAATGAAAGTTTATTCAACAACAACAGCACAATAATAGTACAACATGTTATGGGAAAGATAATATGTGATGCGATCTAGGAAAACTCTTCACATGGTGCAAATTTTCATTTGTCTTATTGTTGGCCTATGTTATAGCTCAGCATTCCTGCTTTCCAAATATGTTTACATGAGTACTGTATCTTGAATATAACTAAAGTTATGACAAACTAAAGACTATGCCTATGCGGAAACTGGTAAGGAGAAATAAAGGATCAAAGTTATTTCAACATATTCAGATTTTATTCATGTGTTGCAGACTGTATACACATGAATGACAGCTATGTTTGGCATAAATACAAAGGCCACATTTGCCTGCCAATGAAGAAATTGTTTTACTTATATATATATACATAAATCACAACTAATAATAACATATTACAAACGACATTATTACGGAAAAAGAAAGGACACACAAAATTGTCTTCCATCTTCAGGGCGTTAGATGGCAACCGTTTCGCATTCCCATGCTGTCGTGGGGTGATTCCGTTCACTTTGTAATGCTTGATCAAAGCGTTCAGTTTGTCCTGTCCAATACCGTGCATATGCTTGAACGTGTCGCGGCATATTCGCTGTCCGTGGTGAAAGAAGTCGGTTCACTGCGTCTTCCTCGGAGTACCCTCCTTCCGACCATGCGACGTGATCTTCGACATGTGCATCCCACACGAAAGCTGTGCAAGGATGGCGATGTCAAGCTCTTCATGACTCATCTCTAGATAGCAGCATCGTATGCCATCAAGTTCCTCCAAAGAAAACATCAGTGAGCATGGGCCATCAGCATAACGACAACCGCAGCGGAAGTTTTCGGTCGCAACAGGTGCAGGGCCATTTTCGGGATCTGGCAGTCATGGCAGAATCTCAGCAATGTTGTCGAAGACAGAAATGTCTTGCGCTGAAACGGAATTAAATAACAGTTTAATATTAACATTCAAGAATACAGTGGTTTGCATAATTAAAAATCGTGGCACTATCCGCAATAACAATATTTTAAATAACATTGTGCAGTTATCAATCTCTGTGATTATCCACTGTCAGTATGAGAACTGACATCCATGCTGTGCATAGGCATAGCCCTAGCATAGCAACAGGCATACTGCTGCTTTTTAATCTTAAATTGTATTATACAATAACTCATCATAACAACAATTCAAGAAAGACGGAAATATTACTTAGGCAAATCCAATGGAATTCCACTGACACATAGTCACTGTCACCACTGACATTTCAAAACATCTAGACTAGTGGTAGCACAGACCACAGTGACTAAGTGAGTGTAATGGCAATGCATCTGCCTAGCTTTAAAATAGTTAAACAGATTAAGTTAAACAGATGCTTCAACTGTATAGCAACCGAGAAACGGTACAATAAACAAAATCACAATTAGTACCTTCGTTGATGTCACTGCCATCGACAGAAACGTTGTCAACACTGACACACTTCGTAAGGCCAACTTTGTCATACTGTTCTTCATCTTCCTTGTCACTCGGGTCTCCAGTGGTGAAATAATCCATAATGACATCGGTCAGAGCTTCACAATCGGCGTCACAGTAAATGTTGATTCGTCTGGCTTCGTTCATACATGTTGCTACTTCGCAGTCTGACGATCGACTGGGTGCCGCCATCTTGATTTCACTTCGATGACTATGACCGGCGCTAAACTTCTCGAAATAACTAATTTACCATCCGTTCAAATATAATAAACTATGCATACTGGTAATATACAGATATTACTAAATACAACCGTACATAGTGCAGTGCTTTACACGAACGTATTTTTACACAGATTACAAAATATCGCGGCGCTTCTGTAATACGATTTCTTTTTCCAAATTTCTCTGCGCAGTAACATACCCGGATGTTAACGAAGATGCGCATTGATACAAATGCATTCACAGTACAGTAAGCTTTAAGGCGATATGTGAACAGGCTATGTAGGCCAAAGGGGACAAAAGTTGTGACACGCTGTGTGTACCTGCGCAATCACGTTCAACTCGGTAAATTTGGGAAAATATACTGGATGGGTGGTAGTATAAAAACACGTTTTATAAATTTTATAAATCTGTTGTTGTTCTTGATAATAGTTATAGACACAATAGTTGAGATAGGAAACATCATAGAACAACTAAAAACTTATTTTGGACAGAATATTCATGTGGGCACTATTTTCCACATTATCTCGTAATGACAACTCGCACCATCCGACGGGTTTTCCTAGATCGCATCACATATAATATATTATAGGAAAGACGATACAATACAATACAATTCCATGATTGGTGAGTCGCTGCTGCTGTTGATGTGACATAGCAGAAGTCATGTGACCTGTAAGGCGCTGTGCACTTTTCAAACACAAACACATAGTAATTGTAATAAGAGTTACAAGGTAGTATGTCTCAGTTGACTTACGCTGGTCAAATTGACATCTTGAATGCCAGCAAGTAACTCTTCCTGTGGCACAGCATCATCATCTGTAACAAACATACATGAATAATTGATACATTATAATTATTATGACAACACCAAATGAAAGAGTTAAAAATATAAGTTAAAAATATACGTTCTGTCACAGTAGATACCGACAACAGATGTGCAATAATCAAATTTCTGCTTGAAAGCAATCACATGGCTGAAATCCATATTGTTATCATACCATAGTAGTTAGTAACTTAAATGAAAACTACTTTGTTCACTAAAAACAAACTCTTAAAAGCGTGATTTTTCTATACCAGCAGCTAAATTCTAGAATCAATCCCATCACCCTATAGAATCATCAGGAATTATGTTTACTCTCTGCCAAGAATTAAGACATTTCTTCAAAATTGCCTGTCTACCCTAAATAATTGGTAATATTTCATTCTGATGATTATTTTTGTACATATTTGTTAATGACGTGCTTAATGATTCTGATCTGAGTATGCCTGCACTCAGGGCGTAGCCAGTATGGAACTTTAGTATAATTATGCAATTAAACGTGAAATGTAACACCTGCGTAAAGGTTAAATTAATCCTATGCGTTCCCTAGATAACAATAAGTAAAAACAACTCGGCCACTACAACTAAACGTCATAACCATAGCCACCATAGCCACAAATCAACTGTTGGGTTGTTGAAAAAAGTTAAATAAAAACGTTCCGAAACTGCCAGTATTTGTAGCACCACACTGGCGTCAAATTAGGGGTGTTTGCGGTGCATGACAAATGTTCCAGGCACCACACTGGTGACACATTTGAGTGTGGTCTCGCTGGCTGTATGTGTCAGACCCACAGAGTTAGACATGTGGTCAGACCATGTAGAGAAAGAGCACAGGTGGACACTGACAAATGGAGGCTGACTCATCAGATACCTGTGGTCAGTGTGTTTGGTCAGCATTAGGCAGGGCTAGGATGGCGTCCAAGATACCTTTTCGCAACAAACTCAATAAAAACGTACAAAGAAATTTAATTTGAAAACGTCCAAATCAAAATGTTTCTCATCAGAAGAAAAATAACACCATGAGGATCTCGGCAGAATGACCAGGAGTTGGTTCCAACAGATCGGTGCAGCTACAGAGAAGATTTGTCTAAAAGTGAGCCCGAGTTTGGATGTCAGCATCGCCTCTAGGAACAAACACATTAATCAGAATTAGCGCGAAGCTGGACAGGTGTTCTTACAGAAGTAAGAAGTCAACGTAAACATGATGGTTGCTGACATGAATTTTGCTGGTATGCAAGGTACAGATCTTTAAAAATATACACTATTGCAGGATTGTTGATTTTAGCAAGACACATTATGACAAAGAATTGGCGACTCACCTCCAACCATCATGACCATACACAGCTGCATCCAGCCGTCACGCCCTTGGGGGGAGGGGGCAATGTAGGTGAGCACCCCCTTGATGGGGGCCAGCTGGTCAGAGATGGCCTGAGTCACCGCGAGGTAGTAGGCATAGTTCTGGAAACACACAACACCAAACTACTCACGAAACCCTTACATCGTGGCATATTCTGCAAACCCCAACACCTTACTTTATTTCTAAGACACAAACATGCTAATTCTGATGAAATAAGACCAAAGATTAGTGAATGAATGACAGTTTGAATGAATGAATGTTTATTCAACAACAACAGCACAGTAATAGTACAACATGTTATGGGAAAGATAACAAACAATTATTCACACAATGTGTTCCTCGTGAAGTTGAGCAAACATTATAAGTGACACACAACCTTTTAACATCGACAGCGGTTTAGAATTGTACAATTGGCAAATTCTGTGTTGTAACGATTCTGTTGTTGAAATAAACTCCTAAACAAAAAGGTTTCCAGATACTTAAGATAACATATATGTAAAGCATACATGTTAAGTTTCAGAAATGCCAAAACAGTAGATTTATACGTAAATCGGGGGTCTCAGAAAATCGGGCTTTTATACGTAAATCGAAGGGTCTCGGAAAATCGGGCTTTTATGCGTGAATTTTTTTAACCATAAATCTGAATATACACTGTATTTAAAAAAAGGATTATATTTTAGTGATTAACACATTAACACGAATTTGTATTATCACTAACAGTTCATCAGTTATAATACAAATAATAAATAATACAAATACCAATAATAAAAAATCCTTGTTAATCTTATAAAAAAAGTGTTGTTGTTTATTTCTCGTCAGTTAATAAGAAGACTTGGTCATAAATGAATAACATTACAATGTTCAGTAATTTACTTGTGTTCTTGCCATCTAGGTATAACTTTAGCATGTTTGTTCAACTTCTGATATGCATCATATTTTGCAAATAATCCCTTGCATGAAAAGCAGCAGCATCTACATGATATTTTATTACACAACTATTTTATTACACAACTAACTTCATCTTTACATGTAAAACTTGAACCTGGCATTTGTTATTTATAACCCAGTCTGAGCCATGGTGACACAGGCATGATGGGAGACATATTAAAACAAGCATGCATTCGTTTGCTAAGAAGAATGTTTTTAATTTACTAATATACTCAAATAGTAATGCTTAACAAAAAGTTTATAAACTTTAAAACATGCACATGTAGTGTAGATGTATGGATGGGCTTTATTTGTGTAGATGTGAACGGATTGAGCTTTTGACCGGAACGTATACGACGGGTGATAATAGGGTATCGGAGCTGTTTGCGATGCTCCCATAAAGCTTATAAACAATGTCAACAACAGGCAAGGGGCATTGCACCTAGATATTTATTAGACTGTTTTCAATGTTCAGTCATCAAAGGAAGATGTGATTTAAATAACTCCAATTCAGGCCATTGTTCAATTTGTTGTCCAAGCCGCCGATGTCTCTGTTTGTACTTTGACGTTGTCACGGTTGTGAGCATTAAATTAGCTCAGTCTCAGACTCGATTGCAATTACCAGAATTAGTTAACTGGCATTGTCATAGTGAGGCGATACAGAAAAATACGCGAGACAATACCCAGCCAGAAATAAAGCCAATTATCCACACCCAGTTGGGAAAGTTAGGTAGAATTTGTTTGTTTGGGTTTCATTGAAAACCAGGAGATTTGCTGCTCCCGCCGGGAGACCAGGAGATGTAGTACAATACCGGGAAGCTCCTGGCGAAACCGGGAGACTTAACATGTATGATGTAAAGGTTCATTTAAGTAAACTTATAATGGAACATTTATTTTCAATTATATGTTGTAAATATAAATGTTATGAATGTTGTATCTTGGAATATAAGTTGAACGGTTGATCTGAATAAATTCTTCTTCTACAAATGAAATTTTTTCATACAAAGGATGAAACATATAAGCCAGTTTTATACTGAATTTGTTGAGGATATGCCTCAAATCTTAATAGATTTGATAAAAAAAAGGGCATTTGGGTGTTGGCTCGCTCGTGAGTCACATGACTGCACTAAACAGTCTTAAAATGAGACCCTACAGCTGCATTAGGTAAACCACAACTATGTAAGTTATTAGAACAGCTGTATGGGCTGTGGCCATTGTTGCACAAGGTCGTCCATCACTTCGCATATAAATATCTAAACCACAGCTACAAGATAATCCTGCAGACTACATAAAACAGAGGTTCCAAACCTCCCAATTTAATGGGGATGTCTCTGGAATCTATATGGCAAAAGCAAAAAATTCTCTATAATTTATTATCTAAACAAGGTATGCCGAAAACAATCCGATGAGCAAAAACAATGTGGCTGTTACGCTACAGATCCAAAAGAATTTATTCACTACAACATGAATTCATATAACTTCTCAACATCATAATTGGAGACACTCGGAGACACATCACTACATTCTGCTCATTCTATTTTAGTTGATGGAAGTCGCGTCCTTTATCTTAGGTTTGAGACTATGCTGTCGGCACATTGTTTTATGTGTCCCGCGTGCAACTAACTAACTGTACGTACGTACGTACGTACATACATACATACATAAAATAGACCATACGTTCATTTTGCATTGTTAAAAAGACTGATGGCAACGGGAATAAAAGATTACTTTTTACAGTTAGTTTTGCACGCGGGACACATAAAACAATGTGCCGACAGCATAGTCTCAAACCTAAGATAAAGGACGCGACTTCCATCAACTAAAAAATATAACTAGTACGTACGTACGTACGTACGTACTGTAAAGGAAATTGCACTGTCGTTCAGATGGGCATTAGGTATAACATGTAAACATTAGACATAAGATACATACATTATATATATTATACACAATATATACTAAATATATATATATATATATATATATATATATATATATATATATATATACTGGTACTATATATATATATATATATGTACCAGGTATATATATATATATATATATATATATATATATATTTATGTATATATGTGTGTATAATATATATAATGTATGTATCTTATGTCAAATGTTTACATGTTATACCTAATGCCCATCTGAACGACAGTGCAATTTCCCTTACAGGGATAAATAAAATTGTATTGTATTGTATTGTATTGTATTGTATTGTATTGTATTGTATTGTATTGTATTGTATTGTATTGTATTGTATTGTATTGTATTGTATTGTATTGCTCTTACTAGGTCTGTTGTTCCAGAGTCCAACTCCAATGTGACGATGTTGTTTTGCTGTTGCACAGTAAGGTCATAAAACTCCAACTCAACGACTTCCGCATCCTGAAACAACACTTGGGAAGGTCATTGACTGAAAACTGTCTTCCTTAATAAACAATTTCTAATATTATGATCACAGGCTGTAGATTCACAGCAGACAGTCTATGGGAATGACAAGTTCATCTGGTCTTTGGTTTAGAAAAAACAAGTTTACCATTGTGGCTTTAATATCAATGTTTTTTAGTTGAATATGTTTGCGTGATCAAGATGTGAGAACAGCTACACAGTTGCTATAGCATGATTAAATTATGACAAGTATCACATTCAGCACCATTTAACCATATACAACCTTTTGTCTGTATATGATTTAATCTAGAGAACAAGAACTATGGTACAATAAAACTTTTTTCACACCAGGCTTTCGATAGAAATAATGGACAAGGATGCGATTTATATCAGTTACATACATTACTGGCCAATCTAGCTTTTCCAATGACAAGCCAGTGTCATTTTACCATTTATTTAATTGATACTGATCCATTCAATTGCGATCACTACCAGTAGCCATTAATGTGGGCCCCTAGACTTAGAATTGTTACTTAAATTTGTGGCTATCTCTAAATTTCACGTGTCTTATTAATGGTAATTACCCATCCCACTAGTCATTTACCCGGTTTGAAGACAAGCACAGGTGTTTTTAGTTAAGCCCCTGCTTCCCATTGTCGTCACGAGAACAAATTTAACCCTCCATGACAACAACGGATAAAGTAGCCCCTTCCCACTTACATCCTTCTCCTCCTCCTCTTCTACTTCCATCGTTTCAGGCGGTCCCTTCGTGGCATTCTCCGTAGCATTGCCCTCCGTCACCACTATTGTCACTACAGACAAAGGACAGTCAAGCCTCATTATGATGTGGTAATCCAGACCCATGAATCTGGACCACTGTAAAAGAACTAAATTAATAACGAGGTTCTCAGCAGCCGAAACACATTGCCACTGGTTGTGCCAAAGTTGAAAGTTACACAATAAATACAATCATCATTGGTGTAACTTTGTCATTCGATAAATCTCTTAAACACCAATTTAGAATGCACATTTACTGCCCTTAATTATATTGCCATTCACATTTTCATATGTGGTTGCTGGATTCATGTTTTTGGCCCACCAGTAAAATGTGTAATGAAAGGCTAACATTTGAATACAATGATCTATACTAGTATCCGAGGAATGATCTGATCTGTCTTCATGTGAAGTGGGAACAGTGAGAAAGCACACACATCCACCACCCT
Organism: Ridgeia piscesae; assembly: GCA_025642075.2. Lineage (NCBI taxonomy): Eukaryota > Metazoa > Annelida > Polychaeta > Sabellida > Siboglinidae > Ridgeia > Ridgeia piscesae. Next base: position 546,291 of record JAODUO010000113.1, read on the forward strand.
TTACTGTCCATTGTCCACCCCACCTCCCGTGTCAACCCCAGCAGTCACCCTCCGCAGTTACCCTCCACAGTTACCCCCGGTCCCAACAGTCTGCCCATACCTGTAGTTGCATTCTCTTTCGCGACCGCACCGCTACCCGTCTCCACGGCAACCTCTGGTAGAGTAGCGGGACTAGTGAAGACACCTGTAGTGACATCATCTGCCGACTCTGATGACACGGCCACCGACGGTGCCTCTGACGTTGACTCCGCAGCAACATCGGTCTCCATAGGTGCATCCGTTGTTTCCTTCTCGACGACTTCAGTCTCATTGGATTCTGCTACGATTGCATCGACTTTAAGCGCAGCTTCGGTTGTCTCATCAGTGACGCCTTCTGGTGCAACCACTGGTGCATCTGTCTCCGTGGCGATAGGTTTGGCGTCTTCGGATTTGGTCTGTTCTGTGACCTCGGATTCTGTCTCCTCATTTTCCACGGAAGCAACTGTTTGAGAATCTAAGACACAAAAACAGAGCATTACACCAAGATAATGAATGTGACTGGTAAGGAGTGAAATCAACTTTAAATAGCAAAAGTTGGATAACAGGTCACAAGAATCTTAGCGAAACTGGTTTCCTGTGGTCTCTAATCTTCTACCCCCATCATCCAGCATGCTTCACTCAAACCCCAGCACCTTCCTCGTCTTCACCTCGTGTACCTTCATCCCTATCCACCCCTCCATCATTTCCTTCCCTCAATCCTTCCAACTTCTGTGAGTTCCACAGTGAATGTTCATCAATCCTTTTTTTAGCACTCTAACAAATGTCATGTCACCAAAATTATATATTATTAGAAAAAAACATGTATAAGTCCAAATGTGTAAGACCTATCTTAACATTAAACTGAAAGTTCACATATTTTTAAGACTGCACTCCCACAGAACTAGCAGCCTGTGACATATGTCTACTCCTAAACTACTCATAAACAGCATCTGTTCATTTTTGTAACTTACAAGTCCCATAACTCAACCTGCTGCGTGGCACTTCCATGACCTTGAAACTGTTTGTGCTATTTAACCTTTAGCTACCCTTGAAGTTTCAGCTACTCCAGTGAATTAATCTCTCACCAAGTGTTTTAGTCAGAGGGAAGAGGATTAAGGGAGTATGGGGGGGTAATTAATTAACATTTAACCCCAAGCTGTACAAGTCCAAAGTTGAACTTGCATTCTTTAAGTAAGTTCTTACTACGTTTACACTAGTACTGTACGTGAACTTTGGTCAATATATACACAGTCAGTTATAGGAATAAAGTACACATTTGGATAGTTGGTGATTTTAATTGGTGACATGTGATATATATTTCACATACAAAATTAACCTCAAACACCTTGACAAAGACCCTAAAAGTATTTGTTTTCTATTTCACTTATCATGGCCACAATTAACGTGTTACATGTTGCCAGCCTGCTCAACCAGAAAACACTACCAAGGATCTAACGAGTTCCATGCTAACAAAACCAGACCTGTCATGGAAAACACATTTGTCGGAGTGTTTTTATTAACGTTAATAGCCATGTAACTGCCATGATGAAAACATGTCAAACTAGACGTATTAGATCGACGGCAGCAATAACACACTTCAGATGTCTGCGGCTGTTCTCCGTTCCTCGCCTCATCCCACCTGTTAGGGCAAGGAAACAGGTGCGGGGGGGGGAAGAGGAGTGCTTCCCTTCAGTCGTGTCTCCTTTATGTAGAAATGCTATGTCTCCTGAGGCAAGAAGTGCTATGAATTCTAAATTAAAAACATAAACTACCACAATAGAAAGGAGTGACCACTGCTGCTAAAGCAGAATAAAGGCTGCCCTGGTTGTTTCAGCCCTTGAAATCCAATTACCCTAAATACATATTTATTTATCTCAAGCTTATGTGTAATGCATATGTTTTTAAGTAATATACAATATATAAAACACATTTATTTATCTCAACACATATATGCATTACACATACACTTGAGATAAATGTGTTTTACATAATATACAGTATATAATATATATATTATATACTGTATATTATGTAAAACACATTTATCTCAAGGTATGTGTAATGCATATATGTGTTACGAGTGCACACACGGACACATGCATACAATGTGTCCATATCTACATACACACACCATATATGTCTGTCTGTTGTATTTATGTGTGTGTGTGTGTGTGTGTGTGTGTGTGTGTGTGTGTGTGTGTGTGTGTGTGTGTGTGTGTGTGTGTGTGTGTGTGTGTGTGTGTATATTATATATATATATATATATATATATATATACACACACTTTATAACATATATATATATATATATATATATATATATTGTGTGTGTGTACATATACAGTGTATGTACATATATATATATATATATATATATATATTATATATATAGTGTGTATTAATATACATTTAATATATATATATATATATATATATATATATATATATACACACACACATAAATACAACAGACAGACATATATGGTGTGTGTATGTAGATATGGACACATTGTATGCATGTTTCTGTGTGTGCCCAAGTGCGTGCATGCATGCATGCACTCATGAGCATGCTTGTCATCCTCTATTTGTCTTCCTCACGACTTATATCACCACTACATCAAACACCTCTACACGTGACAACATCCCAGTCACTTACCCTCCTCCTCCTCCTCCTCTTCCACCACTTCACTTTCTTCCTTCCCTTCATCCGGAGACAATTCGGTGGCCGTGTCAATGGGTCCATCGTCCTCCAATGCCTCAATCGCAGCCTTCGTCACCACCTCTGTCTCTCCAGCCTCCTCCTCCTCTATATCCGCCCCCTCATCTCCTACTCCCACGGGTTGTTTCTCTACCTCCGCAGGCTCTGTTTCTGCTCCATCTCGCACCCTCTCACTGCCCTCCTCCTCCTCCACCGCTTCTATGGGTTCATCTCTTCCTAGGGGTTGCACCATCACAGGCACGATTTCGGGCTCAACTACTGCTTCTTGGGGTTCATCTTCTCCTTTTGACGGGTCATCCAGCACCTGTTCTCCCTCTGACTCCCCATCCTCTGTTGCACCATCATCTGGTTTTGGCACCGGACCATCGGTCGGTTCGACCACTGAAGAGTCGACTATCTCCTCCTCTACGACTGCATCCTGTGGTATTGGCACTGGACCATCTACTGGTTCAGGCACCGAAGAGTCCACTATCTCCTGCTCTACCACTTCTTGTGGTACCTCTTCCTCTGCTTCTGTTGCGGGTGGTGTCTCCTCAGCCACAGCTGCTGGTGCTGCTTCTGCCACTGGTTCTGCTGCTGTTTCGCTGGCCGATTGATCCGCGGCCTCGTCAGCTGTCGTCAGGACAACTGGAAGAACAACCAAGATGGTCAGTGTGATATCGTAACATCATAATAGCATCTTTACAATTACTGTAACAACAGGCCTATGTGACAGACAACATCATAATAACATTCTTGTAATTGAAACAACAAAAACAGCCATCTACCAAATGACAGCATTCATACAATAGTAGCAACAACTACACCCACCAACCGTGTAGCTCAGTGCGAAACACATCACAACAACATCCTTTCCAAAACTGTAAGAACACCATAGATAACCACACACACGATTTCTTTACAGAAAACACTGGCAAAAGCTGTATCATCAGAGTCCTGTCAAAGGACACAACCTCAAAGGAGTAACTGTTCAAGAGTAACCAGCTATACTTGAGAAAACGTACAAATATTACATTATTTAATAGCAACAGCTTGACTGCACTGTTCAAATGCAGGAGTTCCAGGCACAGTATTTGTTTGGCGCATTTCACCACAAGTCAACCCTGGACCACATCCACAGTGGCATCAATGAAGTCACTCGGTACACTCCGTACAATCATTTATCTCTTTCGGTTTTCATTATTGCATAATCCTGTTGTGCTTCTAGGGAAATCTGAAAGTTCCACAGGTGCTTCCTGGAACGTAATCAACATTTTTGCCACAGTCTGGTGCAGTATTTATAGGTGCCGACTTAACGAACCACCGTGGAACGCAGATGGTCGAGTCTGCGGTCTCAATGAGTAGTGCAGTTTACTGGAAACTAACTAAATAACAACATAAATGTCTACAACCTGGTGTCTGAATCCCATGTGTGTATATGAATTCTACTTAACAATAGCATTTTAATGTTATTCTTTCTAGGAATTCTAAGCATGTGACAAAAACTTAGTAGTGCTCAAAGTTATTGCTCATAGTTAAACTATGTATTAATTGGCTTTGATATAAATAAGTGTCATTGTTCACAATTTCATATTTAAATATAGTTAACTTAGTGGGTTTTGGTGCTCAGATGTGTTCCATTGGCAATTTATGCTATCATTAGCCCTGCAATGTTTGCTTTCTCTAGAATGTCACACATTGTTTTACACTGTCTTATATGTCATTGAACGGTGCACTATGCGCTTCAGAAACAGATTGTGGAACAGATGACAACATTTAATTGTATTGCATCGAAAATTGTCTAATTAGACATTGCAATTCTAGTAAAACAAACCATGATGAAGTGCGAGCTTGATGGAGAGACGGAAAGAAGGATGAAGAAGGATGTGAGGAGAAACCAGGAGCCTGGATGAAATAATACGATGGATTGCGTAACAGACCTGTCACATGGCCACAGAAGGAAATTCAGTTGTTAATTTGTACACGACAAAAAATGTGCACTAACCTCCGAGTCCCTCTGTGATGTTAATAAGAATGAACAGGACGGGCGCAATGTCAGTGCACCAACTAACTAGGTCAGCCGTGAGGGACAGAACAATACAAGGGAGGTCAAGAGACGTGTCAAGAAATGTACACTCACTTGACTTCACTTCTTAAAGACCCATCATTGATGTACACTAGACACATGTCTCTAAGGCTCGTAATTGATGTATCCTTAACGCAATGTCTGTAAAGCTTGTTACTGATGTATGCCTGACACAAAGTCTCTAAGGCCATGTATGTTCCTGTAAAGCTTGTTTACTGATGTATGCTTGACACAATGTCTCTAAGGCCCATAGTTGGTGTACACTTGATATGACATCTCTAAAACATGACTTTTTGAATACCATCAATCGATGTACATTTATGACGTTTCTGAGGTCCACGGTTTATGCATGTTTGACACTTCTCCAAGACAACGGTAATTTGACATGGCTTCTCAAAGGTCCACAATCAATGTACATTTGACATGACCTGTCTAATTCAAAAATTGTATGCACTTTTACATGACTTCTCCCAGCCTTACATTACAGTTGATGGGCATTCGACTTGACTTCTTCAAGGCTGACAATTGACAAATATTTGACATGAATTCTCCTTGGCCATCAGTTGATGTACATCTGATGCGATTACTCCAAGTCTGACAGTTGTTACAGATTTAACATGACTTCTCAAGGCCAGCAGTTGTTACACAACAACAACAGTCACGTAACAAGAACCAAACCACACGTCCCACTACATAATTACCTAACACAACAATCAATTCCGGGTTTCCTAAACCAAGCACCCTGTCTACATGATCACCAACTAACTCACCCCACCACTGATGAGAACAACACGGGAAACAGGGGTTTATCTGGACAGGAATTCCCAGATAGTGTTCCCTGGGACGGGAACTGGGAACGTCCGTTTGGCATCTTGCTCCTAGCAACTATGATACAGAGCAAGTGGCCCAAGGAACTCATTAGACAGGTAACCAGAGGGATACATCAAAGACAGCATCAGACACTGGGGTAAACACACACAGACAACAGGTTTCACTGTACGACTGTCTGTTCAACAATGGTTGTTGTCCAAAACATCCATTATGGATTGTGTACATTTAGGCACCAAATAATAATAATAGGCACCCAAAATGATGGTGTTGAAATATACTGTCATTGTATTAAAAAATGATTGTTAAGTAGTCTTCAACCATGGTCATGAAATTGTAATAGGTACACGGAGACGGCAAACAGGAGAAAAGAAAATATTCACCGATCAATATGCTAAATGGTCAAAATAAATTACCTGCTAATTCTATTACCATAAACAATGCAAATACTTAAATGAAATATTGGATATTTTGTTATTTATTATATTTATATTTTAAAGCATATTTCTATGTACAAGATGTTTTTAGATATAATATTATGTGTAAAATCAGCGAACTCAGATCATCTGTTGACTTCAGAGGTCATCTGTCAGAATGCAGCAATGTTTTGAATGAAATGTTGAATTGATTTATGCAGTGAATAAGTTATATATGCTATATATGATGTGGGCCTTTATGACAAGTTAACACTATTGTGTTAAATCCTGTTAACAAATTTGACAGTATAAAATAGTGCCCTAACTACATGTTGTGATACTCATAAATAACTTATTCACTGGATAAATCAATTCAATATTTCAAAATTGCTGCATTCTGGCAGATGACCTGAAGTCAACAGATGACCAGAGTTTGGTAACTCATAAAAAGTCTCAAGCAAGCCCTACAATTGGGTTACAATTCTGTCCACCCTAGCCAGCCAACATACCCCGGGTGTTAGTTAGTGCACCCTGATAATGCCTCAGATAATGTGGGCGTGCAGGAATGCCATGACAGTCCAATCACCCTAGCCAACATGTGTGGAATTTATGAAAATATACCTTATCATATTCCAGTCAGAAATAGACAGCTGTTGGAAAAAATGAACCAAAATCATTAGTAAAATCTGCAGTAGCTGATATGTGTACCATATGTGAACATTACATGAATGTGCCTAGGTACGTGGGGTAAGATGGAAACTCGTACAATCATGGACTAGTCAGCTACACTCTATGGTTCTAACAAAAACTATAGCATTGTAATTTTCCATAAGTTACAACACTTATGTGAGATGTTGCTATTGTTGTGTAATGATAATAATTTCAAGAATTAACATTGTTCAGTGACACACTTTATAAATACCACTTCAGAGCAACGTGACAGAAACTGCCCATGAGATTAGACATGTTTCCCTCATTGTGCATCAATATAAATTATACTGAAAACTATTAGATTATGTAGTTTTCATTTCCATTTAAAATGGTAGTACAGTTTAAACTTTAATAGTACTCCTACCGAAAAATCAGTAACACAAATAGTAGTTTACTCTGCTTTTCTGCAAGCATTCTCTAGAAATAAAAAAGAAATCCCCAATAAAATGCTCACAAACATTAAAGCACCCCACACATTACAAACCTGTCCATCCACTGGACACCTAACCTACTTGTCACATGTTCAACTTCAAACTTGTCAACCCTTTTATCTGCATTCCTCACATAATTTGCTGGAGCAGTGACCAGACATGTTGAGTCATTCTGCAGTTGATCCCTCATAGCTTTACTCCCTGTCACCACTCAGCTGCATCTGTCATGATTGAGGGGCATTTCAAAGATTCTTTTAATCTGAGTAATAGTTTTGCCCTCCAAAATCCTTGCTGTATCGTAAGATGAATCAGACTAACATTGTTCCAACACCATACCATACATATAATAAACGATATTAACCAATATAATGGAGACAAATGAGTTAAAATTACAATATAATATGTGTGGACATCAGAACCAATTGTGAAAACAGTACTATTTGTGATCTTATTGTTACAGTAAAATCATGTTATTATAAAAACCATGCATCTTTTACACTAACACTGGCCACCCAGTGAATGTGAGTGAGCCACAGTTGGACCATGGTCTTTATAACACCCTGGCTACCCAGTGAATGTGAGTGAGCCACAGTTGGACCATGGTCTTTATAACACCCTGGCCACCCAGTGAATGTGAGTGAGCCACAGTTGGACCATGGTCTTTATTACACCCTGGCCACCCAGTGAATGTGAGTGAGCCACAGTTGGACCATGGTCTCTATAACACCATGGCTACCCAGTGAATGTGAGTGAGCCACAGTTGGACCATGGTCTTTATAACACCTGGCCACCCAGTGAATGTGAGTGAGCCACAGTTGGACCATGGTCTTTATAACACTCTGGCCACCCAGTGAATGTGAGTGAGCCACAGTTGGACCATGGTCTCTATAACACTCTGGCCACCCAGTGAATGTGAGTGAGCCACAGTTGGACCATGGTCTCTATAACACCCTGGCTACACAGTAAATGTAAGTGAGCCACAGTTGGACCATGGTCTCTATAAGTGCAGGCAAATATCATGTTTATGTTGTTCACGGAGTGGAACGTCATTTTATGGGTCTTGATCACTGGTCCTGTCTGTGATCTTATGAACTTTGTCCAGTGGTACTGAAAATTGTTGACAGCTGTTTGCACCAGGTGATACTCATAAAATACTGCCAACTTACATTATCATATTGGGGTTAGTTTAAACACGTTTGGTCGCATACACTTTCATTTAACTCAAATAGTGACATCACTGGATTCTTTGATTTGACAACTTTGGCCGGTGGTCATTTTGGCCAGATTCTGCTCTAGTTATCATCCTTCTGAGCTTCTCCCAATATGGCAGATATTTAGCTCCTTGAAGATGTTTTAAACATCCTTCCAACATCCTACTTTTGTCATGTATTTCATTTATTCATGTTATTGCTCAATCAAGGTTTTGGGCCTTGATCAACTTAATTGTATGCTATACCCGGTAACTATAATTAAAAAGTTGTTTTTTACTCATTTGCAGGCAGGCTAGATGAAGAAATAGTTCTGAATTCATTTGGGTAAAATCTATTCGGAAGGTAACACTACCAAATGGAAAAATATTTGATAAAAGTCTCCTTGACAAAAACTCCCGCCCGCCACATAGCCCCATTGCGGGAGATCTCTGGCTATTACTAACTTGGAAGATCTTGTTTACACACAAATTCCCACCTGAGGACGGTCACCTAATGCATTCCTCCTATTACTGACACAAACACACCAGTATTTATGTTTTTGCTATATCGCTGTGTGACCCTAGTTCTACCGGGGAACCCGCCATTAAGCCCTGAAACCAAGCAGGAGTGTGTTTATACAAATGTCCAGCACCTAGCCTCCCTGGAATGTTTCACTGACCGTTCACCTTGGTCCACTAGCCACTGCATCCTGCAATTGCAACAACTAATGGACATAAATCTAAGTCAACACAAACAGACACCATTAGTAGGTGGCTGGCTCCCAGTGAGGGAGCATTCTGACAGGGCAGGTTACAAGTCCACCTGTAGACATCTCCCGTCAGGAGTGGTCTGCCCATTGTCATGTGACCCACAGACTGCATCAATATGCTTAAGAAATAACTCAACAATTCTCATTATACAAGCCTTTTTACATTAAATAATCAAAAATTGTCATTTGCAAACTTTGACCATTTTAGTATCAACCTATTTTTTTAACTTGCCATTTAATATACTATTACTTGTTTTTATTATAATCCTTGTCTATTTGTTACTGTTATATTTAATTGTTTTTAAATACTTTCTTAATTTATTTTTATTGTTCTTAATAATCTTAAAAGCTATATTCTATGCTCCATAACTGTAATGCGCCTCTAAATGGAAACAATCCCAGCGCCATGGCACAGACAAATGCAGTGCTGTAGCATTACTTTTATTTCTTTATCAATATTATCTCTTCATTATTAGTATACCTAAACTGGGCCGACTTCATTCACCTCATGTTCCCTGTCTGTGTCTCCTGCAAGAGGCACTGCACGTTATGACGATGACAGAAGAAAGTCCGAGCACTTCTTTCCATTCTGGTGTTTTCAATGTTTTCCTTCTCGAAGTAACCAGTCCACTACAGGTTACACAATTACCCTCTGCATGGGATCTTTTATTTCATTTCCCTTAAAAGCAAAATTACCCAAGTTTTGAAACACCAGTAACACCAGTTGGTAGTTGCATTTGACCTCCAGTTCTCTCAACTGATAGACATAGCTCTACCCCTCCACCACTTTTCCTGGACAATTAAAGGCTGCTGGCCTTTTTTACCTGGTGTATTATAACCCCGCTGAGTAAAAATACCACCCTTAATTAAATGTGTAATCTCTCCTGGACTTGCCAGCTGGTGTTTTGGAAGTGTAACCACACTTTGGGGTGAGTGCTAGAAAAGAGCTGTTTGGAGTATAACTAACTACAATAAGACAATAAAACACTGCTAGAGACAAACATCACGATATGTTAAAGGCACCTCCTCAATTCAATGTTTTTGCTTGTCTCACTTAAGTACATTTTGTGATAAATTAAACGCTATGACATGCTAATTTGTTTGTGCAACTTCTATTTATAGTTTTTTGTAAAACTGTCACGTAAACTATTAACTTAATTAAATGTTTTATCCATCAATTCAAGAGATTCTTGTAACTGGAATATTCATGAGAATCAATGTGTTAGTTGATACAATTACAGAAACAGATATACATGGTTTTTGTTAATACTGTTCATTTATTTTCCTGGTGCTCTCATAAAACCATTGGGATGACAGCTATATGTCAGCCTAACAATAGGCTGTTTACCAGATTTGTAACAACTAAATTCAATTCTTCTGCCCGTTTATGCACACATTTTATTAAACCAACTGCAGACATTACCTAAACTATTTGTGTAATCATTGGACTTGAAAGAACAGGACACATGCTGGGCTAAAGAGCTAAGGAAGCCGCTTTAAACAGAAAAGGGAAATCCAACATTTCCTCTTCCCAAACAGCAACAGATGTGCTCCCTCTTTCCACACAGGGGAAGCTGCACCAAAGAGATGAGACCTACTCCCCCCAGGGGGTGTTAACCCACACCACAAACCCTCCCATTAGTGGGGAAAGCACCAGACTAAAGAAAGGGCTTGACAAGGCAAGCTACAAAGTTGGCAAGTTTCCCTTGTCCCCAAGCACTGGGTCTGGCCAAAGAAAGGGAGTCTAGTATGTTTGCCCCACAGCAAGGAAACAGACATGTGATACATATCGGAGTGGTGGCACGCCCTTGGTGTTAAACAAGTACAACTTTTTGCCTGGCCTCGTTTCAAGCTAACTTTACAAACGATGAAACCAATCTTATATCCTTTCTGATTCTTACACTCGACTGTGCAAATTTGTGTTTTTAGTTTTGATTAAACAATCATTAAAACTATTTGGCAATACCTGTTTCCAGATAGGAAGCAATCCTAGTGATATTTGTAAACATTCTTTGCAGAACTAGTAAATGTGAAATGGTTGCCATCGTCTTGCTGCCACCGCTAACAACAATATATCGCAAAGACGCTAATGTAGCTACTTTTTGTCATTTTCCAGATCATCTGGTTCATTGTTTGCACTAAGGTCAGCCATATTTTTTCTCAATCTCAACAACACAACACATTCTACCAAGTGTGTGTTTTATCTGTTGTCACAGAAAGAGTCTGTACTTGGCACTTCTTTATCTATTGTTGTGGCCTGTCTACGTCTCCACAACTTCTTTACCAGTTTCTCCCAGTATTATGGACCACCCAGTGATGGCTCAAAATGTATTAATAAGATTTTAGTTTTCCAAAATAGGGGTATTGGATTAGACAGACCCACAAAATTAAAGGGTCATTTCAAAAGTGATTACTGATCAATAAAAACAAATCAACACCCACTACCAACCGTCTCTACCAACCCTCTCCACCACCTTTCCCCCAAACATTTATTATTATCGCATATCACAGTTGAAGTCCATATCCCATCAATCAAAGTGTGGGAACAATCCAAACATTCTATCACAACCAGTTTTGGGGTCCAATAAGCCCCTAGCTTAACCCACTCTTACTCAGAATATGGCTATAAGTGGGGTAGGGTATTTTGTTGGTCTACCTGTCAACAAACGGCAGGAAGCAGCGATGTTTTTGTAAGACACACCTGACCATATCAGGGGCTGGGTGTAAAAATGTGAAACCTTTCCATTTCTATTACTTCTCACACTAAGCAGTGCTGATCCGTTCCAGATGTGGGCGGCGGCTTGATCAAGACATCGTCTCGGTTCAGAAAACATCAAGCGAGTGGTGTGACAAACATCATCACATTTGTGAGTGGAACCGATACGACTGTGATCACATGGCAGTCACAAGTCTTCATCTTCAGTCACCACCTACCAATTCTTCAGATTAGCACAAAAACGCTGTCAACACATGTATGTTTGATTTGCAAAATAAATCAACTACAAGAACTGCATAAATTATTACCTCCCCTCAATAGGGCACACAAATATTGATACATTATCATGAGATATGCTAACGACATATTTATATCTTACAAGGACATGACTTCCCCTGATACAGCACCATGCTAATATGATTGCTCTGATGCATTTTTAGACATATACCAATTTGCATTCTTTGTTATCCCAATATGTCAGGGGCGTAGCCAGGCATAAATGCACGGGAAGCAATGATTAATTAATTATATCAATATATATTCTGTCATGGGGGTCTGGTGCATTTCAAATATTTTTAACGCAATGGTGACAAGCATAATAATTGGTCTGTAGTTATTTACGTTGCTCGTGTCACCAGACTTATTTTTTACCAATGGTATTGTAAGTTTTCATAAATTCTGATGTGGAAACACGTGCGTTCGTGCATATGGCTAACTACTCCCCTTTATGTCATCATAATATTATGATGAAGGAGCAATATTTCAATCAAATGACTACTATAAAGACAGGGGAGGGGCTAAAATGACCAAAACAACCAGCAGGATATCAGCAGAGATTGCAACTTAGACATAATATTTCTGCCTCAACTAGTTGCAGCAGTGGTTTATGGGAATATTCTGGGGCAATACATAGATACGAGACCTCCTCGTGGGAGGGGAAGAACAGCCCCTGGGCAAAGGGGAAGCCTCCCTACATTAAACCACCGCTACTGGGGTCCTTACTGGAATTTATCCATCTGCAAGCAATGTGGCCGACCGTAAATCATTATTACAGCGGGTGTGGTGACATGTGAAGTCACATTGCTAGGATGTGACGTAATTGATGACCCAAATGCTAAGCAAAACACCAATAGTGAAATCTGTTAACTGTGTGTTTGTTCTTAAAGGATGTGTTCATGCTGTTTTGTTCTGCCTTCTCTGTGGTTTTCAATGTCTCGTCGTATCATTATCATTCTGTTTTATGATTCTGTCATTACCTTGAACAAGTTTCTTGTGTGTTCTAAAGTGGTATGTATAATCAAAATTGCAATGATCACCCTTGAAAAAAGAAAACCTTCACAACCAAGTTCCAGCAAGTTATTTTATCTCATTCACATTATGATGATGACAAACTGATTAAAATAATTCCGCAACCGAGAGACATACTTTCCCCCAAAAGCATGTCTTACTTCTTTTTCATCCTATTTTCAGCAGCCACCCACCCGATTATAGCAAGCTTCAAACTGCGAACAGGAAGCGGCAAATTAAAGACCGTGCTGATCCAATGATTCATACTTCACTGGAAAAGTCTACAAGTCAAGACTTGTTTCCTTTTGCCCGGGAGTATAAAAACTTGATGCTTTGAAACAACGTCCCTAATTGAAGGTGCTTTGAAAACTGTGAACTGACGCGCTTCTGGCTGGGATATGCTCTAACTTTACGCTGGCATTCTCAAACCAGTGCAGAATGTCAGATTTCATTTATACATACATAGCTAACATGAAATAATATCTGTGCAGTAGAATGCATACACGGGCCAGTGAGATGCCGGTCGGTAAGATCTTAACATGGATCAATTACTGCCAGTCATGTTAGCCAACACATGGTCATGTCACCTTGACAAATAAACACTGTGGTTGTGGTTAAGGATATTCAGGCCACACTCACTCCATGTAAAGTATAGATCTATACTAAATGTGCTTTTTAATTTTAAATTATGCTGTTTCCCAGTGGGTTAAGAATCAGGGAGGATACAATAGTTAGGAAATATTCTCAAATTATATTCTAAAAATAGGTGTTGCTGACACAACATTAAAGTCACATGATTGTTTAGTAAATGGTCACAATGTACATTGTTAATTACTACACAAAAACAACTCATCATTCAAAGGACAATGGTGTGTACATGGGTAGTGGTGTGTAATTGTTTTGTTATGTCTACCACGCAACCATTTGTAGAATCAACAGAACTAATGAATTGTATGACTATACATCTACACTGACTTATTTATACATGTTTAATAAAATACGTCTTTTAGGCAAATTACATTATGTAACAACATGAATGACGCAATACACTGATATATTCCTAATTCTGTTTACTAATCGTGAACAAATTAGTCATCTGGCCCTAAAACTAAACCTGGCTCTCCCCCTTATAAGACCCTTTATTTGCTACTGTCAAAAAAACCTCACTGAACAATGTTTAGGAATTGAATAATCCTTTCAGGATAATCTAAATTAATATTAATTATTTAAAATTCAACCTGTACCAGATGGCATCAGGAACACAGCCAATACAAACAAACTAACATCTCCATTTTGTATACACAATTTCACTTTAAAAAATAGAAAGCGGGAACCGGGAAAGAGCTCTAGGGATAAATGTGAAAGAAAGGGATCAAGGAGTGAGGGGGATTCATCTCCCTGTCAACTACAGGTGTTGGCGGCTGCGGAGACGGCCTGGAAGCAGCTGGGCATACCTTCGCAAGTGGATGGCTTGATCCTGTGCTTTTTTCCTGTCATTCCTACTATTTGTGTAATTGCCTTCCTCCGACACCAGCTCGGCTCAGACCTGGCCATCAGTCTACTCCTCCAACACAGCCGGAGTTCTACGCTCTATGTCTGTCTTGCAGCTTATTCTGAGCCCAGATGTGTACCAGGAGGTCTATAGTTTACTATATTGCATGCAAACATAAGGTCTGCCGTTTATTCGATTGCATGTAGGCATCTAGTCTGGTTCCTGGAGTTTATTCGACTACATGCAAGCATGTGGCCTACAGCCCAGTTCACTAGACTGCATGCAAGCGTATGCCTATCTGTCCACTGTCCAGGGTTTACTAGACTGTGAGCAAATGTGCCCAACTCCACAGAGTTGACTAGACTGCATGCAACCACACAGTCTACAGTCCAGAGTTGACTACATAAAAGGTGGCCTGTTAGGTTAATATATTGCAAGCAAATATAAAAAGACAGAGACGTGTGGTGACATCTCTCATGACCTTACACACCGACACACCCAGATTTTTGATGAATGTGCCAGGAACAACGTTACCTATAATTACAGAACTTCAAGGTGTTTTATGAAACTAGAAAACTGACAGCTAATTCAGAAATGGACCCATGTTCTCAAATAGTGTCCTAGATATATATAAAAAATTAATCGAAAATTTAGTTTTAAATAAACAGTTGGACTGCCAAAAAACAATCGCTCCCTTGTTCATTGGATATATACTAAACATTCATCACAACATTTAGGTGTTTTTTCTCACAATCAGAAGTAGTATCTATATTTTTTTCATCTGCCTTATAGCCAGACAGACGGGTTACAAGTGAAGACGAATGGTCTGTGTTACTTAAGTCTCTCTGCCACATGTTAGGACTGGCAGTTAATTATGACCTAAATGTTCTAAATCCATTCCTAATACATGTTCCAGTCGCTGTACTAGGCTAGAAACCCAGAGCAGCGGTGTACACATCTAGCCACATCTGGTGTAATTCCAAAACAGGGTTCTCCGAAGCAAAGCACAAATAGTTTCTACAAGTACAGCTCGCTGCTATTCACGCTGCTTTACAAAACGCAGCTGGTCTAAACAGGGGCCATATCATAGGATATGTCGATGCACAATCGACTGTACACTTAATTGGAATGAAATAACACATGGTGTTTTATAAGTTCATGTGTTAGCACACAAAACTGGCAGCGGCTCCAAAAATATTTACATCGTCTGCACTGGATAAATGTTAGATACAAAAATGCCACACAGAAAAGGTTATACAAGTAATGTTTTTGGGAAAATGACGAAGGGAAACTTGGCAGGCAGGCAGATAACAGTAACATATGGAGGCCCTAATAGGCTATAATGTTACTAGTTTGGCAGTAAACAGTAGTGGCTTTATTAACATTGCATATTTAAATTATAATCTGTATTCAGTGTGACTTCCATTCAGCTAACAAGGATATTACAGCAATAATATGCTTCTAACATCCTACAAGGCTGGGTATTTTTCCTTAAGCATCGGGGAACACAAAACATTTTCCAACACGATCACAACTCCATTCAGAAGCACCCCGTTTTGCTTTGTGTATGACGCCTGGAGAAAGTAGAGAAAAAACACCTCGATGTCTTTGGAAACTACACATGTTGTGATTAATGCACAAAGACTATACATACACAACTATCCACTATTGTCTACAGCCATGTATTAATTCATAATGTTGAGTGAACATGAACAATACAGAGTGAATAAACGTTCCAAAGGTTCTAAACGGCAGCCCAGGATTTGGACACGGGTTCCATCACTGTGCTCCAGACGTATGTCTGCTACAGAAGGTGTTGTGTATTTGTGTATTTGGACAGTGGCTACCTGGAGTAAACAGTCTGGCAGCAGCCACCTTCCTACACAGCCAGCCAACAGGTGTGACTGAGTCAACCTGTAGAGCGTGGAAGGCAGACTCCCTTCCCCTCATCCACCCAGCTGAGTGTGATCAAACGAGAAACCACTGATGACTGCCACTGGAACCAGGAACCACCGCCTACCTACCTGCTAGCGGTTTCCTCATTCCTAGCTTTCTGAACATTTCCAGCACTCGGAAATGTTTCGTTAACTGGCATGTGTGTGTGCATTGCTGCTAGAAGAGTCCGATGTCATAAGGGAGGATTCTCGTAGCCAAAAATGGTAAGGCTAGGAAGATTAAAGCCATCAAAAAACCATGCCCAAGCACACAAGCCACTGCAAAGATACACAACATGAATAACATTTAAGTTTTCCCCTCAAATTTCCACCAGTCCATTACCTGTCCACTGAAATGTTTACCCATCCAAAGTTAACTTTGCCGATCCAGAAAAGCTCCGTCGAGGAACAAATACAAATTTGGTTCACATTTACTTGAATGAAAATGAATCCAGAATTCATGAAAAACGTTCAGTGATAAATAAACTCTCTTTTGTTCAACGGTATGTTGTCTTGCTGAAATGGACAAGCTTTGCCAGTGGCCGGACATTCAGTGATTGACCCCTGACATCCCAGTCACTACAGAAGGTACATGGTTAATGGCAGAAACAGCTGCTACTTGCAACTCATAGTTGAGTGAAGTCTGGACTGAGCAGCCACCTGTCTAGTGCTCTCTTTCTCGCATGTAAGGTTGGTTTAGCAGCCATGCCACCTGGTGAGTAGTGAGTGACACAGTTCACCACACAGGTCATAGGTTAGTCCCAGTTATGAATAACTGTTACATCAGCACATGCCCATGGCAACTTAATCCATGTAATGTTGGTGCAGGAATTCAGTTTTGTACATTCACAGGAACCAGGTGAATATTGACAACTCTGTTTCATTGGTCCATTGAAACAAACAGGGTGGACAGATATAGAGCCTGTACTCTGGTTCACAAGGAGGAAGTGTTTATGAACTAGTCTGCACTTTATTTTTTACAAGGATGTATGCTTTTTCAGTTAAATAACTTATCATAGTGCATAATGTTCACCCTAAACTCTTGCAATACAAGCAAAGTTAAACTTTTGTGGGATTACCAGTATATAGAAATCAAAATCTACACTGTCAAACCTTGCTTTTAACCCTAAAACAGTCCCAAAATATACTTACAACATATCAGTATGACAGTTTACAAAACCTACCATGCTAATACAGCCACCTCTATATTCAGGTCACTCTACCATCTACAACCTTAACAGAGAGAGCCCACTGTACAGATGAAACAGGAAGAACAATGGTGGCATTAACACCACAGCCCCAGCTCACATCACCCCACAAGTGTTGCAATGGGACACTTGAGGGGGTGACAAAAGCAGTCTGAAGTGTGTGAAGTGGCTGCTGCAGAGGCTCGGACACAAGGATCCTGTCTTGTCCTGCATCTATGCTGTGTGCTCCATAAACCACCCACACTGGGTCAGCCACTGATTTATCTTCTCTCTCCCTCCCTCCCTCTCGCCCTAACCTAACCCGCCCTGCTGGAATGAGGTGGGCCCAGGTCAAAACCCTCTAGGACGAAACCCCTGTAGGTCATCGCATAGCTTCTAAATTATGAGTACACTGACAGGAGAACACTGAAACCAGAACACTGAAGGAGGGTGAAAAGGGGAAAGACGTATTATTTATGATTTATCTTTTCTCTCCCCCTAACCTGCTCAGCCAGAATGAGCTGGGTCCAAGTGAAAACACATGGTGCCTAAGCAGCGAGGGTGAAAAGATGCATTATTAAATGTTAGACATGTTTTATTCATGTTTATTTCTGTGTTGTGTGGGTGCTTCTTGTATTTTCATTTTAAAGCATAAAACGTTTTGAGCATTGCCGAGGACTAGACGCTACACTACAATTATAACAGAGGCATTTTTAACAGATATGTTTTGACGGTGGGCGAGTACTTTGTGGAGACATGGCTTGATGATGATTAAAAAAAAACCAACAGATCGACCTAAAAATGTGTGGGATGCATAGCTCATGATCATAAACCGACACACCAAATTTCATAAAAATCGAAGACAGTCATGTAAATTTCAGCGTTTTTGATTGATTTGACATGGAATGCCCCTACACTGAAACTGACAAATGAACAAATAACCATGTTGAGGGATGGAATTCCAAGTTTGCGAAAGTGGTGAAGAAACATTAATTTATGATAATTTATTCAATTCTGTACTCAGTACAATTAACATAGTTGTCTTTTGAAAAAAATGTTTTGCACTAGTGCTTTATGGTATATTTTCCATTTCAAATAACTGTCAGTTACATTTATATATTATTCATATACATTTTAAAATGTGTCTTTCAATAATACATTTCATGTAAGAATCTTACAGTAATCTGAAATAGTTAATGCTCCCTCTTGCTGTCCCCTCCTGAATTGTGTATTTAAATAAGTAGCTTATAACGGGACTAGTTTGCCTGTCAAACTTAACGAGTAGCTATAATGGGAAAAAACTGTAGCTATAACGGGAAGTAGCTATAACGGACCTAGACCGTTTTGACTTAGCAGGGTTCTGACCAGCTGTCAAGTTGGTTTAACTAACAAGGTGGGTTATTTACTACATCCCTGTTTCTCAGTAAACCTTATTTACTATTCCCTCTGCACCTGGCCAATTAGACACACAACTGTGACCTGTTCAGGACTCCAGTTGTTGTTTTGCATTGATTACATCAGACTGTGGGTATAACCAGTTAGCTGGATATCACCAATGATCGCTGGTAGACAGAATATGTCTCATATGATGTGCAACAATAAAATCACAGCAATATATGTGAATGGGAATAAATCCCATGGCTCTATATAGGCTAGTTATTTTGTATACCGGACTGGCGTACTGTTTACACCCTCCCAACTACCCCCTCCCATCTACCATCTAGTTGTCTACCCCCTTGGTGACATTCTATGAGGAATTTAATGGCATTGTTCCCTTTGCATAACAACCACACCCCACTAGCATCAGCCGCCCAGTCATGGTTTCCCAGATGGGACAGAAAAAAGCCACATGTTAGTGTTTAGTTACCCCATAAATTCCCGGCTGCACTGATGGCTACACTGACGTAGAATCCCTGCACCCTGACCTTCGGGCTTCTAACTAGACCCTATCACAACCCCCAAATTCTCCTTCCCCATTATGCATCATCCCATGCTGATGATGATGATGCACATGACCTCTGACCTAAACAATAAACATTTTACGTTCCAGGAAGATTTCACAGAAAGAATTACTAATCCTCATCATCTTCCTTGTTCTGCGTGGTTCCCACCCTCGTGGGAGTAGACCATTTTTTGTACTTGTTCATTTCTTCCATGGAATAAGGTTTCAAATGTTCTTCGTTGGCCGAATTAGGCTATTTCTTGGCATACAAAATCACAGAAACGGGCCTACTGGCATGTCTTGGCACTACGTTTGTGTGAAACAGTTCTAGAAGTGTAACTGAGGTCTGAACCCTTGAGTTGTGTAGTCGGATCACGAGACCTGTTTACATCTCATGTCTGAGCCCATGTGAACAGATGAGCAACACTGCAAAGTCTGTTACACAACAATGCTAATGATAGATCTTTGTATAATTAAATGTATTTACTCTTTACACAAACACATGTCAACGTACTGAAGCTGAATTATTTGTTTAAAATGCAGATTTGAAAACTAAATAAATATCACTGTCACCATCATTGTGCAGCACACTGTATCCACATCTGCCTTTCATGCATTATCCCCTCCCAGATGGGGCCCTTCCAGTACTCTCTAGTCAGTCGTCTCCATAGTTTTACTGGTCTACTTCTAGATTGTTTCCCCTGTAAGTCTCCAGATGGTGATAATAATCAATGTAAATATGGTATTTAAAAAAATCATGTTTCTTTAAATCTTACAACATTTTAAAACTGAGCACATAAATAATACTTGCAGTCATGCAGACAGCACAGCCCCCCCCCCCACCACCCCAGGGTTGCAAAGCTATTAATCCAAGCAATCCGAATAACTGAAGTGTGGTAGCCCATAGATATAAATCACAGTGTCAGCACCATATTCTTGGCTCATTAATCGCCACAATAAAAACAGTTTAATAACACTGTGGACTCCTATCAGCAATATAAGCTGCCACTCCCTCTCTAGCCCATCTCACTGAGATAAGTCTCAAAGATAACTGCCCCAAAATGTACTCAATCTCCCCAGGGTAAAGACAGGTAACCATGGCGCTGACTTTGGTAGAGGGGCTGACAAAGAAAAAGTTCACAGAGTGCGGACATTGGTAGCACATGTTTGAGACTTTAACACGTTTTTAATACCGTCATAACACTGGAGAAGAAATGAAGACGCTGTGTCCTACGGGTGTTGGCAATCTGGTAAATGTTAGTGTATCAGATTATGGGGTGGGGCACTTTGACGATAACCACAAATATTCTTGTATCAACAAGTGTGAAAACGTTTAAAGACACATTTTGTAAAAGGTTCTGTGTATGTGAAATTATGAAGCGCTTTTATTAATTTGGCAGGTAAATAAAGTGAATGTGAAATTATGAAGATCTTTTATTAATTTGGCAGGTAAATAAAAATATTTATTAAAACATAACACTTTTGCCGTGTTTAAACATAATTTTGCTGCATGCCTGGTAATATGAATTAGTGTAATGTGCTAACATCTAATGGCACAACTATTGGGAAGAACCCATAGGTTCTAAGACGCCATCCCAAGGAGACATGGCTCCTATTTGGAAGGGGTTGCCACCCCAGTAAGGTTCAAATGGTACAAAGACATCATTTTCAAAGGGCAGGGTACACAACACACCCTTGTCAACGTAATCAGATTGTGGGGTATTTATTTCAACAAATTCCTCTGGTGACCAGGACACATGCAAGGGGGACCCACTGGTCTGGCAGCCATGTGTCTTATCAGGCTACAACATCTCTGCTGCTAATCAACAGGCGTTATCAATAATGTTGCCAGGCCGAATACTCCAGCCAGCTTGCATGGCAAATGTGCAAAGTTGCAGTGCTGAAAACTACGCAGTTAAATGAATTGGGTGCATTGCAAATGCATAATTTGTTAAGTGGTTGATTTTTCAATTACGTAAATCAAAAATATATACCAGTTGCAGTATTTGGAAGTTGTGATTAGAAGTATACTGTATTGGAAATTTTCATTTGAAATTGTGTTTGAAAATTGTATTGGAAACTGAAAATGGCAATTGTAACTGGAAAATGTAACTCGAAATTGTAATTGGAAAATGTAACTGTTCCCAAATATACTTCAATCTTGTATTACACTCTCTGCTAGGTGATTGAGTTTATAGAACAAATTGTAGAAGTTTTTTTTTAAATTTATTTCGTTTATCCAATGCGCAAACATGTTCTACAAATCACATATCATAATCATCATTTTCCTAAGAAATCTCCAACCTTAACCCTAATGAAGGATGAACCTGATTGCGGTCTGTCCTCACTTAACCAACCAATTTCCCTTTCTTCTGATACAACCCTAATCTGTATCTCCCTGCATGAGGTTCAATGGTTGCCTAGCAACTACCCCATGTACACAAAGGTCAGCAACTAAGTAAACTGGCTAATGGCAACAGTCACATAGACTAAATGCATGTACTAATCAGGGATAATCTCAACGACCCTCAGCACCTTAAATTAATCAGGCCAGACAGCCAGACTGTCTCCTCTCCTCTCTCTCTCCCCATGGCGATGCCGATAACTCTCTCCTCCCTGGTATGTGGTTCTATGTACCCTGCCTGGCGCAATCTTCTTGAGATGATAGCGTCTTACGTTTTAGTTGTTTTACTTATTTTACTTATTTCACAGTCACATTTATCGCGAGATTTTCATGCGAGTTGAGTCCACAGTGGCTTACATAACTATTTACCCAGATAGGAGAATCTTTATTTCCCATCACATAGATATCTTACAGCTTTTTGTGTTTCATCCTAAAACATACCTTACACCTGTGGTGGCAGAATTTAAACTAGATTTGTATTTACCAACTGTGATTTCTAAGAGCAGTTACAAATAAACATATTTATTCATTTACTCTTACACCTGTGGTGGCAGAATTTAAACTAGACTTGTATTTACCAACTGTGATTTCTAAGAGCAGTTACAAATAAACATATTTATTCATTTACTGAGAATATAATATACTACATATATAAGCTTTCATGACAACCACAATAAATCAATAATAATAAGTTAAATATGACAATATTGTTCCTCATGTTCAGAGCTCTCTCAGGACCAGGTATGAATTCAATTGATGCAGTCTCAAAACTCGGACAAATTTGTTCACACCACATTGCCTGAGGCTTTTGGATGAGATACTAAAGTTGTTGGTTTCTTCCATCTAGTATTTAAGCCAAGAGAAGCAAAAAATCTCACATTTGTAAGTGTAACCCATCATGGAAACTCCTACATTAACCCCTGGATGCGCTGTTTGAAGTCAAATAATTTAGAGCTGAACTTGGCCTTCACGAGACAAATTCTCTTTTGATTACCATGAGAAAACAATTTATTGTTCAGTGGGTTAATACTTTATCTGCTGTCTTCAATGCAGACACACGCATAAGGTGGGCTCACCACCCTGGGTTTTGAACTGCCACACCAAATTGCCGGATCCCTGCACCTTGCATGCCATGTCATGACATTCCCAGTCCTCAACTAAGGGGACATGTCAAAATGGTAAAGCTCTTCATTTAACTGAAATGCAACATTTCTCTGTCCAACTTAGAAGCCTGCTGGAATGGATGAGTGTGTGGGGCCTTCTAAGAAGCAAGTCACCCGTCTGTCAGTCACCCTACCCTGAATAAATGCACAGGGTATCTACTGGGGAACAGGTTTGGTGCTTGCATCCCTCCAGAGAACCTGGGTTAGAATCCTAGGCTGGGGGCCAAACCAGTCATTTTGAAGAAAAAATGGGTCAGGACCTACAACTTGCCAACTGACGCAGCACTTGGCGTATGAGTAAACGGTAGGGAAGTTGAAAGTATGTACATCTTTAAGATGAGGCAGTAAAACTATTGGTTCTTTCCCCATGGTGTTGATGCCATGAGAAGTAAAGAACCCAGACGGGGTAAATAATAAAGTTGTAACCTGTCATAGAATCAGATTAGTTGTCCCTATCTTGGCCATTGTGAACATAGTAATATGCTAACTTTGGGGCATTGTAATTTGTATGTGAATCTCATCCCAGGCACCAAGGCCCACTCGATTCATTCTGTGTACACTTGTTTGATCTATTGGCCTCTGATTTACAAATTTACAATCGAGTTAAAATGACTCACAGAGAGTTAATTAGTTGACTTTTTCAGTGGACAAATTGAGTTGTCAGTCATAATCAGTCATTCTACAGATGGCATTTCTGGAGTTATGTTAATAATAACTGTATCATCCGCTGCATGGCAACAGCAGAAATAAAATATTCACGGGAACCAGTTTAAGTTTGAAATGAAGTAACGGCGACAACTGCTCCTGTAGAATCTGAATGGTCACTCCATGGGTGGCTAGTAAATGATTAATACATCTTGCTGCATTAACTGTATAACTTATCAATGAACATCATCACCTATTAGTTATGCCAATCTCCTATAACATAAACCTAATTTTCTTGCAGAACACAAGCTCGTAGTTCCCACTACTGCCACCAGACTGGGAAGCAGTAATTGACCCATAATCAATCAATGGAGGCGATTGTGTGCTTGTAACTGACGACTCATAACTCCCACCCAGATTGCTGCAGTATTTGTGGTTATCCTGCAAGATAAACCAGACCCAGCCTTCCCTTTGATCTCCCTGCTTTATTATCTCCAGTTCAGGAGAGTCAGGCCACATGGTTAGTGTCCGAGGGAAGTATTAGGGCTTTGGTTGTAGTCTGATCCTGCGGTCTGTTCTTCCCAGCAACAAGTGGGGCTAATGACTGATTTGTGTGCCTCTTGCTAATTGCTTAGTTATGGCCACTGGCTATGGGGTTTTCTCCAGGGAAAACCTTGGGGGGCGGTGAGTACAAACTCCCCCTCCCAACACCCTTCTCCCTCATCCATCCATCAACTATTTCAGGAATTCAATTTCCCTGATAGCAGGTCATTAGTGGCAACATGTGTAAGCCTAGTTAAGCTGTTGTTGTTGTTGACCTATGACCCAGACAGGCTGTTGTGTTGACCTCTGACCCAAATAGCAATTGTTTCTGAACTCTGCCCTACAGAACTCTGCCCCTAGTTTTCACTGTAATCAGCTAATGTGTGTGTCATCTTACACAATTGTTTTTTTTACTTACTTTAATTACTTGGCACACATTCAATACCCAGGTAAAAAATAAAAATGGAATAGCTCGTCATTGCTCACAACTTTATCAGACAATCAGGACCATGCTTGTGATATTTCTTGAAACCTAACCAAGTTTGTTACTCCTGTCACTGCAACAAACAATTTTTCATCTTAATGATACTGTTCTTCTGCCATTGCCATTTTTACTATATACAAAAAACACTGTACATAAATATCAAACTATAGATTAATGTACTAGACCAAAGCAACACATAACCAACAGTAGCATATGTTGTTCCCAAAACTGATGACATAAAGCAGACAACAAAGTGTCAAAATCGAAATACTACGAAACTGGATAAACAAAACATAAGCAGCATATTTGTGGGGTTTGCAGTTAAACCAAAACAAACATTATCGTGCTGTTGCCAAACACCTCAAGGTGGCAAGCCTTCCAAAGTAAACACCGCCCTGAAGCCCTCGGCCACATGGGAAGACTGCAAGAAATGTTCAGAATCCTGCAGGATGCCAAAACATCACGGATGCCAGCCTGTGATAACATTATTATCCCAATGTTTCAGACATCAAACTTAGAGCAGCTGTCAGCGGGAAATCGAGGATGACCGGTAACATTGCATCATGGCAGGAGGAGGTCAGTGGAATGACAGCCAGGCTTTCCATCTGTCTCAACTGCCATGTCGTCTGCCAGTGAGAAATGGAATGGAAAGAACATTCACTAATCTACAGGTTCTCTCCCATGTGTACCCTGCCTCGTCTGTGCTGGTGTGACATCTTTAGCACCCATTTTACACAGAAATTACTATTTTGAAGATCAGAGATTATTGCTGGCAACAACTACAACAGGTGTAGGTTAATTCAAAACACAGAAAGAAGAAAACTACAGAAGAACAGTACAATTCAGATGGCTAATATTAAACTGTAGAAGAACAGTACAATTCAGATGGCTAATATTAAACTGTAGAAGAACAGTACAATTCAGATGGCTAATATTAAACTGTAGAAGAACAGTACAATTAAGATGGCCGATATTAAACCGTAGAAGAACAGTACAATTAAGATGGCTGATATTAAACCGCAGAAGAACAGTACAATTAAGATGGCTGATATTAAACGGCAGAAGAACAGTACAATTCAGATGGCTAATATTAAACTGTAGAAGAACAGTACAATTAAGATGGCCGATATTAAACCGTAGAAGAACAGTACAATTAAGATGGCTGATATTAAACCGCAGAAGAACAGTACAATTAAGATGGCTGATATTAAACGGCAGAAGAACAGTACAATTAAGATGGCTGATATTAAACGGCAGAAGAACAGTACAACTAAGATGGCTGATATTAAACTGCAGAAGAACAGTACAATTAAGATGGCTGATATTAAACTGCAGAAGAACAGTACAATTAAGATGGCTTATATTAAACTGCAGAAGAACAGTACAATTAAGATAGCTGATATTAAACTGCAGAAGAACAGTACAATTAAGAAGGCTAATATTAAACTGCAAAAAGAATGGCCATGGAAATGAAGCAATGTAAAAATTTGACGAGTCACGATACTAAAGATGAAGAAATTATTATGGGAAATATGTAACAACGATTTCCACATTCTGCTGGATTCCAACCCATGCACTTGCAGTCAAACAGTCGAACCAGTGAACTGCTTTTAAGGTACTGAGTGCAACTACTGGAATAAAAAATATGTAACAACAAAATGATAATGTTATTTTTCAGGTTCCTGCTAAAACAGAAGGATCACAACTAAACAGTTGTGATTCTGTTCAAAAATGTTTGGTGACAGGAACTACCAGCTCAGCAGGTCTTCCTTCCTGCAGAGCAGGGACCAAGGCCTTATCCCACTCCCCAGCATTCACTCCCCAATGGGCTTCCTCCTGATAAAAGATGATCTACAACCACAGAGGCTGTTCCTGTCCGTAACCATGGCGATGAGAACAGGTAGACCATGATAAATCTGACACCTGACCAATGTGGAAGCCACCATGGAGTGACACAACCTAGCCCCGGGAGCACCCCACGGCGGTGATGACATATAAATAGCTGATGGCTAACACCCTCAGATACCCAAAGGCTGTGGCCAACCCTGGATCTAATGTGTTATTGCAGGAGACCAAGATTGCAACATTAAGGCAGATTTGAATTCTGCCCAGTGATTAAGCACCAGTCTTCCATTTGAGTCTCTTTCCAATTTATATGTAGACATAATACTTACCGGGTACCTTGAAGTAAACTTTGGCTAACAGCTCTTTTGTTTTTAAACTTTGGCTAACAGCTCTTTTGTCTGTAAACTTTGGCTAACAGATCTTTTGTCTGTTAATTTTGGCTAACAGCTCTTTTGTTTTTAAACTTTGGCTAACAGCTCTTTTGTCTGTAAACTTTGGCTAACAGCTCTTTTGTCTGTAAACTTTGGCTAACAGCTGTTTTGTCTGTAAACTTTGGCTAACAGCTGTTTTGTCTTTAAACTTTGGCTAACAGCTCTTTTGTCTGTAAACTTTGGCTAACATATCTTTTTTCTGTAAATTTTGGCTAACAGCTCTTTTGTTTTTAAACTTTGGCTAACAGCTCTTTTTTCTGTAAACTTTGGCTAACAGATCTTTTGTCTGTTAATTTTGGCTAACAGCTCTTTTGTTTTTAAACTTTGGCTAACAGCTCTTTTTTCTGTAAACTTTGGCTAACAGCTCTTTTGTCTGTAAACTTTGGCTAACAGCTCTTTTGTCTGTAAACTTTGGCTAACAGCTGTTTTGTCTTTAAACTTTGGCTAACAGCTCTTTTGTCTGCTTTAATCTAATAAGATTACACATAACACAGATTTCACAAAATAAAGTGAATTTCTAGTGCTCATGTGTCATAGTTCTTTAGTTCACCCTATTGGTCTTGCCGTTTTTTGCTGTATACACAATGGCATACTTGTTTTACTAGTCTTGTAACCTTCTCATTGCCTTTTTGTTGGTAATGATTTAGGCTGTTATAGATTACATGTTGAGTTTTCACTGGCTACTCAAGGGTGACTGAAATGCCAGCACTTGGAGTAATGCTTCAGTTAACTGTACAGACAGAATCTTAGACACTTGGCACAGCACAAAGTGTTATTCTGCAGCCATCTGGCAGCCATGTCAGGCACCCTGTGTGTTAATGGCTATCTTACTATGAAACAACAGTTACGCTACTGAGACAAAAAACAGTTTTATGTAATCACACATGGCTGACAAAAAATATGTTACGTCATCAACGCTCGACTCAATATGAAGTCTGAGTCAAGTATATGACTACTCCCACTTAAGTCTTGATTGTTCTGTGAGTTAAACAACTCAGACGAAGTTTATGTTTGATGTTACCAGTACTTCACTATGGCAACTGTTCGAAAATAAATCATTTGGCCATTTTGAACGCACAAGGTTACATATACACAATTTATTCTGTTGGAACTGTTAGTTATACAAAAGTGATCGACTTGAATTCCGAAATATGACTTTGTTCATTTGATTTTTTAATAATAATAATTAATGTAATAACAATAACTTGACGTAACTTATTTCAAACTTGTCAATTGAATTGAATTATCCCATTTCTAAATTAGAAAGTAAAACAATTATGCACACATATTTACTTATTAATCGTGTTCTTAAAACTATTATGCACATATACTAGGGTATTCACTTATTAATCATGTTCTTAAATACATGTTCATACTGAAAACTCAATAACAAATTATTTGATATTTTAAATCCACCTCTGGTTTATATTAACAAAATATTTATAATCACAGTTTATTGCAGTAATTAAAATCAAATTTTAAATTATAATCCACCTAATTTAAGACATTTATCTTGACCGAGGTGCACTAACATAAGGGAGAGGTCTGTCATCACTGTAAGCAATTACTTGTGAGCTCTTGACCAGCTAAGACCCTTCAGATGTGGTTAGTCTTGACCACACGAGATTGTAGATATCTGCTGCTGACAGTTCGCTCTGAGATACGACCTAGCACTTACACTGTGGCCAGTGGTGGGAATCTGTTATTCCAAGTAAGCACACAGATCATCAACTAGACTCCACCAGCCTATACTAATACAAGGTGTTATCATAAACATGAAACCCTCTTTGAAGTGCTGTGCTTTTGGTAGGAACGCAGTGCAATGGACCCGAATTCAAGGTCGGTGCCCCAACATACACAACAAAGAGTTGCACAAATATAGTACAGGCTGTATATAGAAGTATGTAGACAAGTCTGTACGCTTTTAGGTTTGTCTCTGGATGTACTGTACTGCCTGGAGCTGACATTGGTTCTACGAGACAGGAATTGTGTACAAAGAATCCGAGTTACTGAAGGTGTGACTTGACTAACACTTACCGTGGGAACTGTTTTTGTCTTTTCTGAATCTTGTAACTATTGTAGAATGTGGAAATTAGAATACTACCTTGATTAACAGGACTTGAATGCAGGTGAATATCCAGTGACCCTTTACTTGTTGGTTCTTATTGATATAGGTTTATGTAATTCCTAACTCATTTTATCTACCCCAAAACATCCATTCCATTACATCGCACTGTTAGGAAGCAAATATTGTTGTTAGGGCCATCTTGTGAACCAAATAACACTCCAAATCGCACCAGTAAATAAGCTAAATGGCACTCTGAATCACACCAGCATCCGCTGTTATCACCCATTTTGGAAGCGTGACGTATGATAAGGCAATAGCTATAGAAGTTAATGCCATTCAAAGTGCCATTAGGACAGCCAAAAAGAGCACAATATTTGATAAAAATAGACACCCATAATTCACTCATTTTTGTGTAACTCTACTGGTATGGTGTGATAGAATTAATATTTTAGACAGGTAATATTCTGGTAATTTTAGGTGCGCAACATACATAGATTCAGACAGATATATACATGTACAGATAATGTTATCAATATTCATATAATTATCAACACTTAAATGTGTAACATTATAAAAAAATCAGTTAACAATGTATTTACATCGAGCCAAATCAATAATACTGTGTAGATACAGCAAATTACTTGTAACAGGATCCAATAAAGGGTTACCAGGAATATAATATTATTTCTACCATATTTTGTGCTTATGTCTCAACGAATGATTCTATGGCTCCCTTCTGTTTTGTGCCAAGTCCCTCAAAACAACAGCCACCGCCACATCAGAGACACCAACGCAAACACTCTAGCTTCTTTTCAAAGACAACCACAAGCTCTACTTCCTTTGTTCTAGCCTGGATCCCATCTTTCCTGTCCCTCTCCTAGTGGCACTGCCCTGCCTCCCCCCTCCCTATAAGCTGGTTCCCCTGGGAACAGCTGGGGAGGGAGACAAAGCAGGGCACATGTGGCCAACTTCCCCCTAATTTGAGAAGGCGTCAGGTCCGTTTCATCTCCAAGTGACCTGTGTCCAGTCTGCAGCCAACATTCATAACTCACATACTGATGAGACCATGGTCATGGTCATTAGAGTTCTGATGACCATCAGCTGCCCCAACACCCTCTAGCAGCCGCTGGTCATTGCAGACCCCTTTCTAATCTACCCTCCTCTAAGGGCTGACTTCATGTTGACCATTAGTGGTTCTGCAATGATCTATACATCAATGCACCAAGTTTAGAGCATGCCTTTATGTAGGATCAAAATGCTGACCAGTCCAAAATATCCGAGTAAGTACGTGCTTGCATCCATGTGAGCATTCCAAAGCGAACATCCATGATAGAATGAATTATATAAGGCTTTGTCATGCTCCTTAAATTTACTACCATCCAGTAGCTCACTACCCATACTCACATTTTTACCCACCCAAAATTAACTTTACCCATCCAAATGATGGGTCATTCTATGTATTCGATTCCTTGGACCGATGGCATCTCATCTACCAATTGGCAACGTGTTTGAAAAAAATAACTTATTTTGAATTGTTTCGTTTCCGCAATGTGGTGCCATGGGAAGTATATATAATTCAATTACATGCAATGCCATAATTGCTGATAGCAAAAGTGTTATTGTTATAGGAATTATTTTTATGTTCAAAATACTCTAATGATGACAAATGTTGTCCTAGGTTTGTTGGTCCATTGGTGGATGTAAATTAATACACACTAATAGTACTCACAAAACTTCAAAACTTCGTAAACAATTTGCACTACAGGGCCAATTCACAGGCCTGTTGGGTGTGTCCCTTTCACGTTAATGATATATGGCTATGTCTCCATTGTTATTACTGTTATCACCCGGGACTGTTATCACCCCTGACAGATTCAACCAAACAAAGCGGGAATTATACCTTGGCCCGGGAATTGCATTCAGCCAATGTGGTGCTAAGGTTTTCTGAATTGAGGTCATGGGAAATATGGCTATCATTTCCATTGTCATCATCCCTATTGTTATCACCCCAGATAAATCCAACTGAACAAACCAGGATTTGGGTCCAGGAACTCCATCAACTAACATGGCACTAATGTTTTCTGGGAATTCCCTGAAGCAGGATACTCATGGAATACACAACACTGGTCACTAGCAATCCATCCAGAATCAACACAATGAGCTGTGTATTAGTGTGTTAGTGTGTAATGTGTAATTCTAACCACTTACTGTCAATCTGACATTTGTGTAAACTGCCTATGTGGGGGGCAGGGTGTGTGTGGGGGCAGGGCGTGTGGGATGAGGGTTTATGTGGGGAGGGTGTGTGGAGGGAAGGATGTGTGGGGGGAAGGGTGTGGGGGGGCACGGTGTGTGGGGGGAAGGGTATGTGGGGGAAGGGTGTGTGGGAGCAGGGTGTGTGGGGGAGGGTGTTTGGAAGGAAGGGTGTGTGGGGAAGGGTGTGTAGGGGCAAAAGGTGTGTGGTGGCAGGGTGTGGGGGGAAGGGTGTGTGGTGGCAGGGTGTGGGGGGAAGGGTGTGTGGGGGGAGGGTGTGTGGAGGGGTGTGGGCAATGAGTTAGACCTGTGGTATACCTGAGGTATACAATGGGACAACACCATCCACACTTCCCAGATGTCACACAATCTTAAAGAATATACATTTACAGTGTTGAAATGTAAATACGGCTTGATTTACATAGTCTATACTCATGGTTATAGCAGTACTTAGCGAGTTAGATTCGGTGTGGCAGTTCTGCCTCATTCTCCCCTATAATCTCATCAATCATCTGTCTCTCACTTTTCATCAACATGTCCTAATGTTGTTCTCTATCCAGGCAGATGGTCTGGCCTTGAGAGGAGTGGTTCAAGGCACCCCATCCATCAAACATTATACACCGAGGTGTCATTTCAATGTCTTGCTAAAAATAATTTAAAGCTGCAATTTCCAAGTCATGTCAACATGTCTCATAAACCATTATCATGCAAAAATGGTGTTAAAACAATAAAAATTACGTAATCTGTGTGCCAGTAACTTAAATAGATCTGCATTAAATCATCATTAGTGTAACTACTTCTTGAATTCTACTCTGGTATCAGATGTTCACTAATACTGATTAATTTTCTTTTTTATGTATAATCTTGAAGGGAAACGTTTTGGCACATACATAAGACAAAACAAATGTTGACGTCATGTTTAGAGTATTAATTTTCTCATCAGGACCACACTAAGTAGTTTGTGAATAACCATCATAAAACAATTGGCCAGTGTTTTCTCGTAGTTTTATACCAATCAGCACCAAAATTGCCTCTAATTTAGTGATTATCCAGACAGTAGAAAAAAATGGGGAGGCTGATGATAAACTGGTTGAGACTGAGAGATTGGGTGTGTCCCTTAATTTTTTCATCAGGACCACACTAAGTACTACTTGTGAACAACCAATATAAAAATGATTCTCCAATTTGTACTCCAACTTAATTACTTTACTGAAATTTCCTCTAAATCACCCAGAGAGTAGAGAACCAACAATTGGCAGGGAGACTGCGGACAAACTGGTTGAGATGGAGAGATTGGGCGTGTCCCCGCTCCTAATAACATCCCACATCTGTAAATAGGGATAACTCGGTTGTTGTGGTACTTACTCCCAGTCGCCACGTGAGCCCAGCACCAGGCTGAAACAGGAAACCAAGGCAGGTGTTTCCCTTTCAAGTTGTTTCCTGACAGAAAAACGTGAGCCTGCCAGACGGTGGAGATAAGGTCATGCTCCGGGAACATTCCGAGCACTGCCTACTGCCTCCGTTCTACCTTCTACACAGGCTTAGCATTGTGTGTGTACCTCTGGGAGCATGGCTGAGGCATGGCAGGGCATTGAGGGGCATAAGAGCATGGTGGTGGGGGGGCATGAGTGGGTGAGGAATGGGGGCAAATGGTGGCAATCGGCGCTTCAATATACGACTTTACAACATTGAATCATGTACCATTATCCATCCAAATCAAGTCAGGTATACTAGTATGTTCAGATCCATAGCGTGAATAGTACCCAATAGCTTAGAGTATAATTTAAGGTTTTTTTTTAAATAAGAATTTTTGCTAAAGTAAAAATCATCAAAACGTCAATGTTGATCATTAGATTGGTAATCTCAGAAATATTTATGAAGAACCTGTAGTTTCCACCAAAATCACTCAAGTGACATTACCGAGTCAAAGCTAGCAAGAGGCAGTGAACCAATTTTGGTAGTTTTTTGCGATGTTTTCTAGAAAATTATATCCAAACAGTAAGTAAATAGGATCTTCCTTTTGTAATTACATTGCAGTTAATCACACTTTAACCAAGCAATTACCAACAGATTTCCAAAACAAATATAAAACTGCAAATTGGGAGAGAACTTTTTACTGCTGACTTCTACATAACCCCGGGGTGCTGGGAACTATTCCATCACAGGTACACTTAGCGGGGCCAAGCAGTGATCCCTTGTACTTTAGACAAACCAGATGCCACCCCGGTATGCCAGCAAGTGAGCAACGTTGCCAAACATGTGCCATTCAGCTGGAAACACCGCAGTGAAGGTTGTCGATGCCGGAGTTAAGTTGCAGTTTACGTCTGCTTCACGCCCACCCAATGTACCTGCTGCATCGCCTGTATCAGATTCTGGCAATTCATAGTGCACACAACACAAACATTAAAATATTCAACACCTATCTACATTTGACGTGTTGTACGAATTTCCCGGATTCAACATGGATTTGATTATAACAAGTTTTAAAATCAAATTAAAAGGTTACAGCATATGAAGCAAAAATTCTTTTCGTGCTCTAGAAGTAAATATTTGTCAGTTTTCTTTGGTGGATGTCTACATTTTGTAACATTACTGGCAACAACTAATAATTTCCAGCAATAGGACATTTTGCTTAAAATAGACCTGTATATTTAGTCGAGTAATGAGGACATCACTGGATTAGACTGACTATTAAGTCAGGATGAATATGATTTGATACAGATTAAAAAATCAAAATTATTGATTTCAAATACTGTTGAAGATCTGCATATTGCTTGTATGTGTTCATTCATGCAGTCAGATACATACATGACACGTGTGTATTGTGTGTTTGGTACTTTTTGGAGTAATTTTTGCCAACATATGGTTTCCAAGTATATGTATGAAGGTCGCTTTCTCCGTAGCATCAACAGCATTTTTTCCGTGTAGACACAATAAACAAAACCATGCAATCACACGTGATAACAGATAATAAAAGAATGCTTATCTGAATTTGCATTTTACTGGAATTCTAAAAAAATAAGGCTTCCCATTCAGAGTTTTGAAGGTTGATTTGTCTTCAACTAGATATGTCCATGACTCCCCTCCACCATTCACCCTGGACATAATTTAATTTTACTATAACTAACTAAACAGGACAATTAATAAAAATTTCAACACTTTTTGTTCTAAAAAAACATAATTTTTTTATAAAGCAATTTTCACAGAGTCACACACCTACAATATGTGGACAGAGTTCTGGGGGGGGTCATACAAAAAACTGGAATAAGCTGTTTTTTTCTGGAGCCTGCTGCCTATCTAGCCAGCAGGGATGTTTCCTGTGTGTCAGCCAAGCCTGTGTGCTAATCTACATCAGCTGTTTCTTCTAAGTGTGCAGGCAACCTGTGTAATCAAGAGTCTAGGCTACAGACAGAAAGGCGATTTGCTTGAAGATAACATCAGAGAAGGAAAATGGTCATTTAGCAAACCAGATTGACCGTTTCACAAGTTTACAAGATTAATCAACAATTATATCTTTTCACATCAGGTGCATTCGAAAATGACCAGTACCAGGTTGTGGACGAGTTTCTCCGAGTTTGCTGGTATGCATAAGATAAAGCCCACAGTAAATAAAAAATAGAGCCAACACACGCAGGATCTGATCCTGCGTAATCTAAACTACAGTCTGTCTACTAGATGATGTGAAAAATAGCACAGACACTAGACAGACTGCGCACATGTCACACCATAAATCATAGTGCCACAATTATGCCATTAAATTCACATGAAAAACGGGACAGCACTGTTGCCAACATTTCGGTTGTTTTTTCACTAGACCCTGGACTTTTAGAATAAATCCACGCTGCAGTTAATTTTAGCCATGGCGGAGTGGCCCTGTAAGAATGGCCGTGGGCTGATCAACATGCATTCTGATTGCCAGTCCACCCGTGTGCCCACGCACCTGTAGCCCAATCCCCTGCTTCCTCCGAGCGTTACACCCTCTCCCGCATCGAGTTGCACTGCAATTAATTCTTGTAATTATGTCATACCGAAATCTCCTGCAGCATGTTTGAAATATCCGAGAACAAACATCACCACATCACCTCCTGACCAACGAAACCCGTAGCACTTCGCCAACTGGGCGGGGCAGGTGTCAAATGCCCCCAACCCACACCCCACACATACCAAAACGGTGCCGTGGCCACCTGTGGCTTAAAACTCTCTCCACAATACATATTTTTCTGACTCATTTTGTAGAAAGTTTAATCTATTCCGCTTGTACTACCATGACATCCTAATTAGTGCAATTTTTTATTTAAGTTTGGTGAAATCATTAGATGCACTATCTGATTATTCTGAACCCAGTCGTTTTTCATTCTTTCAAAGATTTCAACAAAACTATGTGCATTATAATATTAAATTATGCAAAAAATTGAAACAATTTACCCACTACTTATCAGAAACTCAGAAAACAACACAGGTCACAGGTGGTGGTCTAAATCTAGGCTATATGTCTCTGTCCATGCATGGTAGAAACTACTTAAATTAAAATAAGTTAAAAAATGTGTGGTGCAAGCCCGAATGATTTCAGAGTTGTCTGCCAATTAATAATCTATAATAGACAGTTTTAACAAACAGTTATAAGCTGAGCATTATTACAAAAGCCAGGCCCCCTTCCTCATACACGTCTATAAGTGTTGTCTCAAAACGATTATGTAATGTTGCAGGACCTGTAACAAAGACCCAACTTTCCTCTGCCAAAGAGGTCACACATTTCCACCACGATAAACACAATGCTGCAAAGAAACAGCACCAGCAAGATTGTTTGGCAAGTGCAAGGGTACTAGCTCTACTTGGCAGTAGGAAGTATCAATTGCTTCCGTGTATCCCCTGGTGGTCTGGCAGGTAATCAGACTAGCTATGTTCCGCATGTGTTCCTTCAGCTGAGTACACACTGCACAGACCCTGTCGTACAGCCACCATATGTGTCCACTCAAGCATACAGGCTGCCCAAACAGAAAATATAGAAGAATGAGGGTTGATAACACTAAAACAAGAAGGGGGTTTGAACTAGGGGTAGAGGTCTGAGAAGCAAGAAACAGGTTTGAACTAGGGGTGAACAACTAAAAGGTCTGAGGAACAAGAAATTGGTTTGAACTGAGGGGTACAGTTCTGAATTAATCATAAACATTACCAATGTTAGTTTACATGGAATATAAATATATCTAGACATAACTGAGATTTTTTACTGTTGGATACAAATAATACCAATGTAAAATTGCAACAATATGTTGTTAAAACATAAATTAAAATAACCTGGGATGGATCCACCGAGGCAGTGATGTGACTCCATGTGATCAGGGCCTAAATACAATCTTCAGATTCGTTGGAGATTTCAGGAAGTGGTTAATATCTGGTTTCTATTATGACTAGGTGGATACTCCCTAAAGCATGTAACGAGATATGTCTGCCAATTATGAATCCATTCTACAAAGCTGTAAACAACTGAGCTGGTATAGTCTTACATTAAATATACTAAATATAGCATTACCTTGAGGCTATACCCTGGAGCACTAACTCAATCAGCATGTTACTACAGTTAACAGGAGACAATATAAAGCAACATTTGATTTAACTTCCTTTCCAAGAGAGCCATGAAATATCTCTGCATGGTAACCAGCAACAAAATGGCAGAATATGTTCGCCAGTAATGTGAAACATGTGGTACTTTAAAGGCACAGCGTGATTCAGCTGCCTTTACTTTAGACTTAGATCATGCTGTCTTGAAGTAATAAAACTAAAAATAGATATCCACTACAACAGTGCAGTGACCTGATTTGTTTATATAATGATATGATTATCATAAAAACAAAGTATACCTGTTCTACCAGTAGTTCAACATTGTCTTGGGAATGTGGACGAGTTGACAGTAAGTTGGAACTAACAAACACGGTTTGCATTACTTTAAAAATCTTTAAAATGTTTTAAGTTAGGCGTGATGTAAAATAAACTGAGGTAAAACATCTGAATTGTCTTATCGATTGATGACGTGAAGTCCAGAATTCAGTTTACCATGCTTGTGCTGACAGTGCATGCATAATGGCCATTAGGGTATGGCGCCAAATGACAAATGCCCAAGCCAAGGTTAGCGTCCCAGGACGAGACGTGGGGAAGTCATATTTCTGAAAGCGGTTGCTGCCTCGACTGTCGTTCCCACATACTGCGACAAAGATGAACGAATGACATGTACTCCATTGACACTGACGCGATAAAAACCCAATAACTTATCGTCTCATGTCACAATTGCGCAGTTGGAAGATGAACAAACAACGGAATTTATCAAACACCCAATGAAATTCTTAAACGACGGTTTGCCAATAGATGTTCCTATTGTGGATAGATGAACGCACATTTATATGATGACGTAAAAATAGCTAAAATCATTGGAAACAAAATCATCGCTTCGACTTCAGTCGCGGCCGCGGCGCGTGGCCACTCGTGTCTTATTCGTGTATTGGCGTCTCAGTGGAAACGCAAACACATCCACGACAAATTGCCCCAATAAAACGCTTATAACATAATCGTCGCCAACGCGTGTCGAATTCACAAGAGCATGCGATCGCTTACCGAGAAGCAGGGTGGCGCAAAGCCACAACGCAAATTTCGGAAAC
Organism: Ridgeia piscesae; assembly: GCA_025642075.2. Taxonomy (NCBI): domain Eukaryota; kingdom Metazoa; phylum Annelida; class Polychaeta; order Sabellida; family Siboglinidae; genus Ridgeia; species Ridgeia piscesae. The sequence goes on from JAODUO010000113.1 coordinate 584,478, forward strand.
CTCATGGTGGCTGGCGCGTCGATTAGCCGGCGTCCCAGCGGTCGGTGTATCGTCGTTTGTTAGCCCGCACAAAATCGCACGAAGCGCACACGGAAACTTGTCCGACTTAGCTAATTCTTCAAATCCCTGAAACTGTCACGACGAGACAAGCTGACGGGATGCTGTGCGCGTATGTCAGACACTGGTGCGCATCCGAACGGGACTCTGCCAAATCGTCCGGGATGTGATGGACAGCGCACAACGCCGGTTTAGCTGTTAGTGAGTGGCTGGCTATACGTCACCCTCGCCTTGTCTTATAGGCACCGCTAGACTCTAGCTTGGATCGTATTTCCTGATAATAGACTCTGCCAGCAACACCCAGACCTGGGTTCCAGCGGGGCAGTACGATACGGGGAGGCCCAAGCGAGAGATTATCGCACACCGATTGGCGCAGAGGACATGTCAGTCAACGGTTTGCTCTCGTCCACGGTTCCAGCGTTGTCATCAAAGTTATCACTTTCTCAGACTTTGTCTGGGTGTCCCCATAGCTGGCGGGGTGTCGCCTTCTAGGGTAAATCTGGGGCTAGCATAGCAGCACAGGGCTGCCAGGGGGCTTTCGGCCAAGTTTCGGGCGGCGATTGCCAACGCCTAGTTGTGCAGATTATCAAAGTCAAGTCTCAAGATGATAAGGTCTTTGCTCGTTGGTAACTTAAATCTATAATGTGTTTTCTCATACGTTTTTTACATTATTAAATTTATACCTACAGCCCAGGATCAATAATTGCGCATAATTGTGCTCTGAGACTGTCTCGATCGTTTGTAGACCGCTCTAGACTAGTCTAGGCCTATCCAGCTATCTACGTGTTCGGTTACTTCGGCAATTCAGCGCTAACGAAGTTTTCTTTGAAGAAATTTCGTTTACGCATTCTTAAAATAACATCTGATTGAAACAGTGGTGGACAAGTAATCGCCCCGTTTGCCGAGTAACGGTTGTCTCTGTCGTCACGTTGTGGACACTGGGTGGCGCTGGTGCTGACAGATCGTTTTACGACACGTGAATTATTTGGTGACATAAGCCCCGTCCACCGTGACAAGTTGGTGACTGTTTTAAGTAGTCTACAAACCCTCTCAGAATTACTGCCGGGGAGTCTCCCGGATTATCGCTTCAGATGTCCAACAGCATCCTCCCCTGTTGTATTCCGAAGTCCAGTACAACAGGACGGAGACGTAGCAACTCACAGTAAATAAAAAAATAAATAAACAGACATTGTAAGTATACGCGCGTAGTGTACCGTGTACGTACGTATAGTCTACGTACGCATGTGTGTAGGTAGGTAGGGGAAGGGTATGTATGTATGTATGTATGTATGTATGTATGTATGTATGTATGTATGTATGTATGTATGTATGCATGCATGCATGCATGCATGTATGTATGTATGAATGTATGTATGTATGTATGTATGTATGTATGTATGTATGTATGTATGTATGTATGTATGATGTATGTATGCATGCATGCATGCATGCATGCATGCATGCTATGCATGCATGTGCATGCATGCATGCATGCATGCATGCATGCATGCATGCATGTACAAGTAGTTATGTATGTGTTTGTGTATGAGCGCATTTGTGTACACGTACATAGTACTACATACATCATTACGTGCATGCGTACGTGCGTGCGTGCGTGTCTGCACGCTTTAGCCGTGTATTTGCAGCAAGTCCATTTCAAGCTGGAACAATTGTTTTGTCCTAATGCTTACAGTAAATGTAAGTGGTTCCTATATCACGTTACCGTGTCTGTAATATAATTTCAACGTTTATTTTTTGCTGCCTGTCACAGCCAGTCAAGCCTTCGTCTGTGTTGTGTTCACCTTTACTCCAATCTGCCATCCTTCGATTGTTTTCGAACTTGTATCACTTGACTGATCGTTGTATTAGTCGATTTTTTTGGAAACTGTTATTTTAACTTACTTTTGTTTAAACAAAAAATTATTAATTGTTGATCCACTCGTCCGCCAGTGCATCAGGCGTTTGTCTGACTGGCTCTTTCTGTGACCCTCAATTGCTATTTGTTTTTCCTCACCAGTATTGTAATGTTATCTCAACAAACCGTTACCATTCTCCTTCACCACTCGTCTGTCAACCCTCCAAATTTCTCCTTATGCAATCCTCCCAGCGCAGTCTTTAGGTCGTGCTATTCTACCTTTTCCTTTATTTTTCGTGCTTTATCTGCTAACCGTTAGCCTCCAGTTTGTTCTGTATGTCCAGCAACTTTAGTTTGTTTTCTACTCAACTGTTAGGGCCTATTGTACACAAGTTGAGATTGAGTTCCCTAAATAAAATACCATACCATTGCGATAAGCTTGCAGTTGATTAGTCCTGATGTCCTCTCTTGCTTTCTTTTTGATGGTCTTGCATACTTTTGCGTACTCTGTTCGTTGGTTAACGTCGCCGTTTTCCACCATTTCTCGTTATTTCGACATCAGGGCTCGTGTTGGTGATGGTATCCTCGATTTCAGTCGCTTGTTGATTGCCTTAGCTGCTCTTGACACTCTTTGTTGTATCATGTCTGAGATGATTTCGCTCATGGTGTCGATGTCGTGTAGTTCTTGTAGTGTCTCGATTCGGTTTCTCAATTCGATTTGGAATTCGATCTTCTTTGATCCTATATGTGTGGTATCTACACTTGCATGGTGGCCTCATGGTCATCTGTTTTTCCTTTCCACCTCTTAGTCCAGTCTGATGTTGCTCGTAACCAGTCTGTGGTCACTTCCAATGTTGACTTGGTTGATGACTGTTACGTATGTGACGATGCCTGGCTTGTTTGTAGTTAATTTCTGTCTTTGTTACACCGTTTGGGCTTTTCCACGTCCATTTCCTCCCTGCTTTCTACTGAAACATGGCATTCATGATTTTGTACTTTCTTGACGTTGCCCATTCTACCAAGGTGTCACCCCTTTCGTTTCTTATTTCGAGCCCAAATTTGCCTGTTGTCGTTACCATAGGGTTTGTTATTTTCCCTATTTGAACATTGAAGTCTCCCATCGCTATCGCGTTGTGGTTTGGTTTTCCTAAAGTCTCATCGACGTCGTTGTAGAAGTAATTTTTATGTCTTCTTCTAGGTTTGATGTTGTTGGTGCATATACTTGGCACTTGGCACAAATTCCGCTACTCTGGGCCTGATGTTGTTTACCCTCACTATAAAAATTATGGTCTTTCCATTTCCTATATGAGAAAGCCTACTCCTTCTTGCCATATAGAATGGTACAGTAGGTGGCCGCTTTGTAAGGTACTGAAACATTCCTCTCGTCTTCTCACTTCTACAATCCTGATTACATCCCATACCAACCTGGTTCCCTTAAGTTCTTCTTCGAGTTCTTGTATGTGTTCATCTCTTAGAGGATTTATGACGTTGTACGTCGCTATCTTTAGTCTATTTACCCTATTTCCGCGGCTCTTTTTAACCTAGAGATTCTCGGTGGCGTTGCCAAGGGCCCCAGAGGAGCCATGGCCCCCAATCCTAGAACATCTGGAAGGTGTGGAACAGATGACCAATAACTGTGTGCCTGATGAATTGGCTGCCTGGTGAATAAATGACAAACTATAAAGTATATAGGGATGCCTGTATAGGAGTTACGTTTCCTTTGGCAAAGAAATATGGGACCTCGTATCGAACCCGGTCCAACCTCAGTTTTACCGTTATACCTGTATCTTTGCCAACATTTGATATTTTATTTCGTGAACTCGATCATTTAACATTATCCCATGCATATTCCATAAACAGCGTGTTTTTGCGCACGTTTAAGGCATAAAAGATAAAAAACGAACTGGGTGTTGCTCATTCTAAGAGCACAGCGCAGTAACACATGGCCGCTGCACTTGCGGCTGACACAAACCGGAGCACTATTTTGGGTCTCAAAGTGTGTCTAAAACGAAATATTTGTAAAACATAAATATTCCTGGGAATGATGAATTATTATCATACGGGTTAGGGTGAGTATTACATATCAAGTATATGCAAATATGCAATTATAGCGACAACATCGAGTGACGAAATATTTTTTCATTCAAACAGATTCAGGTACCCATTGTGGAGGAATCCCTCACTTCTCTCGTATAAAAGGCGATAAGCACCCAGCTATATGAAGCCTAATAGGTGGCAGGACAACGAAAATGGCATCATTCTTAATGCGAGTGGTGGCTGTTAATATATCAAGTTATCAACACAGTGATGCAAAATAATAGTTGTCTGACTAAAGTCAAATTACACGTTGTAAGAAAAGCAATTTATCTAGTCAATTTTCTACTGTGTAGCTGGAACTTCCTATCGAGAATTTATACATTTTAATAAGCAGCAAAGTTACACGTTATGAAACTATTTGTTGAACGTCAGCGTCTCATTATCCACGTTAGGGTACAAATGTGTAATTACTGTTTGTTCAGAGTAAATAACGAAGTTCCTTGCCAGTTGCCTGCAGGTTTGGGAGATGTAGCGTGAGGAATATGATGGCCGGATTTAGGTGGCTATCTTGTAGTGGCTATGGGTTTGTGTTTTTATATCATACTATTGTGTCATTTTTCTCCTTGTTTCTTAATTTGATATTTCTAATTGTTCACAACATTCGGTAAGGTTCCATTAACTGACTAATCTGCCAAGACGACCTTTCTGTGTTGGCACTGAGGAGGGTGTCACTGCCTGGGTGCTTGCCGTTCGCTTATGTCCCAAATTGAGACGGGACCGACATTAATATGATTCTATGATTCACGAGGGTCACACAGTCCCCAATGTTGAGAACCAGCTTCTATGAATATTTTTATTTGTAGAAATTAAAACTACATTGGTCATATATATATATATATATATATATATATATATATATATATATATATATATATATATATATATATAGTTTGCCTGGATACCGGATGGCCCCCTCCAATGCAAAATTCTGGCTACGCCACTGGCTATTCTTAGCACCCCTGTACGTAGTCCTAGGTTGTTACTTTGTCCAGTCAAATTACCCTTTTAATTACGAAATGTTGACAAACTGAAAACGAGATCACCCATGCAAAGGAAACGAGTCGATAAACTGATTCCATCCGTGGCCGTCTCAGCCGGCCGGCTGACCGCTGCCGGTGTAACACTAGCTGACGTTATCTAGTCGGTTCGATAAGATAACGCGATGATGTTTGTATTTGGTAGACACGCTCTGACCGGTCGATTTCACTGAGCGCCTGTGTGTTCTCTTAGGCCAGCTGGACAAGCGCTGGAGAAGACAAGAGAATATTGGTTTGTACCCGAAACACAAAACAACAGAAAAGTGTTTATCATTATACCTCTTAATAAACTGCTGTTGGTGTTGGACCACTCATCGGCAACAGTGAGAGCCTGAGAGGTAATTATGTGTGATACTATTAACAATCGCCACGTCGACTTATCTATCTTTTCAAGGAACAGAATAGACGCTACAAAACATACAATATTATTTCTATTACAACCAAATAAAAACAATAGAACAACAACAAAATTATATAGGCCCTATGTCAACGGGCATATTATTCTATACGATTGTATCAAACATATAAACAATCGGTTTTCAAATTAAGTCATTTATAAAAATTACGTACAGAATTAGTAAATCAGTTTTGAAACATCGGCGTCTTCCGCACATGCCACTGAGGCAGAACGCTTGCACTGTGTTCTTTGTCGTTATGAAACCATGCGTCAACATGCGTGAGCACTTGTATTATTTGGTTTTAATTATTGAGTTTGTACAAACTGTTTTGCTCATATGCTCTTTGCAAACGCAAGCCGAAGTGGAAATAGCATCGGTACTGATTCTCGAGTTGTGGACCCTTCTTCCGGCAATGGTCTCATTTCGCCACCATCGTTAGCATAAAAAAATCAACCGTCCGCCTTACCATCTTCATTTTTCTACTTTCCTTGTGCAAAATCCCTCCACATATGTTTTCATCAGCGACATTCATTCTTCTTCTTCAAGAAAATTGAAGAAAATTAACCAAGATGGAGACAGATCCAAAGAATCGAGTGCATGATCATGACGACCATGGATCAGACGCATTCGTCTTCTGGGTAGGCGTACAATATCTCGACCACACTCACGATGAAGTGGAGAAAGGCACGACGTTCTGCTTCTTGCCGCTCAAAAAAGCGTCGTCTCCTTCTCCGAGAGTTCTCGATGATTTCCGTCAGGTTTTCCCGAGCTCGCTCACGATGTCTCCTACGTGATGCCGACATTGTAAGTAACAATAACTGCATGGCGGCAACTGTATCATCGGCCATTTTGCTATGTTGGTTTGCGCATGTGCTTCATATCAACTTCCGCCTTAAAACGGTTTAGCTGTTGCATGTGTGAACGCTCCCGGTTTAACTAAACCGGTTTAACTAAATCGTTTTAAGCTGCGTTCACACATCCACCTTTAAAACGGTTTAACTAAACCGGGAAGAAATCACGTGTGAACGCGATTTAGCACCAAAACGGTTTAACTAAATCGGTTTATCTAATCCACATTTTGGGGAAATTCCATTTTGGGCCATCATGCCTCCGAAAAGAAGATACAAAAAGTGCAACGAGACAATTGGGATGACGAGGACGTACGTACATCTGTTGCTAGAAATGTGGGCGGACGATCGGGTACAAGCGGAGTTGGAAGATACTGGCCGAAATATAAAAACATATCGGCGTATTGCCCATCGTTTGAATCGTGTGCTGGCCGAGGGCGTGGAATAGGTAGGCGTGCATGTCAAAAATGGACGGCAGAATCCTGCTGTGCAAAAATCAAGAGTCAGCAGCAAGCGACGTCTCCTGCTGACATTGTAAATAAAGAGAACTACGCGACGGCAACGATATCATCAGCCATTTTGCTACGCTGGTTTGGGCATATGCTTCATATCATATACTCGTATTATATATATATATATATATATATATATATATATAAAATATATATATATACATATACATATTATATATACATATACATATACATATACATATACAAATATCAAAAAATCAACCAACTCGCTTAAACTGAATACCGACATGACAACCAAGTTCACTGACCAATGTAGCTGGCAGTTCAGCAAAACCATTCACAAGAGCCGTCAGCGTTAGAAAGTTGGAGAGAAACGACACATTATTAAAGAGACACGAATCCATAGCCCCTACATAACATCAACCTACAGCCGGCTACCACATTCCTCACGCTATTCTCCCAAACCTACTGACAAAGACCATGTAAAATACCAACATGTAGTCACTCTGATGAAACGATACTTAAACAATAGATGGCGTGACGTTGGCGTTCAAACCAGTAACTTTACAACACGTAACGTTGCGTATTACAATTTATAAATTCACGGTAGGAAGTGGCATTTACCAGTGCAAAATCCACTAGATTAATTGCTTTGGCTGAAAATAGGATTACAGTCAAGGGCAAATGCTTGGCGGAAAGTCGAAGGGGCGATGGAGATAGACACATATCACGTAAACTTAAAAGAAATGTGCTCAGCTCGTGTGTTACTCCGGCTTACATGAATGCACTAGAGACGATGGCACTAACAGAGAAACAACAAGAAGTTCCAGATTTGCGAAAAACAACCTGGTAAGAATAATTCGAGTTAAGAGAGCGAATAATAGAAAATGGATGACATGAGAGTGGAGGTTGGAGTGACCTAGAAAGAGTGGGAGGAGAATGGAAAAATTATAGAAGGAATTGGAGACTGCTGACAGAGAACGTAGTAAGAAAAAAGTGAGAGGAAGAAAAAGGCAATGGAAAAGGAACTCATGCTTTTATTTTTGAATAGGCCGTTTGAATGGAATTCATATTAAAAAATAATAATAACAAAATAAAATTTGACTCTAGTTTAGTAACCGGGCAACTATTATTTTGAATCCTTAATAACCATTATGTATCATGGACATTGAGAATAATGACATTTTAATTCCTCTGTCAATTGTTATGCTGCAGCCAGCGACAGAAGTGGAGAATTCCTAATTTAATAATAATATCTGAATTATGATTTTTTTTGCGATTGGGTAGGACTGGGGGGATAAATCTTACACAGGAATCTTGAAACCCATTGTACTTTGTGACTCCGTGGATCAGACAGCCAGTTATTAGTCCTCCGTTCCCCACCATCCTAATGTTTTCCGGGATTGGGGGACCTGTCCCCTGCCCCCCCCCCCTCTGGCTACGCCACAGTGTTAATTATGCAGGTATGAACGCAGCTATATAGGTGAGGTGGTACCAATGGATACAGGTTTGGTGTTTGGCGCACAGACTAGACTATTCGTCGACCGATGAGCTGACAATAACGAACTCCTTTACTAGAGTACATGAGCAGTCTACAGACGATTTACTAGTTGAAGAGTTGTCGGAGAAGCACTGATCCCGACGGAAAGTCGGTATCACAGCCGGCGTCGAAACGATATTTATTGTATTTCGATACCATTCCGTTTCCGGTGTCGCGATCGGATCACGACATGACTGGATAGGCTGTTAAACACTTTCGCCTCATGCAGAGCCATTTAGGTTCTCCGTAATCCGCGATTTGTTGCGAAATCATGCATTCACTGCTTATAGGGCCTATATGCGTGTAGATGGACTAATAGTTTATCTGCCGCCCCCATGTTTACACGACTAAACATGTCTGCACCTGCGACATTGTGACCATGACATCTCATTGATAGAGAATTAGCCAAAACAACGATCTTGCCGCTTTCTCATAACCGTATTCTACGAACTCTTGCACACTCGGAATGAATCACACCGCTCAACCGGTAGCTACAAATCACCGAAGGACGGGCGGCTCCAAACGAGCCAGAACGTCGCATACGCATCGGACTGTTGCCCTCCGCATCACGTGCGCACGCAGCCACCCCATTCGTAATTGCTCCGTGATTAAAGAGTAGTTAGTAACGCTTTCGAGGCGCCACGGCTCGACTGACCGCAGTCTCGTCCCATGAATGCCCCGCCCGTCCGAGTCAGCGTCACGCACGATCGCCACGGGCGGACAGCGCAGGTGGACGGGGGGGGGCATATGGTTAGATCGATGAGTCCTTTCCCAAGTCACGAGACCACTCATGATAATATTGAATAGACTATGAATTATAATGTTTTCTACGCGTTATAGTTAGGGCATGGACGAGTGTTATGGTTCTGAGAAAGGTTACGGAGGTAATAAGCCAGGGCTACGTCAGTAATATCCCGTTCACACTAGCACATTTAATCCGGTGCGAAACCGGTTTCGCTCCCGTTGAGCGTCCACACTACAACATCTAAACTGGATCAGTGAGTTATACGGGTTTAAAGTAATCCACCTCCTTGAGGGGGTTTCGAACCGGTTTAGTATTGAACCGGTTCAATTTGCTAGTGTGAATGCAAAGGGGATTAACGCCAAGTCGCACTAAATGTGACTTAATTCCAGATGTTGGGGCTGGCTTGGTAGATGCAACTATCATGTGACATAGACAATTTATGTCCTGTCCACATAGCGCAAACCTGTTAAGTTTCAGAAATTAGAAAACTGGAGATTTGTGCGTGAAAATTGAACTATCAAACATCGATGCTGTCGCACAGCGGTAGAATGTAAAATTCACAAACACAATATACGTAAAAAAAATATTTGAATAACATCATACACACACACACACGCACACGCACACGCACACGCACACGCACACGCACACGCACATGCACACGCACATGCAGACACGCACACGCAGACACGCACACACACACGCACACACGCACACACACACACACACACACACACACCACACACACACACACACACACACACACACACACACACACACACACACACACACACACACACACACACACGACGTATACACACGCACACGCACGCACGCACGCACGCACGCACGCACGCACGCACGCACGCACGCACACACACACACACACACACACACACACAACACACACAAAACATCACTATCACCAGTCTTATCTACAAAACATCTCACACACAACAAACTACCAGGGGATGGCGTGGCATGTGGTTAGATCGATGGGTCCCTTCCCAAGTCACGAGACCACTCATGATAATATTGAATAGACTATGAATTATTATTTTATTTTCTACGCGTTAGGGCATGGACGAGTGTTATGGTTCTGAGAAAGGTTATGGCGGTAATAGGCCAGGGCTACGTCAGTAATTAGTCACATCTCGATTATGTATTAGAATATAACTTTAGATCTTGTTAACAAGGGTCTCACGGGGCACGCTTTGGTAGCCACCCGGCCATTAACTGTCTAACATTTAATGTAGTAGCGCATCAAGAAAAGTAAAAAAAATGCAAGGGATGTGGCGTGATTCCCCTAGCATACCACCCCATAAATATCCATTTCCCCAGCATACCACCCATTAATAAATCAAAGATTGGATGTTATTATGTTCAACATAGCAACGGAAGTGTTTATGTCGTTTTTTCTCATTTCACCCTAAGGCTGCGGTTTTTTCTACACATCCTTTTGGGGTCTTCCCCATCCTCTAATTCGTCGACGCAGTGATTTATACTGAAGACGTGTGCCCTTCGGGTATATGCACTTTGACGGGGTAAATCTCGTTTCCCGCAGCGCAAGGACAAGAAAAAAAGGTGTTTCACATTTCACAGGGAAAATATATGCATTTTCAAATCATTTTATTATCACACAGAAAATAACATTTAGGGGCATCTCAGATCATCTTAGATTAAATGATGCTCTTATCTTCTTTGCCGTTTGGTGGAATAGAACTATTTTGCGAGCAGAAATCCCGGAAGAGATCGAGTGATACCTCACTCATGGTTCACAAGGAAAATACAGTTTACATCACGCTTCGCACTGTTGCACTTGATCGCGAATCACTGGGATAAAGAGTTTTCATGTAAATAAAATTGGCAATTCACGGATCATGAAAATTATTTTGCAAAACACGGATTTTCTCCGAGTGCTCCGACTACGTACAATCAGCCCACCGCGCCCTGTTGCGGCTGTCTGTGGACTGTACCGGCGGCGTTATCAGCACTGATGGGCGGGGCGTGTTGACGGTCGGCGGTGTCTCCAGTTGATGGTCTCTCTGAATCACCATTTGTCATCGGTTGCTGTAGTCTGACTTCTAAATCAGTTTGGTCGCAGTGTGTAATGGGAGTATGTGTACAACGCAATTAAAAAAAACCTGTAGAAACGATTTTGTTTAAAAACAATGTTCTCGCAGCGTCTACGTCAACTATATTGAGCGACGCACCGTGCAAAGTTTTGTCCCAGGGTGCTCGTAGTGAGGATCTAGGGGGCACGTGCCCGCTAGACCTTTGGAATGTGGCTATTCTAGCGCTATAGATGCGCTAGACTTTGTAAATGTCGCAAAAAACTTCAACAGCACCTCTCGTCTTCCGATGTGTGGAACTGATGACGTAAAACCAAAACAAAGTGTTCGTCCGCTAGGTTTTTACACTAGGGTATTCGCATTTTCACATGTCTGAAAATGCGAACCCCCTAGTATAAAATCCTACCACGAAATGAAAGAAACGCTGTACCTGTAATGGCCGCATATGGGAAATTCAAATGCTGAAGCTCTAGCTGGTCGCCGCGAACAAAAACAACTACACTACCTCCTTCCTCCCGCCTTCAGATGCTCCGATTCTGCCCACCAAAATTGAATATGTTTCTGGCACCATTGGAGGTTTGGGTTATCCTAGCTTAGATGCAGTCGGACAATTGGGCCATCTAGTCTACCACCTCTAGTGCACCTGAACGTGTGGCCCTCTACCATACACTAGTCTTTCTGGACTCACCCCTGATGCCTGTATGTATGCTTATAATTATTATTGAATTAAGTTAATTCTGTGATGTTGTCCACCGAATTGCCCACGCATCATTGTCTTCTCTTGCTCTACAGCATGCCTTGGAGGCTGCATTGTGTGAGTGTTGCGCCAGTGATGGCCGCCGACTCTTGCTCCCCAAGAGTCGTCTTACCGTGTCCCGCATTAGTTTTTGTGCTTGTCTTAAGAATATACGTGACTAATGAGGACTTCCGAGTTGGTTTTGAGAAGAACATTCAAAACATCCCCTGAAATAAAGAGCAAGTTTACTCTTGGTCGGTAGCTTACGTCAGCTGCAGCACAGCCGTCGTCAGGTACTCTGGGCCACAGAGTTCACCGTAGAGGTCAGACCCTATCACGGCGTGGCATCTTCGGGGGTTGGGAAGGACGTAGAATGCTAATGACCACTATCACTGATTTACCCTTGACCACCTGGATGCTGGACACGACCAGATTGGCAGAACAGGGGTCAGATAGGTCAACAGTGCAACAATGGACGTGGTTTTGTTTTGTAAATACTGCCAGAGAAACGCTGGATTTAGCTCAAGTTTGTTGATGCTGTTCTATAATGTTCTATAAAAAGACTAAACCCTGTTCATGTTTGTGTGCGTGTGTGTATGTTTATGGGTGTGTATGTTTATGGGTGTGTGTGTTTGTGTGTGTGTGTGTGTGTGTGTGTGTGTGTGTGTGTGTGTGTGTGTGTGTGTGTGTGTGTGTGTGTGTGTTTGCATCCACTTGACAATTAATATATATTTAAGGACATTAATTCAAATAAGTCTTCAATGCCGGTTTATGTCTTTAAATGAGCAGAAACATTCATCATTAAAACTTCTTCTTCCAAAACAATATTATTATATAGACATGTATATATATATATATATATATATATATATATATATATATAAATCAAACATATTTTTGTAATAATTGCTAAGTCTTATAAACAATACTGGCTGTTTCATAAAAAAACTTGTACTTAACAATAAATCTATTTGAACTATTACGCAAGAAGCATCATTACATAAAAAACTATTTGTGTAAGAGACCTGGGGTAAAACATTAGTTGTTTGTCTACGAACTTTGCATGTTTGAACAGGGTCACCAACGCAAAAGACAAATGTTAAAATGTGTCTGTAAAAAGCATTCTTGTACATGTTGAGGTGCCAGGGGAAATGTTGAAGACATGTTTGATCTAGAATAGTGTATCAACACAAAACACCTCACGGCAGGACACTTATTTATTTCTCAAAATAGCATTATCAAAACATGCCTAGCTATATTTCAGGTAACTTTATTTTATCTAACCGAATCAAAACTTTTGACTCCATTCTGAGACAATATCAACACTAATCTGTACCAAAAATAAGTGTATGAAAAATAATTGTAGTTTTTAATATACAATTGATAAACATTTTTCACAAGCTGCCATAACATTGTACCATACTAGGGCACTTGTGCAAAGCTGTTTGTGCTTCACTTTGTGGCCCAAAAATTGAGGCAGTGGTGTGACTGGAGTCTTGATAGTGCTGAGGAGTTTCAAGATCTTCTTAGCTATCTGTTGTGCTTTCCTGGCAAACTGAAAGAAAAAACAAACCTTGGTATTTTTATTTATGTTTTTACAATTTCTCACTAAACACATAACAAATCATACCCCACCCAGTATGACTTTAATGTTGATTAGAATCAACTGTAATATTACATGCTTGCTAGTATATTATATTTGCATGGTGGTGATTATATGCTTGTCGGCCATCTTGAATTTGTTTCTCATTTGGTACCGTACAAAAAACATTTTATACAGATGAAAAACAACTGATCAGTCGAAGTAACAACAATGTAACACACACACATGATACACATGCGCAGTTTACAAAAATCATTACATATTTTCACATAAAAAAAACACACCAAAAGGCCAAGTAATGATGTGATGCATGGACTATGCATTTATTATCTGGCGTATTGAATAATACAACCGGCTTTGCGATTGATTCATATCATAACACGATCCAGATGGTCTTGGCACTAACAGAAATAACCTATCTGCCTGGAAAGGTGGAAGTTGTCATTGGTGACTCGAAGGTCGCCCGCATGCCTGGAGGGTTGTGATGTAAAAAGTGTGTTTTACAAAGTGGGCTGCCGTAATTATCAAGTGCATCTTCCTGTCACGTGCATTGGGCTAGGTGAAAGACAAACCTCCTAGTTCATCACAAGGTCACGCAAAACTGAACTACTATAGCTTAAGTAATGTAAGACTTATTCTGTCTGAAACAGACATTTTGTTCTGTTAATCAGATAGTTAGAACAAAGAAGTTTTGTCGCTGCACTATGTTGAGAAATTGTTAATAATTTTACGCACTTACTATTATTTTCTAACGCTTAGAGCATAGTGGATATTAGTTATATCATTTTATTGTGAATTTAACACAATACATAATAATATTACTTGGCAAAAAAAATTATCATCACTTTTCTTTAAAAAAAATGTAAAGGTAGGTTCTTATATAGTGCAGTATCCGGTCCTCAGGACTGTTCAAAGTGCTTTTACACTTTACTTCCCTGGCAGACATGTTCAATCAAATACCGTCTCAACTTCACTGGGAAGCATCCAGCCATATGCTATAATTAATGCGTGAAGGCTGCTCGTACACATGTCCACCACTATCTATAGCCAGGTATTCATTTATACAGCTGAGTGAACTGGAGCAATGTAGAGAAAAAACTTGCCTAAGGTTTTAACACCATAGCGCAGGATTTAAACCTGGGTTCTCTTAATCGAAAGTCTGAAGCTCTACCCTTGAGCCATTAACTTACAACAATAAATTGATCTTCATGTCTATTTAGTATACGAAATTCTCATAATTTATGAATAAATCTCCAAACAAGGCAGAAATTTCCTAGGATATTATCTCACACATGGGAAAAATAATTAAGAATTTTTTTATTAAATCAAAATACACAAATATTGTGACCAAGCTAACAATGTTGTTATGTTATTAAAGAACATATCTGTTTTGCGAGAAAGAAAAATTTTGGTATACAAAATATAATCTAATATCCAGAAACTATATACCCTATATTGTAATTATATACTAAAAATTATAGGTATCCGAGGAAAATAATGATAAATATTTCTAAGACAATGTTTATAGCATGCAATTTTTGGGGGAGAATATTTCCTGGTACACAGACATGATAAAACTTGTCCCCACCAGGTTGCCCTGTCTTTCTCTGGTCTCCACAAACAAACGCATCAATCAACAGCCCTGACCTGAACAAGATTAGATACCCAAGATAAGATCTTATCTCTCTGCTATCACCCACTTCAACTGTCCAGATATAATTCCAGTGACCCCCGACCCTCCCACTTAACCACTTTTTTTACCCCATATGTTACTCTACCCCAAAGCAGGGGAGTTGATAATCTCTTAATCAGAACCCCAGACCATCGGGTCTAGCAGCTGGTTAAGTGTGCTTTTTACATGTGTTTATGACCCAGATATGCACCCTGTTCACGGAGTCGGAGCCTGCAGATGCAAGTTTATCTTCACTTCATCGTCACCTTGGGATGCATCCCCGGAGGACAGCTTTGATAATTTGATAATTCTTGAATCGTGACTAACCCTGGTGGAGTTTAGAAACCTTGTTGACACAGACATCCTGATTGATATGACACAAACAAGTAAACCTTGAAGCAAAACTTTGATTTTAATTGCGGCGATCACCTATATATTCTCCAAATTGCCACCAAAGGGTTTTTGTAAAATCTTCTATAAAAAATGTCGATCGATTACATTTATATGTATTTTTTGAAAAATTCATTAAATATATTCATATTACAATCAAATCACTTTGTGTAGTTCTAATGGATAGAAAGCAATGATCATTTGGAAAACATTTTGATAAATAAAGTTGTCATTAGCCTTTCAATTTTTACATATTAGCACTAACTAGGCAATCCTATCTAGCTGTACAGTGTCAGCACCACCAAAAAACTGGTATACTCAAATTGTGCTTTGTTTACAATTTTTCCATATAGGAGAAAGCAAAATGGTACTCGAACAGAGATATGATAAACTAGTACACTTGTCATTACGTTGGAAGGTGTATCTAAATGGTGGCAATAGCCTCACAGCCCTGAAATGTTTATGTGGCCCGGGTCAGACCTGCAGATTAGCCAGACTACATTCTGTCTAAATAATCAGTATTTACTACAGTGCAACAACTGGTATTCACATTCTGACGAGGAAACATCTTTTTGTCGAAGTAACTAAAATAGGAATTGTATCATGTTCACGTTGACTGCGCTTTAGTACAGTAGAATCGTTTAGTTTCATGAACTGTGGTGGCTCTAAACCACTAATGCTTCATGAACATTCTCGGATATGAAAGAGGTGAACAGATACTGCATGTCCTCTGTGCACATGATTGCAGTATCTGGAGATTCCAGACGCAACCAAATAAACTGTGTCGTAGTCACCTTGACATATCACAGTTTTATCCTCACACACATAATTTGTAATCTGGGGGAAATTTAATATTTATGCTTTCATCAACAAAAAAACTTCAACTGTCTACCACAAACTAAATAAAACATTGATCAAACACAGGAGTCTGCATTCTGATAGACTAGCGGTGAGTAATTGCCCGTGTCCTTGACCTTGTAGCATATGAGGGAGTTGGGAGGTGGTTTTTATATGTATTTCTGTCTAGCCAGCTTCAGAGACCATAGAAGAAATCCAGACAAAGGAGTATCACATGTGCACACAACCAATGACTGCCAGCTCACCCTGGTGGACATACTGAGAACCAGTGAGAGCAGGATAGCTTCCATGACCACAGGGCTTTATGTAGGATTATTGTCAGTCACACATGTTTTGGTGGACACATGGATGTGAACTGTTAAGCCAGTTTACAAACTTTAAAATTTGTCTGATGACCGGAAATGGACTACAAACACACATAATATGACACCATTTACACTCACTTCTAAGGCATAACTGACAATATCTACAGTTTTTACCCATCCAAATGACGAGTGGACGGGTCTCTGCATAAAGTTATGCATGACCACAACAATGCCAGTGTGAAATGATTTGTTATAATGTACAACTTAAGACAGGTGTTATCACCAGCATGGAGGCCATCAATTCATAAAATGCAGAGAGTGATATAAAGAACGTAACATTAACCACAAGTTTCTACTAATAAGTCATAAGATACAATCTAAAAGTGTTCAAACATTTGGTCAGGTGCAGGTCTTCTGGTAGCATGTTAATTATTCATCAATAGTTTGCATAGGCTTGTCTTTTCTACTTTTTATAAAGAGTATATTGTAAAATATGTATTAATAATAATAAGTAGTTAACATATTTGGATTTTAAATGACATATATTTAATTATGCTTTACAAAATTTACTTTGAATAGCATCTCCATGGCTGATGAAAATATAACTAAAATCCTTCATAAAATATATTAAATTTTTTCCCTCTGGATTTTTCTCTATGGGGAGTTGTTTCTTGAATGAAATACAATGCGTCTGAGAAAACCACCACAATAAGTTTTCAATCAGATTAGATATGAGCCACTTTGTATGAAAGACAACAATGAAAAAGTGAAGACATTGTGACCATATCCAATGTTGTGTTTTCCTGTTAAAAGTCCACCTGCAACTTTGAATAAGCCCCACTGGACGAGTGAATCATGGCAGCTGATAAGGGGTGGATAGCCTCGGCAGACTAGCTTGTTTTTAGAGGACCCAGAAAGGGTTTGTGTTCTTTACAGTTTCTGATAAACAATGGTAACAAAATACCAAGCGATAACAGGCTACACAGGAAGGTGTTCAGTTTGGGGTCTTATCAGGTCTTCTAGTGGGGACACTTGTTGAAACGATCCAGGTAACAGAACCAACATCTCAAGGGGTGTTGTCACGTTTTTCTGTGTTCCCATATGATGGGTGCGGCTTCAGTCTGATCAGATTTAAGATTTTACCAAAAAAGGATCTATTCTGAATGCGATTCAGCATACAGAATACAGAATTTTATTTGTACAACCTGTCAAGCATTTTCTTATTCCAGTGAACAAACTTTCATTTAATTAAATTAGCTTATCATTCAGCAACACACAGTCCCTATTATCTGTGTCAAATCACAACTAAACTTAGTTTGGTCAGTTCAATTCTTACTTTTACAAAACACACAATTAAAAAAAATTCAAAACCTTAACAATGCAGGACTCTGTTTAATGTTAGGAACCAGCAAATATTCTTACAACTTTAATTGCGGTTTTCTAAACAGCAAATATCAATGTTGTTGAAATGGTTAAATTATTACAAGCCTGATGTATTTCTTAAAAACTTCACCATGCAAAATCTGAATAAAAAATCCCACTTAAATGGACACAGCCTGGAAACTTCTATTAAGATATGATTAACCATTTCTTTTTTTTTGACAACTGAGAAAGAATAATCCTGGTCGAAGAACATAAATAGTTAAAAATGCAAACACGATGTTTAGCTACAATCATAACTTGTCACGACTCTTGTGTGAAACATGTCATATGAAGAGGCTTTTGTTACACACCATGTGTCGCCACTAGCGCTGGCTTCCTCGTCTCTGTCGGAACATGTGACGTCTTTTCTTGGTGGATGACGCCCCAATGACATCACTCGGGCTGCCAACATAGGGGCACTGACCTTCTAACCTCTGAAACACAAGGAAAACAAATTCTTATACTCTACCCCGATTAGACATTGTCCCCAAAAAAGTAATAAAAAATTTCAAAACATTACATTAATTAATATGGACACTAACCACTAAGTCTTATAGAGAACTGTCTGTACTTTATATTGTAAATAAATTTCTTGCTGGTGCGACATAATATTAATGAGATATAATGTAGATATTTTACACATTACCAGCAATATGTTTTTCATCACTGACAAAATATGCGATACATATTAAATATCTAACATAGACTATTCTAGTTCACACTAGTTTAAAAAAAATCTTTTTGCCAACTTATAGAAGGTAACCTTTATAGACATGAATTATACGCATGCATGCACACAAAACACACAACCAGTTGTCGTAGCTATATTTACAACATTAGTAGGCTAAAATAAATTTATGTTTACTCATAAAAGATTCTGAGGTTACACATGCTGTTTGGAACACTCAAAATATCAAACTATTTTATTCCGGCACGTTTGCATTTCCATCTGATCAGTCAAATACCTGCTGCAACAGCAACTGCTCGGGCAGTTCAAGGTCACCCTTTAGCAGGCAGTTGACCTTCTTAAGTTCGCCCCACGGAACCGGGGTGAGGATGTGGAAGACTTTCTTCTTGGGGTCAATGGCCCGCACAATGCCTAGGAAAAGAGGCTACACTGATTAATGCTGTCACATGTGCTCGCTAGGTGGCGGTACCGTCGCACCTGTAACTTGCATTTCCAGCTAGGTGGAGCCACCGTGTTGTTATAAAAAGTTCCCCCGACAGTAATTAATCAATTATTGGTTAGGCAACTTAATTGGTATCTCCAGCAGAATATACACTTTTTTAAGAATTAAATATTTAAAATTACACACAATGATTGTTGCAATACTGGTCAAATTTACACTCATAAATATGACCAGTCGTTAAAAGTCAGAAGAGTTACAGAGAAAGCACGTTTGCAAATATTGAGCTTAGGTTGAGGAAAAAAGTTTTATTAACAGATGATCTAAAGGTGCTATGGAAATCAGAAAAATGTAGGGATTAACTAAGCTAAATATGTCAGTCGTTGAGTAGAAAGGGTATGGTTTGTAACAGTAAACAATTTGAATTTTGTTCAATATTCAGCTGGAAGCCAATGGAACTGCCTAAGCAGTGGTAGTAATGGTGAGGTGCACGTAACACATGAGCTGGTGACTCTACAGGTGTTCACAGACGGTCTCTGTCAACCCTTCTGATCTACACCCTAACGTGTCACCCCAGACTCACCAAATCCGACACCCTGGCAGACGGGGTTCTCATAGAAGAACTTGGGATATGTTGGGTCTTTGCTTCGATGCATCTGACAAACGAACACATTCTGAGTAAGAGTAAATTAACTGTTGTGCTGCTTTTCACCCTGGAAACAATGAAAGGTGATAATCCTGTAAACATCTGTTACTAAATCTGAATGCTTTTAACCTCTATATTCTTGAAAACTTTATAATTTGGTTTCAAAGGCTGATTATTTTATTGTAAACTCACGTTATGTTTTTTTGTAATATAAAGTATGTATATAGACCGTATGTATATATATATATATATAAATATATATATATATATTGCATATTCTAACATCTAAGGTTTAATTTGATAACACAAAAGCCATAGTTGTAAATAAAAAATACTATCCAACTAACTTGTCAATAAGATCAAATACCATAAAAGGTTAATTAAAATATCTGTTTATAAAAACATCAATCTATTAGTTGACATTAATGTCAAGCGATATAGTGAGAATTAAACAAAACGAGCTTGAAATGTCACAGTAAAATTTACCATCTTTTCATCAGCAATGCACAACGCAACCACGCTGGCATTGAGCGCATACATCACTTGAGAGTTATCCACGACACCGCTGCAGATGTGCACGCCCACTGCAGACCATGGCACTGAGTGCGGCTGCAGCTCAGCCAGGTTCTTTGTTGGGCCCTGCTCCGATTGCAGCTGGCCAAAATACGTGAGTAACATCAGGTTGCGGAGGTCCTTCGGTCGGTACTTCTCGTGGCCACTAGGGGAAAACATGTCTGACTGTTTAATCACAACTCAAGAGAACATGAATAAAATAAATTTTATTAATTAATTTTAATTAATTTTATTTCCTGAATATTTAAGATGTTTTTGAAGGCTAATAATGCGTAACAACACGAACAATGAAGCCATATTTTCTAGGCAACAGTCATACAGGTGAAAAACAACTTTTATGAATTTTTCTTTAGAAACATAATTTTTTTAATTTGTTTATCAGGGTTGATATTATTTGTTGGATTATAATCAGATGACACGGTTTCCAGGCGACCAATGATGACGTTTTTGTCCCAAACAACACAAATTTATTTTGTCAATTGATGACCTCAATTTTAAACGTCACACTGGGTTTATGGTAACTGCGGGAAGTACTAGAATAAAAATAAAAACTTACTCAAGACTTGCACTGACAGGCGATTTCAGGATGACCAACTGATGTGCTGTCTTGTTGGCGGACCTTTTAACCTAACAAACATGAATAACCATAAACTATTCTTAACCAAACTTTAATATTTGTTTGTGTAAAAAGCAATATATTTATTGCATAAAATTATAAAATGCATTGACTTATTGCACAGAACTAGGTTTGACCAACATAAACATCCTATGTCTGGTTTATTTTCATGCAATATAGAAATATCAATACAGGTCAAGTTTTTTAAACATGCCGAAAATTGAAACATGCCAATGTAAAATATGCATAAAAATCAAATGACGCAACATGTTATCATGCATTTAACTAAACAACATTACCATCAACACAGAATTTATAAAAAAAAGTTTAACTGACTTTCAGCTTATTGTTGTAAACAAAATGTAGTTTTGAGCAAACATTATACCATTATTTAAAAAAGGTTCGAGAAAAAAGTCAGAGAACTATAGACCAGTGAGTTTAACATCGGTGATTTGCAAACTATTAGAAAGACTAATTAAAGATCACCTGGTTGATTTTCTTGTTAAAAATACATTGATAAACCCATCTCAACATGGGTTTTTAAAAGCGAGGTCATGCTTAACAAATATGTTAAGTTTTTTGGAAGATGTCACAAAGTGGCTAGATGAGGGATCACCAGTAGATATAATCTACTTAGATTTAAAAAAGCCTTTGACAAAGTGCCACACCAAAGACTACTACTTAAACTAAAGGCCCATGGCATAGGAAATGGAATGATCAACTGGATAGAAAAATGGCTTATTGGTAGAAGACAAAGAGTAGTAGTTGATGGGGAGGTTTCAAACTGGAAAGCGGTTTTGAGTGGAGTACCGCAGGGATCAGTACTGGGACCTATTTTATTCTTAATATATATCAATGATTTGGATGATGACATAACAAGCAAGGTGTTGAAGTTTGCGGACTACACAAAAGTGTTTAGGAAAATTAAAAGTGATGCAGATAGACAGCATTTACAAGATGATCTTAATAAGTTGATAGAATGGTCTGAGAAGTGGCAAATGCTGTTTAATTTTGGAAAGTGTAAGTGCCTTCACACAGGACATGGGAATGAAGATGCACAATATACAATGGGTGATACTGTACTAAATACTACCTTAAAGGAAAAGGACTTAGGGTTAACTATTAGTGCTGACATGAAGGTATCAGAGCAGTGTGGAATTGCAGCAGCGAAGGGAAACCAAATTCTTGGATTAATTAGGCGAAATATAGTGTACAAAGAAAAAGAACTAATAATACCGCTGTATAAAACAATAGTTAGGCCTCACTTAGAATATTGTATACAAGCATGGAGGCCATATCGCAAGAAGGATATTGATATGCTAGAAAGAGTACAAAGGAGAGCAACCAAAATGATACCAAAACTCAGGAATATTAGTTATGAAATGCGTCTAAAAGAATGTGGTTTAACAACACTAGAAACCAGAAGACTGAGAGGAGATCAGATTGAGGTGTTTAAAATATTGAATGGGTATGAAAATATTGACAGAAATATTTTTTTCACAGTCAGAAGGAAGAGAGAAGGACTAGAGGACATGGAGTTACATTAGCAAAGAAGTAGTGTAGACTAGATATTAGAAAATTTTCATTTTCACAAAGAACAGTAAACGAATGGAACAGATTATCAGCTGATTGTGTATGTGCTAGTAGTGTTAATATATTTAAAAATAAAATCGACATATACCTAAGACGGGCGGGGTATACTTAGATAGAGAGGTTGGACTCTCGATAAGCCAAATGGCTTCCTGGTCCACCTGCCATCTAAAGTTGAATCTCTAGGTGGCAATCTTGTTAAATCTTGTTAAATCTAGTTGATTCAATTCTCCATAATGCAACATAGAACAATTCTGCAGCAGTTTGTAGGTAAACCACCAAAGAACCGAAGCAGTGTCGAGTGTTTATTGTGATCAACCTACTGGACTATTTGACCATCTGATGCCTCGGTCATTGTCCAGGAATTCTCTGGTGAGTGTGGGAAAGTTCTTTGCCTGGCGGTCACTGTTTATCTGAATAATGAGCTCGGGCCGAACCATTCTCACGGTCTCCACCATCAGTGCAATACCCAAACCTATATAACACACAATAACACATTATTTTATTTCTGATGCTATACTATTTAGACAGACACAAATTGGAAACTAAAGCCTGTTTAGTTTTCAAGTACAGGTCAGTATATCCCATTATGTGATTACTTATTATACAGTAAAAATTAATACATGATTGACCTGTCTGTCCATCACATGATCATTGTTAGCAATTATTTGGCTGAAATTCTGGTCCCAAAAGTGTTTCTTTATGATAAAACACAAGGCAAAGCTTTTAAAATGACAACTCTTGGCAGGGAAGGTTTACTTCTGTGGTGCAATGCAATGCAGCAATACTAACATAATTATGGTCGTTGTCGACACTGTTGCGAAATGCAAAGCTTGATGGAGATCTCATACGTAACTCTGATTGTAACAGACAAACTGCAGAATGACAGATCCTTCAATTATCTGCCATTCTGCAAAATGTTTCAATGATAAATCTGTGTTAAGATACCAACAATGAGGCTTCATTCCCGCAACGTAACTTATATATGACTTATAAATGATCAAAGATGGCTTTTTAAATTGCAAACAACCTAACTACCAAGGCAAATAGGACACTGAGATGTAGCAGGTTTGAGTTTTATGTGAACTAAATCAAGTTGAAATGGGAGGGACATAAACACTATCACTCCCTTTGAAACCGACACAGCAAACGCCAAAACTCCAATAGACTATTACATGTCACTATTAAACAGAAACATAAACATGAGCTATTTACCCTTGTTCCAGCCCATCGTATTGACCACGAGTGGAGGCTTGCTGTCCATACGGATGTAGCTCTCGTAGGCGTACTGCAGACAACGCAGATAATCCATCGGCTGGGCACCTGGCGACAGGCCTCCGAAGTAGCTCCACCTGGTGGCAAACATGTGCACCATGTGAAATACATCACTGCTATCGTTCTCACACCTTACATGTCTAGTCACGGGGTAACAAGACCAGGAGTGGTTTGGCTACAGTTACAAACTAACTGAACAAAATCTGCCACTAAACAGGATTTGTTAATTTTAAGGGGCTTTTGTAAGATGCAGAGTGCTTTGGAAACAGTATTTCTGTGATATGGTGGGAAAATTGTGCCAAAGGCACATCACACCCTGAACTATCAGGGAATCAACTCTAAGCAGCACAAAACAAAACATTTTATCACAAAATAAGCTGTGATGAGAATAAATACAATCATTTACCATCATTACTGGCATGAGAGGAGAGGAGAGGAGAGGAGAGGAGAGGAGAGGAGAGGAGAGGAGAGGAGAGAGAGGAGAGGAGAGGAGAGGAGAGGAGAGGAGAGGAGAGGAGAGGAGAGGAGAGGAGAGGAGAGGGGAGAGGAGAGGGAGAGGGAGAGGAGAGGAGAGGGAGAGGGGAGAGGGGAGAGGAGAGGAGAGGGGAGAGGGGAGAGGGAGAGGGGAGAGGAGGAGAGGAGAGAGGGAGAGGGGAGAGGGAGAGGGGAGAGGGAGAGGAGGGGAGAGGAGAGGAGGGAGAGGAGAGGAGGAGAGGAGGAGAGGAGGGAGAGAGAGGGAGAGGAGAGAGGGAGAGAGAGGGGAGAGAGAGGGAGAGAGGGAGGGAGAGGAGAGAGAGGGAGAGAGAGGAGAGGGGGAGAGGAGGAGAGAGGAGGAGAGGAGGGAGAGAGAGGAGAGAGAGAGAGAGGAGAGAGGGGAGAGAGGAGAGGGAGAGAGAGAGAGAGGGAGAGAGAGGAGGAGAGGAGAAGAGAGAGAGAGGAGAGAGAGAGAGGGGAGAGAGAGAGAGAGAGAGAGAGAGAGAGAGAGAAGAGAGAGAGAGAGAGAGAGAGAGAGAGAGAGAGAGAGAGAGAGAGAGAGGTGCATACCTGCGTGGCTTCCTCTGGTGTGTGAAAGGGGGACCTGCCAAAATAACAACATGACAATCATTTGCCTGATATACTTATACCTTCATATACATTAGCCTTCTAATGATAACATTTTACTAAGCTCACATTCACAGAAGAAATGGTTTTCTTAACTCACACGCATGTATAGTAGAAGAAACTGTCCTGAAATGTTAGATAGATCGTTCAATGCATCGCTGTGTTAGCACAAGCAGAGCTTCATGCAGAGATTTGGACGGGTAGAACCCATTGTGCTTGGATAGAAATATCAGTGGCCGGGTGGTGGACGGGGGAAAGACAGGTCTTCAAAAATCACAGATATTGTCAGTTATACGGATATGTAGTTTCTTGAAATGCAGTTGTGGGACAAGTGAATTATTTTTGTACAGACAAGTGAAATGTTTTCTCTACTTGCCCGGGGGACAAGTAAAAAACTGACAAATTTCAAACCCTGTAAATATATTTTTTATTTAAAACTTGCACACAATAATAATGATAATAATTAGGTAACCTCTGCTTTCTTTCTTTCCTTAGAAACCAAGCTCAGAGACGCATCAACACAAAAGGGCTGATTGACCTGAGACTGAGTAAACAAATCCAGTTGTCATCAGACTGCCAATAAGTCTGACATATAAATACTCCAATCACAAGTAACAGTAACGTAATTATACTGAGACAAAAGATTGTCTACAACAATACATGAAACATTGCATTTTCTGTTGACTGGCTAATAACACTTATAGTTAACCAATTACTTCTTGTAATAATAATATACAAATTAATATAGCGCCTGAATTGACTCAAGATGAAAGGTGATTTACATAGAGCTGCTTAACTTAAATAAAAATAAAAAACATATATAAATAAATAAATAAATAGTTTAAGAGCAGATTTAGAATAAATAAATAAACATGTCATAAAATATGAGTGACTAAATCGTATGCCTGTTTGAAGATACACTGTACATAATTATGTAACTAGCAACTGATCTATCTATTTATTTACTTTTGTATTTAGAAATTCTACTCTATTTTATTGCTGTATTTACGTTAAATGATTCTTTTAATTAATATATACAGTATTAGAAATTTGGCTTGTCTGTGACAACTGCATCTGCCATCAGATGAGTGAAATTGTTACTTGTACTTGTAGTAGTTGTACTACAGGTGAAATTGTTACAACAGATACTATACTTGTTGTCCGCGGGACAACTTATGGTGTAGGGCAGCACTGGTCTTCTCAGATAAACCTACGAAGTCCGGCATGTATTGCATTTGACATGGTTACACTAGCCATCTGTAAATATTGTTAATTACTGTACTTATGGATATGTAGTGTTTTTAATGTAGTTGTAGGACAAGTGAAATGTTGTAAAGTGAAACTGTTTTTTCTACTTGTCCTTGGGATAAGTAGAAAAAACAGTTTCAGTTTACAACATTTCACTTGGCCCACAACTACATTTAAAAAAACGACATGAACCCTGAACCTTGAATCCTGTATGTAGTTTTTCATTTTGAACAGGTCTGAAGATGCAGTGATTGGTCTGATAACAACACAAAAAGAACAAGTACAGTCATGAATCTCGGGAGCGGGGAACTGACCTAGGAGGGGTTGAGTGACGACACAGAGGGCTGGGCAGCCACTGGGGGTGAACTCTGTCTGCCCCACGTCACACTCCAGGTACGCCACCTTATCACAGCTGCAACAACGCACGGTGAAATGACCTCGCTGTGGTAACAGTAGACTATCAAGTGACCAGACTGCATATTATAAACACAAGAAAATGTAAGGGAAACTGTATGTATATATTTATATACTTAGATGTTGCATGTTTGTAGCCTCTTTCGTTATACAGTAAATAGAGTGTTAGTTTATAGAGTACATGTAGAACTGTATATGGAAACAGTGACGAGTTCCACGTCAACATTTTAATTCAATGACACTGGTACAAATGGAGCATTACCATCATTATATATTACTTACCCGCAGAGTGTAAACCATAATGTATGTAAGACAAATTTTGCATCATCGTTTTAATCCAATGACACAGTAAAAATGGACCTGTATTATTATAATAATAACAACTGTATTATTAGTTACATATTATTATTTATCTGTACACCCAAAGTTACACCTGTCACGATGACAGCCAAAACAGTCTAAAGTACAACTCACCAGTTGAGCACTGAGTTGATGATGTAGCGGGTCAGTGTTGACTTTCCCACGTTCTTACCCCCACATACGACCACCACCGGGGCGCCTCCTGCACACCGACACAACAGGGTGACCCACAGGGTGACACAACTCACGGCAAGTCACCAGACACAAAACAACAACCACAATGAATTCATCCACATTTTGGTTAATTATCACTTGTGATACAAAATATTGTCAAATCTGGGCTAACTAAAAAGTTTGCTACACAACTACATATTTGACATATACAGTGATCAGCATTTGTAACACACTTTGTAGGGATTTTACATTCATAGATCCACTTGAAATAACAAAAGAAAAGAATCACAAGATAGAAGCAGCTGCAGCTATATTAAGACTAAACGTGAACGAGGATAATTTGTAATGAAGATCATGAGAATCGACAGCAGGAACGACACCAGGAACGACAGCAGGAACGACAGCACAATTACAGTGTTTCCCCTGAATAAAACAACGGGTGAGGTGGTAGGATGGGCTGAGCAAGTACTGAAGGCACATGGCAATTTTGGCATGTTTTGAGCGA
This sequence comes from Ridgeia piscesae, assembly GCA_025642075.2. Lineage (NCBI taxonomy): Eukaryota > Metazoa > Annelida > Polychaeta > Sabellida > Siboglinidae > Ridgeia > Ridgeia piscesae. Next base: position 612,215 of record JAODUO010000113.1, read on the forward strand.
GGTGGCTTAGAAAAAGAGCAGGGAACACATTGCAATTATATTGCATGGTTCTAGAGGACGTGGAGTCTTTCACACCTAGGAAGTGTAGTGGACACAAATGGAGGAACAGACTGTGACGTCAGAGCTAGGAGTCCTACGATAGGGTATGCAAAGGCAGTTTAGGAGCCCTCGCAAAGATGGGGGTGGATGGAGGTCAAAACAGATTGTGTATAAACTGTACCATGCAACATTTATACAACACGAATATGCCTGTGATGCTGTTGAATGACGGAGCTAAACTTAATCCCTGAATATGCTAATAACAAGATAAAGTTCTGTTGTTATTCTGATCCTTGGAAGCTCACAGGTGCATCAAGACAATAATCCCAGAGTTGATAAATATTCATGTTCTCAACACCTGGATTGATACGTGAGGGAGCTATGGTGGATAGCAAGTTTATATACATACCTTTTGTCACCTCATCGCAATACTGGCGCACTGCACGTGTGTAGTCCTCGTCATACCTCATATGCAACTCTTGCACATCTCTCCCCAGTATTGCGAGATCCAGTGCTCCGACTTGAGTCGCGGTTGACTGATCACTAGACCCTCTGAAGAGCTGAGTAAACGGCTTGATGCCCGCCACATATCGGCACATGCGACAGTCCAACCTACTGAACACCAACACAACACTGGTGACATCGACTACGCCGAGGATGCGCTCAACTGTGACCCTCTCTTCGTTGCCGAGTGACGCCCTGATGGTTTCACGATAGTCGCCAGATGGCGCCTGTAGCTGCACGGTGCCGACCGCCAGCAGACTGCTGCAGTCGGGGGAGTAGACGGGGTGGGGGATATCACCGGGCTTGATGAGAAACCCTTGGATGGCAACGTGGCCCTGTAGACTGCGCACGTATGCCTTGCCTCTGAGGAAGATCTCTTGTGGGTGACTCAGCACCACGACCCATTCATCGGGGTTGCCTAGTGGAAATATGCTGCAAAACGCCAAAGTTGATGTGGTTAGACTGTGGACACTGGACGACAATCTACATACATACAATCTTATAGCAATTTAACACCATTGCATTAACTGTGTGAACAGTTAGACTAGATTGTGTGTACACACACATGCATGCACGCACACATGTCTACCTGGACATTTTGTTTGGACTGGTAAACAAATTATCCTGCACGAAGGCCTGATCATAATTGCTCTTGGAACAACAGAATAGCAGGAGAAAAGTATTTTTGCAAACAATTCAGGCAGTGACATCTCAAAACAATTGGTGTGATAACACAAACGCACACAGGCACGCATATACACACCTAAACCCAAAATTATTAATTCCAAATAGGTAAATGTATTACCATAGAGAACTTGTGGACATGGTCATTCCCTGATCTGTGCCAGTCGATGCCATACCAGCTGGTATGAGTCCACCCACATCCATAGTAGCCAAGAAATCTGGTAGATCATCACTAACTCTTGACGCTGACGGCTGGCTGCCACAGGAAGTGCTGCCACTCTTTTGGCCTGAACAATGAGGGTATGTCTTCTCTCCAATTACCTCTACAAGCACCTTCTGTGCTGTCTTCGATGCCACTAATTTCTCACCAGCGATGACATCACTGCCTTCTGATGACCCTGCATTCGATGCTTTTCTTGCTGTGGTTGCCTTCTTTGAATCACGTGGTCCCTGTCTCTGTACATTTGCGCCACCGCCCCCAGCTTGCCTGTTGCTGCTTCTTCTTCCCGGTGAACGCTGCATGATCTTAGCAGGACCTGTCTCGGCAGATCCAAACTCCTCTATCCCCATCACATCCTTCTGAGATCCCTCCTTTGTTTTCCGAGATTGTTTCTTCCCCATGATCAAAACATCGCCACTGTCACTCTCACGAGAAATCGTCCGCTGTGCGTACGCCGATAACCTTTTTGGTGTCGGTTTATCAAATTCGGACGAATCACGCTTGGAGCTAGATCTCAGCACTGGAGATGTTGTCTGTTCCTTGACAGGAGAACCATCGGATGATGCATAGCGCTTTCCTGAGCGTGTTGTGACTTCCTTTGCTGATTCATTTTGGACGTCCTGTTCAACGGAGTCAGCACTCGTCCCTCGACTTCGCTTTCTACGACCCATCAGTGAGATCTGAAAGATAACACAGGATCAAACAAGTATTACCTAACAGGCAATGATGACTGTATTTACAGGATATATATAAGCACTTTAGAATATTAGGCAATCAAGCAGTCATGCAATTGTTTTATCACTGTTATGATTTAGAAACTGCTTTTGTTGGTTTTATTTGTATTACTTTGCTATTTTTTTATTTGCACTGTATTTGACAAATTACCAATCATGAGATAATAAAGTTTATTGTATTGTTTAAAAAGACCTTATTAACCAGTGGTAATCTTACAATTTTTTTAAATATTATATCAATTATCTTCATTTTCCCAATAGATCTGCAGCACAGTTAAGACATTATTTATGTTAAACAGCAGGTAATCAGTACTACCTGGTATTAACAATGTGTAACAGGATAATTAGTCAGTTAACAAATATCCAGATCATGAACTATCGGGTTACTGTAGATAAGCTAAACAGGTCACAGAGAGAGACTCTAAGACCACTGATGGTCACTCTCATAACAGCCACCCACCTAAGAATACCACAAAGTTGACAGAACTGTCCAGCTGTGCCCATCCTCACAGAATAACAGATGTCATGTCTATGCAACGCCAACTTGGGGCTGGCTGATTATGCAACGTTCACTGAACAGATGTATTCAAGACCTTCCCTTTTGTGGAAAACCAGAGCAACACGTGTCATTCCTAGCTCACAATTAGTTGAGCTGCTTGTCTTTTGGACACAACTTATGTAATGACTGGTGAAACACCTGTAGGCGAAACGTTTGCAATTTAACCAGTAGAAAGACACCTGATTCCATTAGTAAGTAAATATAAAATTACTGACTAATTCATGAGATCTCTTCACTGACAGATGTTTGGTATATAGCAGATACCACACACCACAGCAATGATTATTACTTGGCATGCACCACGCCTGAAAGGACAGGTAATGTTCTATTCACTTCAAAAGAAATGTAATACTCATGCAGATAACATAATACAAAATTAACTTTTTACACAAAATTTACTTTATATGTGGTTAGACTGTCATTTGATAGGTATAGCATGGCTAATATGAGTTTCTCATTTTAAACATGGTTTCCGATTTATTTTTGTTATTTCTGTTAGAAAACTAATGGCAATACCGGTAGATGTTTGAAAAGAAGATTTGCACAGTCAGCTGATTGGTACTTATTGGCCAGATTGACATAATTGACTCTGTGGCACTGAAATTGTTAAATGAATTAGGTAATGGTTAAATTAATTACTTGCCATTTTACATAGTTTTAGTGTTGGGAATTTGGTAAATTTCCATGATTGCTGATGGTTTATTCAATCACTCATCACTATTGACTTGTAAATACATATATTTTTTCTTACACATTTGACTTCTGACAGTCCATAACAGGAAGATTTCAACTTTCAATGTGATCAGTTAGGTATGTTTAACTACATTACACCGTACTAGGAACTATACAGCTGTAGTGTAAACCTGTCCATGAAATCTATTACCTAAATCTGTAATGCATGGTTAAATTTTCATTGTGAATACCTGGGTAGGTCATATATATTATAGTTGTCTACCAAAATAATACTCTTTCTGATAATATGCCTAGTTAATTTAATGGCACTTATGCATAATTTGGACCCACCTAAATTGTGCCATTATAACTGTATCTTTGCCAACATTTGATACTTGATTTTGTTAATTCAATCATTTAACGTCATCTTGTGTATATTTATGTTTTATAAACAGTGCGTCTTAGCAGACATTTGATATCAAAAAGACAGCGTGGTCAGCATAAACAAACTGTTTATCACTCATTCCATGTGCATGGTGCAGGGACATAAATCGGATCGCTATTTGGGTCTCAAAATGAAATATTTGTGAAATACATAGGAATCTGATTGATCATGTTTAGGATTAGAGTTTGTGTGAGGTATCCAATATAGGCAAAGATACAGTTATAATGACAAAATTGAGGTGGGTTCGAATTCTGGAATTTCATTCAAATAAAATATCGAATCGAATATTGTCTAAGAATATTTAGTGGCTCCAAATTCGACTAGAATACTGAACGGTGTCGAGATGTCTTGCCAGGACCACGTTGTTGGCGAGTTTTATGTTTATTTTGTGAAGTTTATTCGTTTATGTAATGTTAGTTATTTTATTTTGTAACCTAGTGTGTGTATACATACCCATATAAGATATGTGAGGAGTAGTTTGGCGGTTGTAGTCTTTTTCATAGTTAAATCAGAAAGTAAAAGCTTGCCAGGGACCGATTTTGCGGCGGAGGACATGAAAGAAAATATTCAAGCGATGTTCACTTATACAGCTGTGAAATTTTGAATCGTATAGCGACAACAATTTCGAATACGAATCAAATACTCGTCCCATCCTTAATGGCAGTCTGTATTTTTGACCTAAAATTCTGTAAGAATCTATATCAGATAACTTGTATACAAATTTGCTGCACATACCATAACAACACATGAATATTACACATAAAGCAAATAAACACCCAATAAAATTTAATAGAAACATTGCTCAACCATAAAAAGAAAGCTGAACAAGTGCTGAGAATTTTGCAAACACGCAAAAATAATTAATGCGACATCTTTCAGTTATTAAAGGCCAAACAACACCAACTATTAATGTAATAACAATTAAATTAACAATGTAGCAAAAGTTGAATGAGAAACTTTTATAACAATGCCAAATAATTCAGAACAATCTAATATACTCTTGTTGCTCTGCAATGATTCAAACATTGCATTAACATAATCTTTACCCATTATTAAATCTTATTTGTCTGCTCAGTAAGTGAATAGAATAATTTACATTTTTTATATTTAGGCTATAATATAGATTGACTGTAATCCTAGCCTGGGTGATGCAGGCTGTAATTACTCGGATATGTTTTTGACATGGATCTTTCAATCTGTGATTATATTCTGCTGATGAGACTTGTCAAATATACATGAAACAGATCAAACCTATGATGGCACACCTGTACTGAGCGATAGTAGGGAACCTGTCACGTACTGCGTTGTACTCGTATCAACTTTATAACTGGTGTCAACAATAGGTCAAACTGGTCTCCATTGTCCAGGCAACACAATACTTGTTTGAATTAAGGCCTGCTATTGTCTGTGAACTTAGCTAACTGAAGGTATTAACGACCCATTTTTTTACCCTGCAGGGCATGTCACGCTGACTGGTTATTTGGGTCGGTTTAATGTCCGATCGTTGAGGCAATTTCAATGGAGGTGGGCAGGAAATAATGCAGTCATGTACTGCTGATAATGTTACAAATAACAACTAAAATAACATTTCGCCAGTTTGGCGAATATATTTTTTATTTATTTTCGCAAAATAGGAAACTGTTTTGTCTGTGGTGCAATTGGAGATCGGCAGTGCTAGCCTAGCAGATGATTGCACCATTCCCACCCGTTGAGCCACCTGCCGCAGGTTTCAGAACTAACATTACGAGCGCTCCATCTTCTGCACGCTACAATAAACTAATTGGTGGTTTAGTTTGTTCATTTTGAATAAATGTATTTAGTCACTAACAATAAACGATTATGAAGATATCAGAGCGGTGTGGAATTGCAGCATCGGGAAACCAAATTCTTGGATTAATTAGGTGAAATATAGTGTACAAGGAAAAAAGAACTTATAATACCACTGTACAAAACAATAGTTAGGCCTCATTTATAATATTGTATACAAGCATGGAGGCCATATCGCAAAATGATACCAAAACCCAGGGATATCAGTTATTAAATGCATCTAAATGAATGTGGTTTAACACCATAAGAAACAAAGGAGATTGGGAGGAAATGAGATAGAAGTGTTTAAAATATTGAATGGGTGTGAACATATTGACAGATATATTTGTTTCTCGGCTAAAGGAAGATAGAAGGACTAGAGGACATGGATTTATATTAGCAAAGATGCAGTGTAGACTAGATATTAGAAAATTATAATTTTCTCAAAGAACCGTAAATGAATGGAACAGATGATTGTGTAGGTGCTAGTAGTGTTAATATGTTTAAAAATAAAATCAACATAATGATATATCTCAGATGGTGGGATACACTAAGATAGATATGTTGGATTCTAGTTAAGCCAAAGGGCTTCCTTGTCCACCTGCCATACCATACAGAGTTGATTCTCTAGGTGGCAATCTTGGTAAATCTGGCAGAACTGGAAGTAGGTCATTGAGAGATCCTTTTGAGTTGAAAGACATGACTATTTGTTGCTAAATTGCCCATAAAAATTGTACTGAGTAGTTGCCAATATATACTGAAATTTACTGATAGGTAACCAGTCAGCACACCAACTATTACTACTATGGGCAGTACCATCCCCTCTTATCCAATTGAATCCATCCTATAGTAATTTACATTCCCTGGCTTTAACTAAATCCCGTCAATAAAACGTTGATGCATTGTTTTTTTCTCTAGTCTGGGTTTTCCCCCTGCTCAACCACCACAGCTGCCATGGCTTCATTTACTGATAAATTGCAAGGAGTGAACTGAAGGTTTCCCGGAGTGAATTGTTACATTTTCTTAGGCACGACGACTGGGTATAAACTTGTCAGGACATTAGTTAAAGTGTCAGCAGTTCTTATCTCCGTAATACAGGAGCAGTTTCCATACTACCGTAATCTGAGGGCAATCCTTGATGATTACGGAAAATCCGTAATGTAGGCAGCCCTGCGTAAATCCACCAACCAACGGCAACATCAACTTATGATCAAGGCAAGCCTTCACAACGAATTCGCTTATATTTTATAATACAATCACATAATTGTCAAACATCTATACCGCCAAGAGAACGGTCAGCATAACCACCAGCATCAAATTATGTGATTTCGAGAACAACCACGGTCATGTGTCAACATCACTCGGGTTCCCCATCTACCGAGAGAGAGAGGCGGTTATAATCGTGGTTTCTCGGTGGGCGATGATATGGTGTAACCGTACATTGACATCTGGCTACTTATATTACGGACGTTAATGGCAATTACAAAAACATGAAGTAGTAATAGCGCTGTATGGAATCTATACATAACAGATAGCAAGCAGAAAAGTAGGTAATACCATGTGCATCTGTTCACTTACATAAACCAACTTTAGCGCAAAGCCATATCACCGGAAGCACAACATGCTTCACGTTCCTCCAATATGAAAAGTTGAAGAGTTCTATTTCCTGATCAACAAGCCAAGACCAAAGACATAGGCCGGATAAAAAGGAGACGTTTTACCGTATTGCTAGTACCTGTAGTATCTGATGTCGTAATGTAGAGATAATATCCGACGAGAGAATAGTTACAGCTGCACTGTGCAACATTTAAGCATCCGAGTCTCTGCACCACTGGCACTGCACACCAAAATGTGGTGCCGATTTTCAGCTGTCAGATTGGGATCCGGCGAGCAGTAGATTCGATGACACGCCTACCCTTCAGTTTGTTTCTGGATCTGTCAAACGAACATAATCCCGACAACCAGTATATCGTGCTACATTAAGATGTCGATGTGCTAAGTAAATTGACTGCAAGTTTAGTGTTATCATTTTTTTTCTCGAAAGAAGTGATTCGGTTGATAGCAGTTGTTGATTGCGATCATCGCTAGCTGTCTGAGACTGTGTCACACTCGCAGTCTATACCACGAACGATGGGGGACAATGAAACCGTTGTCACCACACAAGGTTCCACGCCAAGGGTTGAATCAGAATTTGCATGTTCTGACTTAATCGACAACCTAAACAAGTGTTATGCAGATGACACAGATGTCATCACTGACAATAAGCGAAGGGAATCAGCATCGAGTGTTAAGGAAGGCATTCCTGAAAACGTTGCTATAGCTGATGATAATCAAACACATTCCAAGACTTGTGATAAAACATCAATGGAGACTCAAGACAGAGGGAGTGACAAGACACACCAGGAAGGGATTGACAATCGGAGTTTTACTGACAGTTCTGACATAGAAGTCTTACATGAATCATCTGAATCAGCATGTGATCGTGAGTACGGAACTGATCAAGCACGGAGTTCCGTTAGTGATGTAAGTACCCCTGTAAATTCATCACAAAATATACGGTTGGATGAGACGTGTGCACCGCGAGACAGGGTAAGTTATGACAGTGATGATCAAGTGACATTAAAGAGTGACAACTTGACATACAGCACAAAGGTGGCGAGTGAACAGAGCACCGACAGTGAGGGGAACGAGGTGGTAGAAGCAGGAAGCGACGGAGACAACCGAGGCAGTCGCATCATGAGCAGCGAGTCAGAATGTGACACTTACAATGTACAGCAAGATGACTGCCACAAAGCCACCACTCAGCGGACCCTTACAGAGGCATCGTGTTTGGAATCGGACATGGAAAACGAAAACTCTTTAGAGGATGCTGAGGTGCTGATCAGTGATGGGAATGTGTCGCCGGTGAGACCCCATAGTCTGTCACTGCCGAGGCCAGTGCAGTGTAAGGAGAGGCCACGTCAAGCAAAGCGAGGAAGTGAGTCGTCGTCACTGAGTGGCTACAGTTGTTGTAGCAGCACTGACGCTCTCATTGAGGCTGCTGCCAGTCTACCACTGCAAGGCACCATCACTCGTGACGGTGACATGATTGCCTTCGTTGCTGAAGACCTCAACAGTATGATTAAGATGAGCAGCCCCATCTCAAAGACAGATGGTAAGACTAGTGTTAGATAGAAGAAGTTGTAGTTCTTTGATGTATTTTCGAACAAGTGATGATGTTTATCTGTCTGACAGCCATCACTTGGGCTGTTCACATTGCAGATAGTCTGTAATCTCAGACTCAGTTTAAATAACATGCATTAAGGTACAGTTGTTTGTAAAATGTCGTAATCTGGTGTCATCCACTGTTCAAACTAGAAATATAAATTATTGTTTCTCATGTTACTATACTGGTATATATGTACTATTTTGCATGTCACCATTCTTCTCTGTTTAGAAAACATATATTAAACATTAAGTATACATTTTTTTTATTAGTGGCAATATCCAATATAATACAGCTCTGGAAATGTAATAATTACTAATAATCAATTATATTATGTAGTTTAATTTGGACATAGCCTAGTCATAATCCATCAGGCACGAAGGCTTGGCATACTTGCTAATATATATATATTATATATATATATATATATATATATATATATATATATATATATATATATATATATATAATATATATAATATATATATACATAAAATATATTCATATATGTGTTATAATATATATATATCAGTATATATGTCAATATATATATATATATTATATATATAATATATATATATATATAATATATATATATATATATATGACATTGATATATATATATATATTATATATAATGAATATATATATATATGTATGTATATACATATATACACCAATGGGTTGTGTGGTACATACATCGTACTAACCCTATCAGACGTACAAACCCTGACTATTTACATGCCTTATAAAGCTTACCCCTGTTATATGTCCAAGACTGCTTATCAAAGAACCTTCCTCCGTATAGTAATGATTGATATTTTCCCTTTGAGACTCGTCAAGTGCCAGTCTGTCTGGGAAGCGTACTCCTCGGTCCGCCAGCTTTGGTAGCATGTCTAGTTCAGCGTCCGGCTGGTCAGTTTCGGCCAGCTCAGCATCCGGTTGGTCCTACTCAGCCATGTCCAGGTAAGGCCAAAGTACTAATATGGGGCAGTGTAGTGTTTTTACTTAAGACGTTTTGTAACTTGCATTTGTCCTGCGTCATGGATGGCAAGGTCATGTTGTGCTTTGTAATGTTTGTTTGCTATACATGTATGTTTATTACATCATTAATACTCCACTGTACTGAACAATACTTATATGTGCATGACATTATGTAACAATAAAGTTATTAAAATTATAACAAAGGTTACTCGCAATGTCACACATTTTACAATTTAGTAAAAATCAGGAAAGACGTACCAGGTAGTCACATTGTGTCTAAAATTTAGTATCATGAATAATATCAACATACACGGTTAATAGATTGTACTTAAAACAAGAAAGCACCCCATCATGTCTTGATGGAGGAGGCTTTCTTTATTTTCATGTAATACAGTTTTTACAATATAATATTGGATTTAAAAATAAGAAAACCAGCAGAGAAATGTTTCATCCTATCTTATATTCCACTGCATAGTGTTATGACAGTTCAGGTGTGTGTGCAGCATGTGTGATTATATTCAAGTGTTGTGTTTCTACACTGAGAGCTGTATTCAGTCTTCAGTTATTCTCCAGTAGTTTATGTATAATGTCAGAACATGTGGAAGTATTACATTTCCCAGTTTCATTTTCAATGAAGTGGAGGTAACCTAAAATGAAAGTGTGCAGTTGATGGAGCCTGATGCCGTGGTACCACGTGTTGTTGCAGGTCGCCCAGCATTGTGACCCAGAGCCCAGAAGACGTGCCCCCGATTGACCCCCGGGTCGTGGATGACCTCCAGGTGCAGGCGAACAACGTCGCAGAGAACCTGCGTCACATGATGAGTACGCTGCAGAATCACATGCAGAAGGTAGGGGGCAGATGATGGGGGAGACGTTAGGGGGAGGAAGTGGGGGAAGGAGATGGGGTGGATGGTTGAGAAAATAGTAGGGGGCCAAAGATAGGGGGCTGAAAGTAGGGGGAAAGGAAGGGGGCAGAATAAAAAAGATTTTCCATTGTGTACATTTTTCACTTCTCACAGTTCTCTATATAAAGATTATAGTGGACAAGTGGATAGCTGTGTGCTCTGTGTACGCCTGCAAGTGTGTGCTGTAAAATATGGTACGATGCATGTCGAGACGTGGCCTGTTCATCATTGTGTGCATTTTAAGGAATGCTATTACAGAAATAATGACAGTCATTTGTGTTTCAGATGTCGGCGGTTACCTACAGTTGCCTCGACATCTACAAAGAAAGTGTCGACAACACATGTAATTGTGTCGACTCAAGTATCAAGGTGAGGGAACGTTCTTTCCCAAGCTTCTTCCTGTAAAATGGTCCTCAAAACATATCCCACCTTCAACAACCAGAAACAAGGGCAACACTTGACGTTAATAAATAACTTTTGTACTTTCATGTATAATTACTATGAATATTATAAGCTCATGCGTGAAAGATACACTGTCTGCCTTCCCTCCTCATGCCATGGTAAATAAAACAGAAGGTTTGTAGCGATAAATGTAAACACAGAGCTCAAGATCAAATGTGTTTGTTGACAGTCCATGTATGCACTTATGGCCAAGAACGAGGAATTGGCACGAGCGATGCAACCGGTGAATGAACTACATGAACAGATGTATCCTTACTGTGGTCCTCCAAACACTCACTATGTGAGAGTAACACCTCAACATTCAGTAACTTTATTGTCCATTTATAACAATTTAAAATTAATAAAAACATTATGGCTGCAATGAAATGTGGTAAAAATCATCATAAAGAGTACTAAAATAAATAAAGAATTAAAATAAATAAATAATAAATGTTTTATATACTGTTTGTTTATATATATATATATATATATATATATATATATATATATATATATATATATATATATATATATATATATATAAACAAACACATGTCAGACAATATTTCGTATATGCTCTGTTTTAAGCAATTTACTTAGGACTAGCATTTAGAACTAAAAATAGCAGAGGGAATGAATGATTTCTTAAACTGATTGCAACTTGAAAATTCTTTGAGTAGTGGACTACCGGTACTGGTTTACACACATTTGCACAGTTAGCAGCTGAATAGGCTTATGCAGATATGTCGTGTAGTGGCACTTGTGATTCGTAGGTGTTTCTAGTAACAGGTCAACATTCTGAGTGTAGTGGGTACTTCAGTCCAGTCATTGACTGCAGGGCTGGTGGACCACGCAGGACTATTTATGTAGATCTTACAAATGGACGTTGGTCTGTTTATAAATGTAAACGTCATGGATGGCAAATGTTTATGTAGAGTTAGTTTATGGAGACACTGAGACTGACAGCCGAGGATTATATGTAAAATATTGTGTACTTGAGCAACTATCAACTAATGTAATTCAGTGTTTGTTCCTTGACTGTTGTCCAGAAAGGAAATCAACAGACTGCTGGACGTATTTGACCTACAGATGGCCCGAGAGGACAAATAAACACTGCGCAAGTGCTTTCACTATTGTTTTGAGGGACTCTCAACTCCGTACAACAAAATGTTGTTTGTGTACACTATACTGTATATGTGTTTACCAGCCATGACACAGTGGGTACAGTGTATTCAGTCATACAATTATGAAATGGACTTTTTCCTTTCTGACATTGAGCAAAATTATACCACATTTGCTGATACATCTTCAGTAGTTTAAAAAAAACACTTTTCGAGTGTTATTTAGAAGAACAATGTCATTTTCTGTTGTTTCTTAATCTTATTTTGCAAATGCATATATTTAATTACTTTTGGATACTTTTTTGAGTAAAATAAACTAACTATTGAAAGGTAAGATTACAAGGCATGCATTTCTATCAAAATCAGAACGAAATTTATAGGATATATATGGGATTTGATTTGGTTACTACGTCATCTGTCTGTGTCAGTCAGCAGCATACATTAAACCAGAGGCTAATATCACAACAAACTCTAGTCGTAAAGATTCTGTGAGTGAGATCACACAACATAGTGGCCATGCTCCTGTTATACTCCACATGTTAATAGTTGCATTCCGATGTACTACGCGACTTGTTGCTGTATTGTTGCATTAGTTAGTCAATCACCACCACAGTGCAGCCGTAGTGTCCTGTGATTGGGCAAAGGCCTCAGTATGTTGGTTCCAGACATCTGTCTTGCGCTGTCTTCTGCCAGACGGTGCCCTTCTGTACTCATGTAGCTTGTCTTGTCAGGTGTCAGTCTTCCTCTAGATCATTTCCTTTCACTTTCACTCTATGTTCTCATACAATATTGATGTGCCCTGCCCAGATTCACTTCTGGCGTCACATTTTTCCAAAACATCTGCGACTTGTTCAGTCACGTCTCTCTCTCACCCTTCTGTCTATCCTATCCCGGTATTTTATGCTTAATATATTTATGTCCATCTTTGTTTGTGTGGCTGCTAGGTCATTCTTCACCTGGTTGGTAATTATCCACATTTCTGTGCCATGTGTCATTGCCATCATTGCATTGGTGGATGCTATCCAGCCTGTCGTGATTCGTCTTCGAATCTCCTTGTCTTATGTGCTGGACGACATGCAATATCTGCAAATGCAAAATTGGAACAAACTTTTCATGTGATTCTTACCTATTTACTGTATTGTATTAAGTAGCATAAAACTGTTGATTGTGAAGAACAAGGTACGAATCCACAGGCAGGATCCGTGATTCCGTTCAGTTCACATGTCCATGTGTAGCACAGCAACAGCTCCATGCTTGACTTACAAATTGGCAATTCGTTTTTAAAATAACTTTGTTGTCACCACAGCCTCTGGATACTTAAAATCTGTATTATGCACAGATTTGGTGGCATTGTTTATTTTATGGGAGTATGTATATTGAGCGTATGTACAGGGTATGTAATTTGAGCTTAGATAATTCCCGAGATGTGCTAAAATACACTGTCATGGCTTGTACTGTGTGCTGCATCAGTTCTGTGACCACTGTTATATGTTAGGGATCATGGATTGGACAAACAGAATTCACGTCAAGTTAACATATATAATTATGTACACGTCTACTGGAGGGGGATTGTATGGATATCGAAGATTAACTTCTACTGATGCTGTGGCCCGTGTAAACTGTACATAGTGTGTAACTCATGTGATATGTTAGCTCACCAGAACTACTTGTGCAGAATTGAAATTATGGATTCCCACATTGTAGAAGCCTGTGCAGCAGGAATCCCAGGAGGTGGAGGTAATCCTTCAAGACAAGTTTAATATTCTGGAACCCTGGTCAGGTTGACGTGTGTAATGTTAATGTCCAGCCAGATAAGCTTTTATGTAAATATTCTACAGTTCAGTTACGTTAGGTTTACAGAGTTGCTCCACATGAGGTGTATATACTTTAAGCTGTTGCTAACAAATGAACTATTATTCACTGCACTCTTGTCATCAAAGGTGTGTAGCATCTTATCAATATCGTTAATTTTTTTTAATTTTTGGGCAAGTTCGTTCATTTCACGTTGCTCCAGTTCAACAAGCGATATAAACGTGTACCAGGCTATAGGCTGTGGTGGATATTTGTATGTAGCATTTGTGCAGTAATTTAAACATGGCTGAATGCATCCCAGAGAAGTCAAGAATGTCATCTTACCATTATCCCACTGTTGTAGGATGGCGTCAATGTGCAATAAACAAAACATGAAGATTGGAAAGTTTTTATTTTCATTAACACACATATCCTACAAGAGACATGTAGGAATCACTAACAGGAAGCACCCGGTGAACTAACTGTTCCTGACCTGAGATTTGTATGGCAAGAGCAATCTGACACCTTTGATTCAAACCATCACGTGGCCAACACTTTTCAGAGTATTATCTGTGCAACTCCTTCCTACACCAACTCAATGATGCAACTTGCTGGAAACGACTAAGTATGAATGTGTCACAAGAACGGTTCAAACGAAGGCAATCTTATTGGAGGATGTGTTTTTCCAATAAGAGCACTGACAACTGATTTAATTTCCCATCGCCTGGATTCCTATAGAAACTAGAGTTCCAGAAAACGCAGAACACCTCCCTCTTAGCCAGGGCTGCCGTCTAAAACCTAGTTGACAAACATAACATCTGAATCAATTCTTAGTGCATACACAAACCACACAATGTTTTCTGAAAGTGGCACATCCTTACTGGTATTTTATAGAAAGCATATGTTTAGGATTATAAAAATCACAATAAAAATACAATTGTTACCAGCTAATGGCAATACCTAGAACACACAGGTAACATGGTATTAGGTGTCCAATGATAAGGACCAATCAGAAATGGCTGGTTATGCGGAAACATTTCCCTTAGCAAATGCACGCATCAAC
The DNA here is from genome assembly GCA_025642075.2 of Ridgeia piscesae. Classification (NCBI taxonomy): domain Eukaryota; kingdom Metazoa; phylum Annelida; class Polychaeta; order Sabellida; family Siboglinidae; genus Ridgeia; species Ridgeia piscesae. The sequence continues at coordinate 627,388 of JAODUO010000113.1, forward strand.
AATTTAAATCACGATCCTCTGCAAATACATCACTCAAATGTAGTTCAAAGATGAGATGAAAAATATACCTAAGTAAACAGTTCTTCAGGTGAGAAACTGCACACCCCACTACGTTCTGCCTACACACAAATGCACGCTTCATCTAACAACAATGCGAACCCGAATCCACAACGCCTATGAAAGTTGTTGCAAATGCAATAGACGAATGTAGATGAACACATATGCTACAACGTAAGAACTGAAATGTCATTACACCTTACTACTGAAATGTCATTACACCTTACTACTGAAATGTCATTACACCTTACTACTGAAATGTCATTACACCTTACTCTTAACCAGTCACAGACAAGTGTGTGTTGACAGGCAAAATGTGGACTTGGTGTGTCAAGACATCTAAACGCATGGAACAGTGTCGTTTCCTCGTTTAGGCTGCCACCATCTGCTTGACGGCCTTCGCGATACACGAAGCACTGATGCCAAACATGTCGAGTAGTTCGGCGGGCTTTGCACTGCGAGGGATGCCGCTAACGGCCAGTCTACGCAGCACAAGACCCTTCTCCTCCGCAATCACAGACGCCACCGCCTCACCCAGTCCACCTACACAACAGAATGAACAGGTAGACAGTCTCTCAGTCCACCTACACAACAGAATGAACAGGTAGACAGTCTCTCAGTCCACCTACACAACAACATGAACACGTAGACAGTCTCTCAGTCCACCTACACAACAGAATGAACAGGTAGACAGTCTCTCAGTCCACCTACACAACAGAATGAACAGGTAGACAGTCTCTCAGTCCACCTACACAACAGAATGAACAGGTAGACAGTCTCTCAGTCCACCTACACAACAGAATGAACAGGTAGACAGTCTCTCAGTCCACCTACACAACAGAATGAACAGGTAGACAGTCTCTCAGTCCACCTACACAACAGAATGAACAGGTAGACAGTCTCTCAGTCCACCTACACAACAACATGAACACGTAGACAGTCTCTCAGTCCACCTACACAACAGAATGAACAGGTAGACAGTCTCAGTCCACCTACACAACAGAATGAACACAGACAGTCTCAGTCCACCTACACAACAGAATGAACAGGTAGACAGTCTCTCAGTCCACCTACACAACAACATGAACACGTAGACAGTCTCTCAGTCCACCTACACAACAGAATGAACACAGACAGTCTCTCAGTCCACCTACACAACAGAGTGAACAGATAGACAGTCTCTCAGTCCACCTACACAACAGAATGAACAGGTAGACAGTCTCTCAGTCCACCTACACAACAACATGAACACGTAGACAGTCTCTCAGTCCACCTACACAACAGAATGAACACAGACAGTCTCTCAGTCCACCTACACAACAGAATGAACAGGTAGACAGTCTCTCAGTCCACCTACACAACAGAATGAACAGGTAGACAGTCTCAGTCCACCTACACAACAGAATGAACAGGTAGACAGTCTCTCAGTCCACCTACACAACAGAATGAACACAGACAGTCTCTCAGTCCACCTACACAACAGAATGAACAGGTAGACAGTCTCAGTCCACCTACACAACAGAATGAACAGGTAGACAGTCTCAGTCCACCTACACAACAGAATGAACAGGTAGACAGTCTCTCAGTCCACCTACACAACAGAATGAACACAGACAGTCTCTCAGTCCACCTACACAACAGAATGAACAGGTAGACAGTCTCAGTCCACCTACACAACAGAATGAACAGGTAGACAGTCTCTCAGTCCACCTACACAACAGAATGAACAGGAAGACAGTCTCAGTCCACCTACACAACAGAATGAACACAGACAGTCTCTCAGTCCACCTACACAACAGAATGAACACAGACAGTCTCTCAGTCCACCTACACAACAGAATGAACAGGTAGACAGTCTCAGTCCACCTACACAACAGAATGAACAGGTAGACAGTCTCAGTCCACCTACACAACAGAATGAACAGGTAGACAGTCTCAGTCCACCTACACAACAGAATGAACAGGTAGACAGTCTCAGTCCACCTACACAACAGAATGAACAGGTAGACAGTCTCAGTCCACCTACACAACAGAATGAACAGGTAGACAGTCTCAGTCCACCTACACAACAGAATCACAGACGCCACCGCCTCACCCAGTCCACCTACACAACAGAATGAACAGGTAGACAGTCTCTCAGTCCACCTACACAACAGAATGAACAGTTGACAGTCTCTCAGTCCACCTACACAACAGAATGAACAGGTAGACAGTCTCAGTCCACCTACACAACAGAATGAACAGGTAGACAGTCCCTCAGTCCACCTACACAACAGAATAAACACAGACAGTCTCTCAGTCCACCTACACAAGAGAATGAACAGGTAGACAGTCTCAGTCCACCTACACAACAGAATGAACAGGTAGACAGTCTCTCAGTCCACCTACACAACAGAATGAACACAGACTGTCTCTCAGTCCACCTACACAACAGAATGAACAGGTAGACAGTCTCAGTCCACCTACAAAACAGAATGAACAGGTAGACAGTCTCAGTCCACCTACACAACAGAATGAACACAGACAGTCTCAGTCCACCTACACAACAGAATGAACACAGACAGTCTCTCAGTCCACCTACACAACAGAATGAACAGGTAGACAGTCTCAGTCCACCTACACAACAGAATGAACAGGTAGACAGTCTCAGTCCACCTACACAACAGAATGAACACAGACAGTCTCTCAGTCCACCTACACAACAGAATGAACAGGTAGACAGTCTCAGTCCACCTACACAACAGAATGAACACAGACAGTCTCTCAGTCCACCTACACAACAGAATGAACAGGTAGACAGTCTCTCAGTCCACCTACACAACAGAATGAACACAGACAGTCTCAGTCCACCTACACAACAGAATGAACAGGTAGACAGTCTCTCAGTCCACCTACACAACAGAATGAACAGGTAGACAGTCTCTCAGTCCACCTACACAACAGAATGAACAGGTAGACAGTCTCTCAGTCCACCTACACAACAGAATGAACAGGTAGACAGTCTCTCAGTCCACTTACACAACAGAATGAACAGGTAGACAGTCTCTCAGTCCACCTACACAACATAATGAACAGGTAGACAGTCTCTCAGTCCACCTACACAACAGAATGAACAGGTAGACAGTCTCTCAGTCCACCTACACAACAGAATGAACAGGTAGACAGTCTCTCAGTCCACCTACACAACAGAATGAACAGGTAGACAGTCTCTCAGTCCACCTACACAAAAGAATGAACAGGTAGACAAGTCTCTCAGTCCACCTACACAACAAAATGAACAGGTAGACAGTCTCTCAGTCCACCTACACAACAAAATGAACAGGTAGACAGTCTCTCAGTCCACCTACACAACAGAATGAACAGGTAGACAGTCTCAGTCCACCTACACAACAGAATGAACAGGTAGACAGTCTCAGTCCACCTACACAACAGAATGAACAGGTAGACAGTCTCTCAGTCCACCTACACAACAGAATGAACAGGTAGACAGTCTCAGTCCACCTACACAACAGAATGAACAGGTAGACAGTCTCTCAGTCCACCTACACAACAGAATGAACAGGTAGACAGTCTCTCAGTCCACCTACACAACAGAATGAACAGGTAGACAGTCTCTCAGTCCACCTACACAACAGAATGAACAGGTAGACAGTCTCTCAGTCCACCTACACAACAGAATGAACAGATAGACAGTTTCAGTCCACCTACATAACAGAATGAACAGATAGACAGTTTCAGTCCACCTACATAACAGGGTGAACAAATAGACAGTCTCTCAGTCCACCTACACAACAGAATAAACAGATAGACAGTCTCAGTCCATCTACACAATAGTATGAACAGATAGACAGTTTCAGTCCACCTACATAACAGGGTGAACAAATAGACAGTCTCTCAGTCCACCTACACAACAGAATGAACAGATAGACAGTCTCTCAATCCACCTACACAACATAATGAACAGATAGACAGTCTCTCAGTCCACCTACACAACAGAATGAACATGCAGACACTGTCCCAGTCCACCTACACAACATAATGAACAGATAGACAGTCTCTCAGTCCACCTACACAACAGAATGAACATGCAGACACTGTCCCAGTCCACCTACACAACAGAATGAACATGCAGACACTGTCCCAGTCCACCTACACAACAGAATGAACATGCAGACACTGTCCCAGTCCACCTACACAACAGAATGAACAGATAGACAGTCTCAGTCCACCTACACAACAGAATGAACAGGTAGACAGTCTCTCAGTCCACCTACACAACAGAATGAACAGATAGACAGTCTCAGTCCACCTACACAACAGAAAACGAAACCCATCACATCACATCCACCATCACATCTCCTGTCATATGCATCTGCCCTATTTCCCATCATTTCCACGCGTCACACCCTCACATACCTTCAGGGTAGTGGTCCTCCACGGTAAGGATGCGTCCGCCGGTCTGCTGCGCCGAGTGCACAATTGTGTTTGCGTCGATGGGTTTGATGGTGAAGGGGTCGATCACACGGATCGTTATACCAGCCTCAGCCAACATGTCGGCCGCCTTGAGGGCCTCGTGCAGGGTGATACCTGCCCCGATCACTGTCACCTGGTCAGTGGTCGCCTCACGCACAATCTGCAGCACAGGACATACATAGAGTATAGGACAGAGTCTAGAGTATAGGACAGAGTCTAGAGCACAGGACAGAGTCTAGGGCACAGGACAGAGTCTACGGCACAGGACAGAGTCTACGGCACAGGACAGAGTCTAGGGTATAGGACAGAGTCTAGGGTATAGGACAGTCTAGGGTACAGGACAGAGTCTAGGGTACAGGACAGAGTCTAGGGCACAGGACAGAGTCTAGAGCACAGGACAGAGTCTAGGGCACAGGACAGAGTCTAGGGCACAGGACAGAGTCTAGGGTACAGGACAGTCTAGGGTACAGGACATAGTCTAGAGCACAGGACAGAGTCTAGGGCACAGGACAGAGTCTAGGGTACAGGACAGAGTCTAGGGTACAGGACATAGTCTAGGGTACAGGACAGAGTCTAGGGCACAGGACAGAGTCTAGGGTACAGGACAGAGTCTAGGGTACAGGACAGAGTCTAGGGTACAGGACATAGTCTAGGGTACAGGACAGAGTCTAGAGCACAGGACAGAGTCTAGGGTATAGGACAGAGTCTAGGGTACAGGACAGAGTCTAGAGCACAGTACAGAGTCTAGGGTACAGGACAGAGTCTAGGGCACAGGACAGAGTCTAGGGCACAGGACAGAGTCTAGGGTACAGGACAGAGTCTAGAGCACAGGACAGAGTCTATGGTATAGGACAGAGTCTAGAGTATAGGACAGAGTCTAGAGCACAGGACAGAGTCTAGGGTACAGGACAGAGTCTAGAGCACAGGACAGAGTCTAGGGTATAGGACAGAGTCTAGGGTACAGGACATAGTCTAGGGTACAGGACAGAGTCTAGAGCACAGGACAGAGTCTAGGGTACAGGAGAGAGTCTAGGGCACATGACAGAGTCTAGGGTACAGGACAGAGTCTAGAGCACAGGACAGAGTCTAGAGTATAGGACAGAGTCTAGAGCACAGGACAGAGTCTAGGGTACAGGACAGAGTCTAGAGCACAGGACAGAGTCTAGGGTATAGGACAGAGTCTAGGGTACAGGACAGAGTCTAGGGTACAGGACATAGTCTAGAGCACAGGACATAGTCTAGGGTACAGGACAGAGTCTAGGGCACAGGACAGAGTCTAGGGTACAGGATATAGTCTAGGGTACAGAACAGAGCCTAGGGTACAGAACAGAGCCTAGGGTACAGGACATAGTCTAGGGTATAGGACAGAGTCTAGGGTACAGGACAGAGTCTAGGGTACACGACAGAGTATAGGGTACACGACAGAGTATAGGGTACACGACAGAGTATAGGGTACAGAACAGAGCCTAGAGTACAGGACATAGTCTAGGGTACAGGACAGAGTCTAGAGCACAGGACAGAGTCTAGGGTATAGGACAGAGTCTAGGGTACAGGACAGAGCCTAGGGCACATGACAGAGTCTAGGGTACAGGACAGAGTCTAGAGCACAGGACAGAGTCTAGGGTACAGGACAGAGTATAGGGTACAGAACAGAGTCTAGGGCACAGGACATAGTCTAGGGTACAGGACATAGTCTAGGGTACAGGACAGAGTCTAGGGAATCTTTTAACAATCATGTCTTGACCTGAGGTTTTAGCTACACTTGTATCGAGAGCATCATGCATGAAAATAACACTTAAAAATAATTTATAATATAAATAAAACATGCCTTAGATAACTGGACAAATGTATGTAACTGAAGCAGCATAATTCCTCTGGCTTAGATTAATCACCTGACAATAACACAGCTGACAAACAGCGCTGAGATATTTGTAAAATTCAATTTTGTAAATTTCTATTTTGTAAATATTCAACCCTAACCTTGGCTTTAGAGATGCGGAATTCTTCATCTCCACTGTAGAGTATAGCAGTGTTTGGTCGACTGGTGCGAATGAAGCAGACACCTTTTGTGTTGGCGGCGAGTTCAACGGCGCGTTCACAGGACACCGCGTCGCTCGGGTAGAAGACCGTGGCGCCAGGGATGGTACGGAACATTGCCAGGTCCTCTAGCGCCATCTGGGATGCACCATCTTCACCTGCGCAGCGAAAAGTAACATGCAATAATGATGTGTTGCATGAAGCTCGAGTTGGTCAGAAAGGAAAGCAGGTAGGAATGTAGGTTTTTGTATTCAGGAACCAAGAGTGGGTTTTCAGAACTACAAAATAAAGGTCCAACTGATTTATGTACAGTGGTGATGGCACCATGATGGCATAATATATTTTATGTATTTATAAATATCGGTGATTACACATGAATCTTGAGCAAATTATGATAAATAAATAGCAATCAAGTTGTATGAATTAGGTCTGAGGCAAATGGTAGATGTGAAGGTGTGACAGTTAAAAGTTATGTGAAGGTGTGACAGTTAAAAAGTTATGTGAAGGTGTGACAGTTAAAAGTTATGTGAAGGTGTGACAATTAAAAAGTTATGTGAAGGTGTGACAGTTAAAAGTTATGTGAAGGTGTGATTGAGTTAGTCACACCATTGGAAAGAAGATGTATTAATCTTTCCAACGGTGTAAAAATTATGGAGATATCTCACACACAGCCAAAGTTATTGGACGCTGAACATGCCTAGGGTAGAAAGTTTCAAACGGAGAAAAACGCATTTGAAGTTCGCGGTCACATAAGCACACAGTCGAGTACATTGTCGATCCAAAATCGGCCGTTTTGCTTCTATTACTCCATTTGATGCATTCGAAATAAACTACCAAGGCATGTTCGCTAACTGTTTACTCAAGTTATTACAACATAATCCGAGTATTTAACAATGTTTTGTAGCAGCGACCCGATCAATTCCACGTTGTTTACGGCTAGCAAGAGCGCACTGCGCCTGCGCGCACAGCTCTAAGCCAATCAGGGCCCCGCTGTCAGCTCCTCACGGCGTCTAGTGATGTTTATTCACAGATAGGCCTCTCGCATTAAGCGCTGCTATTGGCTTAGACTGACGTCAGTGGGGATTTCTACTACAAGAATCCAAAAGACGGCGTCCAGGGCTTTCCTGTAGTACCAAATAAGTCCGCCATGCGTTGAGGGAAACCCCAAAGAATGCGATATGAACTAGTGCGATTTATCGGTTCTGTTTTACGAAATTCATGCGTGAAATGTTACGTAGTGTGTCTAAAAAGGCTATAAAATATACTAAATAATAATATAAACGAGAAATAAGCATTGCCAATTGACAAAAAAGATACCAAAGTATACTTTGGTGACAAAAAGTCAAAATCATCGAAATTCATCGTTGCATGTTTATGCGGTGTTTTCTCGAAATCAAGTTCGCTGACATACGACTCATTTTGCTACGACTCATTTTGCTAGAACACGTCACAAATATTATGCTAACTGTAGGAGTGACAAGTAAAATCGCTAGCTAAAAGTTTGATGATAAACAGTTTTGCTATAAATCATTCAGGTATGATATTGAAGACATTTTAAAATGTACACTAATCTTCCCACCACACGACCAACTGAACACTTATCCAGTGACAGCACCTACCTATGGAGATGCCAGCGTGAGAGCCCACAAAGTTGACATTCGTCTGCGAAATGGCCCCCATTCGGATTTGGTCGAACGCTCTTGACAAGAACGCTGCGAACGTGCTGACAAATGCCACGGAGCGGTCCCGTGTCGCCGTACCAATGGCTACACCAGCCAGGTTCTGCTCAGCGATGTAACACTCAATGAACCGCTCGGGGAAGGCGTCCTGGACCAAACATACACGAGACAGTTGTATGTGTTTTAAAAAGCAACACTCTTGTTGCCCTGCACTCAGCTGTCTGTTAGTTATTCAATTTTTTTTAATTTTCTTTTGGAGTGTTTCTTGTATGAAATGCAGGGATCGCAACTTTTCACCCCACCTGTTTTCGGGGTCAACGTCCATGTTCCATCCTTTTTTAAATTCCACATGGCATCAATAGCATCACCTCCTGGTTTTCAGAGTTCAACTGCCACCAATGCTTAGAACGATCTCCACTAATGCTTAGAACCATCTCCACTAATGCTTAGAACCATCTCCACCAATGCTTAGAACTATCTCCACTAATGCTTAGAACGATCTCCACTAATGCTTAGAACAGAACCATCTACACCAATGCTTAGAACCATCTCCACTAATGCTTAGAACCATCTCCACTAATGCTTAGAACCAATCTCCACCAATATTTAAAACCAATATCTACCAATACTTAGAACCATCTCCACCAAAAGCCTAGAACCAATCTCCCACCAATATTTAGAACCAATTTTAGACGTATACTTACAACCAACCTCCCAATAATTTTAACAAATCTTCATCAATGTTTAGAATTAATCACCACTTCCTGGAACACTAGATCGATATCAAGATCAATACTTTTTCAACATTTCCGGCGATGACAACTTAAGCAAACGTAGCAGACAGTTACTGTCTTTGAAGGTCGACCAATCTGGTAAGTACTACAAACACAAGAGAAGTGACTGAAGACGCAGTGGTGGGGTATAACAGCCTGCGCCTGTGAGAGGTAGGGCCTCTGACAATGTTTTTAACACAACAGCTAATTATGAAGATCAGTACAGCATGATTATGTACCTTGAACTTCTGAGAAAAGGTTGAGTTCTTGGTGTCGCCGTCCAAGGCAATGACCCGGCTGTTGTTTTTGCCGATCTTCACCAGGGCCGTGCCGTATGCCAGACGGGTCGCGACCTGTAATGTCACATTCAGACACATGACGTCAACTAGTACTATGACGTCACCCAGTACTATGTCCCATATCTCACATAAACACAAGACTTTCTGGTCATTCTCACTCAAGCCTGGTCCAAGCATATGAACTTCACGCTAACTTGATAATAATAACATTATCCATTAACCAAAGTTATTACAATAACATCCCTTATTAGCTGATAAACAAATGTGTGTTTTCTTTATCTATAAGCAATGTTCTGTCCTAGGAATTACTATATAACCACCAACAAATATTGTCATCATGTATATATCATATCAAACAGCATAAAAAAATAACACCGTAATGCACATCCTACTTACCATTTGCCCTTTCTCGTAACTTGGAGGCTCTGACAGTCGTATGTTGGTGATGTCGACTGGAGAGACATCAGCGGCGGGCGACGCTGGTTTTAGACTCGCCTCCATGTTGCTGATGGCGGTTGTGAGGGATGTGATTGCGTCCTCAGCCTTTGTACCCAGCGGCTTACCGTGCCAGTTCTCCTGATCCTCAATGCCTGCAGCACAGGGTCATGTTTAATGCCTGCAGCACAGGGTCATGTTTAATGCCTGCAGCACAGGGTCGCGTTTAATGCCTGCAGCACAGGGTCGCGTTTAATGCCTGCAGCACAGGGTCGCGTTTAATGCCTGCAGCACAGGGTCGCGTTTAATGCCTGCAGCACAGGGTCGCGTTTAATGCCTGCAGCACAGGGTCGCGTTTAATGCCTGCAGCACAGGGTCACGTTTAATGCCTGCAGCACAATGTAATGTTTAATGCCTGCAGCACAGGGTCACGTTTAATGCCTGCAGCACAGGCTCACGTTTAATGCCTGCAGCAGAGGGTCACATTTAATGCCTGCACCACAGGGTCAGGTTTAATGCCTGCAGCACAGGGTCACATTTAATGCTTGCAGCACAGGGTCACGTTTAATGCCTGCAGCACAATGTAATGTTTAACCCATTTTATCCGGAATACGATTCTAGTCGTAGTTACCCTTTTTATCCGGAATACGATTCTAGTCGTAGTTTGCACTTAACACGGCTTCCCTGCACTCTGACGTTTTGGAATCCCATTGGCTGGTTAACACCGAATGACGTCAGTATATCGGGATCACTAGGAAACTCATATTTTTCAACCAATCAGCGCCGTTCTGTGGGTATTTGCAGTTCAAAGCGGGTACCCCCAAGCTAAAGTGAAATCAAAGATGGCGTCGAGTCGCAAAGATCGTTAAATGTTGACGTATTTTGAAGGATAACTCCGCTAATTTACTTCATACTGGTGATGACAAGAAGGCAGTCAAGTGGATAGACGATATAAGATGGACGGTTATGGTATTTGATGCGACATTTGTCCGTGAAGACATACTTTGAAGCCATCGAAGTGGGTCAACCGACAACGGCATCCATTTCCGACCACCTCGCTCCACGCCGTATTTTTGGCGCCAAACAAAGTTAAGAATATTTCCAACGACGGTAACTACTTCATAAATAAAGTGATGTTGAAATGTTGAACAAAGTTGTTACGTTATAGTACTTCTTTATTAGTTATAAGAAATGAGCCACAGAATTATATATCGTTGACAGAAAATATTTCAAAAATTTGCATAATTCCGCTCAGCGGCGCCACACGTTGGCGATTCAGTCGATTGACGTGGGGGTATTACAAAAAATTTTACATTATGAGATTATTATCCAAGATGTGTGGACAAGTTGTATACCTTTATTTTCAGCAAAGATTAATGCATAAAATAAACTCAACTTGCTCATTGACATGTTGCTTCCTTCATGGCGAAAATGTCGGGTGAAAAGTAATGTGACAAACCTCAACATAGGTTTGAATTTATTAGACATGTTTTGCCAAATGCCACATATAATATATATGATAAAACTATGAGTTTATCGATGCGACTGTATAGTTTATTTTATCTACTTTCTAAAGGTATATCACATTTAAAAATTGATTGAGAAATAATAAAGTTATGTCCATTTTAAATGAAGGCCTGTCATTTTTTAATGCTGACAGATTGGTTTGAGGAAATGATCAGGAACTGGCTGCAACTCGTCTGCACTAGCTTCAGGATAAAATGGGTTAATGCCTGCAGCACAGGGTCACGTTTAATGCCTGCAGCACAGGCTCACGTTTAATGCCTGCAGCACAGGGTCACATTTAATGCCTGCAGCACAGGGTCACATTTAATGCCTGCAGCACAGGGTCATGTTTAATGGCTGCAGCACAGGGTCAAGTTTAATGCCTGCAGCACATGGTCAAGTTTAATGCCTGCAGCACAGGGTCACGTTTAATGCCTGCAGCACAATGTAATGGTTTGATGCCTGCAGCACAGGGTCACGTTTAATGCCTGCAGCACAGGGTCACGTTTAATGGTTGCAGCACAGGGTCATGTTTAATGCCTGCAGCACAGGGTCAGGTTTAATGCCTGCAGCACAGGGTCATGTTTAATGCCTGCAGCACAGGGTCATGTTTAATGCCTGCAGCACAGGGTCATGTTTAATGGCTGCAGCACAGGGTCATGTTTAATGCCTGCAGCACAGCGTAATGCTGTATGCCTGCTACACATATTTATGTAGTTTCCCTCAACGCACACAGCACAAGTAGTTTAATTAATAATCCCCTTTGGATGCAATCTTGGTAGGTGTTATAATTTAAAAGATTACCGAATTCCCAGTGGATATAACACATCCGACGAGAGAACAGCATCTTGTGCCAACACCAACCCTCCGTCTATGCCCACTACTACCCCACCCCCTCACCTGGAATGCCCCTTCCTTTGTAGGTCTTGGTGAGCAGACAGGTGGGACGGCCCTTCATGACGGACGCCTCGTGGAGAGCCTTGCACAGCGCGTCCACGTCGTGGCCATCAACCACGTAAGTGTTCCACCTGCACCACGACCAACAACCAACTCAGATGCTTCATCCGCGTTTTTGCTAAATGGTAATAGTTAGGTCAACTTGTCTAAATCACTGACCAGAAAGTTTATTTGTACATTGGCGTTTTTAGTAAAACACATATATACATTCGTTTAGAACTCGGAAAGAATTTATTTAACCAATACATGTAACTACGAAATGGAAATACAATGAATACCTTGAATAACAGATATGGCCAGGAAGACTCCCATTACAGTATCTACTACTGCTAGCGTAGGAGCCGTCCCTTTTCTGCAAGGTCATCTATACAGGCACAAGATCACAAGTCACGTTCAGGGAAATTTTAGCTACAGGTGGATAGAACAGGTGGATAGAAACTATTATAGAAACTATTATGGGGATGAACCAACCATACTAAAATACAACAACACTGCAGACACAAACATACATGACATGTACAAGAAGACCAAGGACAATTCCTATTTCTACAGTCAGGGCACCCACAACACATCAAAACGTCCATGTGTAGGTTCTGCAAGGCAGAAAGGTGCTCAGAGCAACAACACTACAGACAACTCACCCGAACGCCTCCAGCCTCTTCTTGTACGTCTCCATGTCATGCTGCAGCGGCGCTGGCTCGCTCTGGCCCAGGCGATTGATGTCAAAGATGGCCACCAGGTTGTCGAGCTTGTAGAAACTTGCGAAGTTGAGCGCCTCCCAAATGCAGCCTTCTGCACTCTCTCCGTCCCCGATCACACAGTACACACGGTAGCTACAGCATCACAGACATCACTATCAAGTAGCAATGACAGCAATAATGTAGTACACACAGAAGCTATACGGGGCACAACATGACTGACATCACTGTCAAGTAGTACTGATAGGGCATCAGTACAGTCCACATGGCAGCTACAGGGGATATAACATGATGGACATCACCATGATAGAAGAACACATTATAGCTAACGGAGGTACAGCGTTACTGACATCACTATTTAGTAGCAATGACAACAAACAGTTCATGCAATAGCTGCATAGTGTAAATATAGCATCACAGAAATGTCCATCAATTAGCAAACATTACAGAGACAAAGCTGATCAGATGTGCTACACCTGATGTTTGTCTGGACCACATGGTACATGTTGGTATTACACAGCTATAGGCATCACGTTAAACACTTCTGCTCCACATTAATGCCAATGTCACCCTTGTTATGGGGTTCAAGTTTCTAGAAATTGGAGTTCACATTTTGAGAAATTAGGATTCAAAGTTTTCAACATCTTTTATTCAATTCCGTAAACCCTTAAAAACAGCTTTTAAAATGTTTATCATGAATTAAATGTTTGATTTTGATTCACGTATATACAGTCACGTCTCGTTTATCTGTATACTTTGGTTCTCAAGGTTTTTGGTCGGATAAAGGAAACCTGCAGATTAGCGAGACACCGTATTATACATGGCATCAAGATGGTTCCCACACAAAATGTGTGCATCACAACACAACCGGATTATTGCAACAAAGAGAAGAGTTAGTATTGACGTAATGTCACCCTGGCACGAGAGAATATGATTATTACCCTTATTTGTGGCCCAGGCTGGAGAAGTGATGAAGAATATGACGGCTCTTAATGTAACACATGACGTAAAAACCACCACTTTTTAAACTAGCCCCAAAATAGTGACATATACCTAAAAAGAAGCCCTCAAAAACCGCAACGGGTGATTTATTCATGCGGAACAGGTCTAAAACTAGCCCAAATACATGGGAAAACCGCGAAGTTGGCAACACTGGTGTTTGGGTGGGGTAGTGGAAACTGTAGGGATAGGTCATTTATTGCATTTTTTTAATTTTGGCGAGCAACTTGGGCACGGCCAAGTCTGTTGCATCTCGTGAAGCGCCGGAGCCAGGCTAAGTCTGTGTTAGGCAGTAAATATGCAGATTAGCAAGATAACTTATTATACAGGGCATCAAGGTGGTTCCCACACAAAATGTGTGGATAACAATACAACCGGATTATTATAGACTGTATAAATGAGACCAGACTGTAGCTAGGGACATCTTGGTTTGGACAAGACTTACTCGGCCTTGTCGAAGTACTTTCCCGTGTAGGCCATGCCAGCAGCACAGCTGAGACCTTGACCCAGTGACCCTGTCGCCACGTCAATGAAGTTCAGTCGCTGTAACAATAAAGTGTGTGTGAATAACACTGTAAGCTTGTTATAGCTGCGTTGACGACCACATTTAAAAAAACAGACCAACAAGATGTTATAATACTTACAGAAAGTATTTTAACATTATTGTATATTAGTAGTGAAACAACCTTTCAATAAATTACATCTCAGCCTGTTTACAAGGTGGTGTTAGGCTGCCCTATGGTGTTCAATAGTTGAAATGGCAGTGTCTTGTTTGAAGCAGTTTCCTCTGGAAAAATACTAATGGTGAATTTGCAGAGATTTTTGTGTGTGACACCATTTATTGTAATACGATTAATTAATCTGGTAAAATATCTGTTTTGCATGAAAACCTAGCACAGCTTCAGCTACAAAGATCTCCAAAGTTGACTTACAGGAGTGGGATGACCTTCAAGATCACTATCGACTTACAGGAGTGGGATGACCTTCAAGATCACTATCGACCTTGCGTAACTTGAGTAAGTCTTCGACGGGAAAGAGGCCAGCCTCAGCCCAGGCCGCATACAGGATCGGTGCAGCATGACCCTAAAACAAGGCACACGTGCAGAGTTATACCTAAACGTATCATGAATAAAACACTGTTTTTGTTATCACATCGAGCACTATTAACCATAGAAGTGACCAGGGCCGAAAATCGGCCTCTGTTGTAATAATTTTCATCGCACGAAACTGACACGCGAATATTTGGTATCATTGGATAGCTGCGAGATTTGTCTAGATCATGTATATTTTTCTTTGCGTAGATTCGGTGACAGCTTCTTCACAACTGAGTTTACAAAGCCCACGATACCGTTGCCGCCCATATTTGGGAGATTTTGCTAAGCCCTGATGAATTAATTTACACATCCATTCATAAAGTCTACGCCCCCACACATGTGGTATCAAAAGAAAGTTCTGTGAGTGGCCAATCTGCCAAAAATAAGTCACATGGGTTCAGTCAATTCAACCAATTAACCCAGCGGAACCCACGTTGGTGGCACGAAACATTGGCGGAGAGGTAAAGAACAGTTTATCCGCTCTGCAACTTTCCTTTGGATTATTTCAAGTTTCTGCATTGATATTAGGTACTCCAAACCGACGTCACACATATGCAGTCAACAGTGTGGATTGGCCTATTTCTACCATCATCCATTCGCTTCATGCTGCTTAATAAAATTAGATACCTATAAGTATAACAGTCTGATGTATTATCTTTGCACTTGTGTGCGTTGTGTGCGTTTTATTGATGGTGATCACGGATAAGTAATTTTAAATAATTTTGAGTGACTTACTGTCCGCTACTCGGCTGGGGCAACGTATCTGCATGTTTCTTGAATGCATGGCATTTTGAAACGGCTGGTGATTTGCATATTGGCCAGATATTAAATATATCTTCCAATCACATGACAGAAGAGATGCAAGCCTCATTTTTAATGTAAACTTGGTTGGCGTAAATGCCGCAAAACTGGCAAAGAAACTCATTGAACAAGTTTTTAATCAGGTCAACTAAAAATATCAAACCCATCTCCTACCGTATTATAGTTCAGACTTTTTTCTGTCCGAATTTTATATGAAATAGTCAATTAAAATCTGCCACGCAAATCACCAGACCCAAGAAATGAGGTCCTAGAGGCACTGAGCGCCCACTCCCGCACTGGCCTGGTGAAGAAACATCGTTGAATTCGGCAGAATCTTTGTTTGTACTTTGGCTGACGTACCTCGCCAGTGATTTTTTTGATATATATTTACTGCCAGTTGGTGTTTACTGCAGAAATATGTTAGTACAGTGAGAACTAGTGGAATTAAGTGAGAGTGGTAGTGGTAAACAAACGCGATTAGTCTTTCGTTACAGACCGGTCAGACAACACCAATTTTAATACAATTTCTGCTATGTATGATTTAATTATGGGAATACATTAGGTTGGATATTTGTATGTGCAAGAAATGTATTGATGCAGTGTGGACGATTATAACATTAAAAAACACCAGTTTGTGCGGTCAAGTGACCTGAGTAAACGCTCTGTTCCGGCGACTGAGCATGGTTCATTAGTGTCAAAACATGAATGGTATGCACTCGACCAGCACGGTAAAGCACAGCAGTACTAGTCTAATTAGAATGGCACTGAATAACAATTGTGGTCTCAAATGTTAAATCAAAGATTATTATACTTGCAAAAATCTGCTTCTACATTCATAGCAGCCAAGCTCATGTTTTCAGGAATTTAGTAATTGAAGCTTCATCTTCGAATTGAGACAGAGGAAGAAAAGGCAAACAGGGTTCCAGGGTAGAGGTTCCTCCTCACTGCTTAAATGAGTAATTATCCATGTAGCTACAAGCTAGATCATAGTAAGATAGTCTGTCTATTGCTAGGCTCGGTAAATTATACCCTTCAACTAAATATCTGATGTGATTTTTTTTACTTTAGTTTTTACAAAATATTCAATGCTAATGTCTGTATAAAAATGTCTGAGTAAAACGGTAAATATTCAGGTT
The DNA here is from genome assembly GCA_025642075.2 of Ridgeia piscesae. Classification (NCBI taxonomy): domain Eukaryota; kingdom Metazoa; phylum Annelida; class Polychaeta; order Sabellida; family Siboglinidae; genus Ridgeia; species Ridgeia piscesae. The sequence goes on from JAODUO010000113.1 coordinate 644,332, forward strand.
AATATTTTACCTGTTACATATTTCCATTAATGGAAAGAGCTCCTTTTTATGATTCCAATGATATGTGATTCACTTTTCTAACTTAACTAGGAGCATAGATATGCTTGTTTTTTTATTTTTTTAAATGATGTGTTTGGAAATAATACCTAAATTATTATAACTGCCCATTTTCAAGTTCATATTTTTGCAAGTACTTACTGGCCTATCAACTTGCAAAAAATTACCTTAAAGTTATACTTAAATTTTTTATAAGAGAAATTAATGTTAAATCAACACTGTTTTTTCTGTGACCTGCCAAAATAAACAATTTCATAAATTTAAGGTGAGGACGTAACAAGCTGGAAAATAGTCAATGTTTAAAAAATCTTAACTTTTCTTCTAATCAAGCCACAAAGATGTAATTTGTACCACTGTAATGAGAATAAAGTTGAATATGATTATGGTAGAATCCAGCATGAAAGTCACCTTTAAAAAAATTAGTTTCGAGTACTTATTATAAGGCTCGTGATGGATGAGAACCAACCTTGGAGAGGATGAACCTGTCGTTGGCGGGGTCGCGTGGCTCCTTCACCTTGTAGCGCATCGTGTGGAAGAAGAGAACAGACATCACCTCCGCAATGGAGCAACATGATGTCGGGTGGCTGCGGACAGACAGAAATTTCCAGATAAGTATACTGTTCGAGGGTGTTTATAGTCATGTATGCACTTATTTAACAATGTAAATAATATAATTAAATATATTAAACACTATAACTGGATGTGCCAAGAAACTCAGCTAAAAAGTATAAAGATAAAACATATGTAAAATAAATAAATATTAATAAATAGAAAATATTTATAAATAATTAAAATAAACGGCACATTGAGCTAATTAAACATGCGAAAGGGCAGGAACTGTAATTCTAAAGAAACCTGAGATGAAAATATCATAGACATACATAACAGATAATAATAATAAATAATTATACAATAATAAAAAATATTTTATACAATTCTAAAAAATAATTATACAAAAACACAAGTTTTTGGTTACAAACGTGATATTGTTAATTTGCATTTTACTTAGGGTACTATATCACTGCCATGTCATTACGACACATTGATACTGACAGTTCTTTTATTGCAATGTCATAGTTGGCATGAATTTATCAGTAGCATGAACAATTCATCATGCGTGACAACTTCTGTTTTTGTTTGTCCTGGGAGCCGGTGATATTATTAACACTTGCAATCTTCACAAACATGTTGCTTGAACTAACGAGCAGGCATTTTTTATGTCTGAATTAACACAACCTAGATATGATTTTGCAGAAATGTTTGTCATAAAGACAACTTATTTTCTATCACCTTACCAGTACCAAATAAAAAACTGTGCGAAATATGCTGGTCACATATACTAGTGGGAATACAACATAAAAAACTGCCTCATTAATCATTTCAGCACAACAGGTCACATGGCCAGGGCTTTATATGCGGATCACAATTTTGCAAGTCACCAATGTTTTGGTAGATGTTTTGGAAAATACGAGCATGTTAACTTGCATAACCAGTCGAGATGTATATTATGACCTAAAATAAACTACAAACACACATGTAATAAAAAACTGTCAATATATATGATTGTGGAAGATCTTTTTGCTCCTTATTATTTCCCTTCCACCACCCATCCAGCGATATTTCTACCCGTCCATAAGACAGTTGGACAGGTCTCTCACAAAGACATGCCCATGATGTGGTGTGTGATGCTGCTGTATGACAACCCGGCATAATGTGACGTGTGCTTTTGAAATGGTTTTCCTCAATATATTAGTTGTTGTGGCTTACACGAACAATGTTGGTAGAACACATAGTTTGCATGTCTTTTAAAATCCTTTTGTTCTTTATTACTTTCTGTCGTTAATACTTTCAGATTCGGAAAAATTGTAAAACCCTCTTCTGACCGACCAAATCATTACTAATGGCGTGCGGGGGTCACGTGGGAGAGCACTGGACTATCAATCGAGGGGACAGTGGTTCGGTCCCACCTGCCACCATCTCTAAACTTTCATTCACCTCACATTGCCTGTGGCTTTCGGAAGAGACACTAAAAGCCAGTGGTTCCCTTTATCTGGTGTCTGTGCCAGGGGAAAATGTGTAACCTGTAGTGGACTCACTCCTTATAGAGAAGGACCACTCTGAAGACTTACTGCACTGGTCTAGTCAGTCTACTACGGGGCTGCACGTGAAAGGGCATGGGCACAGTCCAGTGAGTGCACAATGGCACAATCCAGAACTAGTCTAGTGATAGCTGACAAGTGATAGGGATGGACCCGAAGTGACAGACACTCCGTAACAAACAGTGCATTGATAATTTGATACATAACATTGTTATCAATTTATATTTTAAAATCTTACACATCCCAGTAATAACCAAATCTGGGTTTCATTCTACGCACAGAATATACACATTATTTGACTAATTCTTCACCTCACAAGCCACCAATCTATACACTAGACCACCGCTTGGCCATGAGGACCAAATGGGACACTCACCCCGAATTACTGGCGTTGGTCGCTTTGATACTGTCAATCCTCAACCTGTTGGCTATGTCCTGAAGGAGACTGACAGTGTCTGCATCCACAGTGCCATTGGAGGAGCAGGGAGCCATGTTTCTATCAACTAGCCACTGCGTAAAGTACACACTACCAACTGTCACACCACCAAACACCTCCACAAGTCCTTCACTGCTACTTGTACTGGACAACCCAGACCAGTCCACTATCACAGTAGGACCCTAGAGTGGACTTTGCTGCAGGCAGTCTGTCAGTGGGACTTGCTGGTGGGTGTTTACAGATTATGTTTGTGATGTGTTACAACTGTTGTGCTAACACACCCTGAATCAGTAAATGCCTGACACCAGGAGGTGGTGGGAATTGCACAAGTGTAGACAACTGGTTCACCTGTGTGAGAAATGGGACTGGGCCACTGTCAAGTGTTATGTCATCAGTCATCATCAGACAGGCTGTCAAGCCCAGGGGCTGTTTCACAATCAAGGTACCTAAACGCATGTCACGCACACCCACAATTCAAAGTTGTCATATTGCAAAAACAATGTTTCTCATAAATATATATATAAAAAATTGCAAAGTTTCAAAGCTTTGGAAGTTTACACACACATTATATATATATATATATATATATATATATATATATATATATATATATATATATGTATATATATATACACACACACATTGTGACCTGTTCTAACGAAATGAATCACAAGTCAAAAAAAAGTTAGTAATACCATCGGAAAGAATATTTATTAAGCTTTCCAACGGAAAAATCCTCTCGTATATAAAAGATTTAAAAAATTTAATTTGGGGCATCCAGACGTATGCCATTTTTGTGGTAAAGGAAGCTCGGAAGGATATTGGGACTTACTAGTTATTTGAGTTATAGAAATGAACTAACACCTAGAAAAAGATTTGTGATAAAACAAGCTACGCCTCATCGACCTTTTTTGCGTCGGAAGTTGGTCATTTTTAAAGAAATATAATAGCGTACCATCTTTGCACATCCCTGGGGGTATATAGATTCATAATGAAGGCAGCCAGCCCTGCCATATTTCTCAGATTTGCACATATTTATGTTTTGGTACCAAATATGTACAATGTGGGTCTAAGGTGTGTGTATTTTGCTCACAATCAGGGTCTAAAAAGCCTCCCGCGAGTGATATTTTGAATAAATCATGATGTCTATCGACTTGCTGCACATTAACCATACACTATATTTATGTTCTGATTGTAGTTATGTAATCTTTATATTATAGAGAACAGCTCCATAAAATGTTATTGACACAGGCTAAAAAGAGCAGAAGATATTGACTAGTGAAATGTGAATAAAAATTAAAACAAGCTGTCGAAAAACGTCTAAGTCCCAAATTTCAAACTGCCATAACGGGATTCTTGCTAATCTTACCAAAGGTTCTCGCCATACTGATCTGTTCAAAAATCTAAGAGATGACAGCAACCCCATTGGTTGCGTTCACACGGAATGACCCATATATAAATATATTAACCATATATATTTTGTACAAACGACACGCGATCGACATATGAACGCATATCTGCATGTTACAAAGGAAAACTGGACATGAAGCAAGGCTGGGCATATGATTAAAAATGTAAGTATAATACAATAACTATACAATCATAATAAAACTATGTATATTTATTTACATATGAAATAAAAAATGAGTTCATTCTTAAAACAGCACTAATGATTAATGAAGCATGCATATTACAGTACTCTTGTATGTTTTCAATGCACATCAGCTTTAATTCCTGGCTTCAAAGATTGCAAATGTTTACAACTGAAATTACCAATTATGGGAGGGATTTCTAGCATCAGGTTGCTTCTAAAAAGATGCATCACATTCCAACAGAAAAGTGACAGCGACAATCTCATCAAATGTTGTAAAATGAAGGAACAGTGAATCAACTTGTAGATGGCATCAGCTAAAATATTTGAAGAAAGATGTTGATTTAACATAAAAAAACCTTTTTTTCCATATCATATCTGAATCTGCTCAAGTACAGGATCATATTAAACATGGAACATTTTGCAGTACGATTATGCATTTAAAATATAATAACACTGACTATTATTCTGCTGGGATGACTGTTATGAACGTGAAGAACGCCATTTTGTATTTAAAAAAGAGAAAATACACTCACAAGAAAACAAAATTATTTCAGTTTTGTTTACCACAGACATGTAATTAGTTGTACATTTCATATAGTAATTTATTAATATGTCATATCCACCACGTATCTGTAAATTATGACTAATAAATATTTTATTAAAAAGTTGTTGAAAAATGTATCATATTTGGGTAATAAATGTATATATCTGGCACAAATTTGGCAAGGAATTAGTAATACAGATGTTGAGAGGTTGATTTAAATCAGACCAGAATTTATGTTTTGCATTTATGCAACTCAAGTATATAGCATGATTCAGTCACAACACGATGTCTTGATTTAATATAATTCAATAGCAGGAATATATTTCTATTAACCTGGCCTTGAGATGGTTGGTAATCTTCCAGTTAATTGGCCTAAATTATTAAGGCTTATTCAAAATGTTTTTACCCCCCTTTTTGATATGCATATGTTCAGAATGTCATTCTACATCACTTCTGGTGCAAGTAGGATATTATTTTTTTATTGTGTTTTATATAAATTTAATGCTGTTGAGTTGATGTAAATAGGCTGATGCCACAGGGAGTGAGCGGTTTGCGCATCACAGATGCATCAGAGCCACAAAGGCGGTGTCTTAAGTGTGCACTGCGAAGTCGAAATATAGAAAAAAATGTGCAATATTTTATAAATTTCAACTTAAAACAAATAAATCTGCGTTATACAGAATACAAATGAGTGATGTATGTAGCCTTAGGTTTGGGGACATATCCGCTTATCCCAAGAGATCGTCTTTGCGGTCCTGATGCTCTTGGATCATGCGCTAATCGCTCACACCCTGTGACATCGGCTTATTTACATCGACAATGCAACATTAAATTGTTCTAAAACACAATCATAAAATTTATATCTGAAGTGATATAGAGTGACATTCAGAAAACATACACATTGAAAAAAGGTGGTAAACAGTTTTGAACGGTCCTAATAATTTAGGCCAGTTAACTGGAAGATTACCAGAGGGTTATACAGGTAAAAAATCAGCAATGCATGGAATAGCCTCATCCAATTGCCACTTTGGCATTCTGTAGTTGTATTGAGTCATCTGCAAAAAAAGTTACACCAGCCTCTATTGGTTCTAAGGAATGAAAAATTACATTTATCAAATATATATAACAGCGTCATTCTTAGTGGTATCTTCGAATTTGTGCATTATCCAATGATCAATCTGATAAAAAAAATTGAGAGCTGGCATAAACAAGTACAGCACATCATCATCCTGGACGCGTCGCTTGCATTCGTTTATTTTGTTGATCATAATATATTTGACGCGTTGAACTGGGATTAGCCTAGCCGTAGTCATCACTGGTCGTACATTCCGAAATTGGAACTGTGGCAGTCAGGTATGCCAATCAGTGATACACCTTACTAGTAGAGCTGTCAGACTAGTTCGGCCGATTTACCGGTCAGCCAGACGTAAATCACGCCGGAAACACGCGACCCCGGATGAACCGGCAAAGCAAAACGACATTACCGTCTTTTACCATACAAATACAACAAAGCAAGCGTAAAATAAGATCTTATTTCGATACTTACCCAGAATTGCTTGCATTCGTTGCTCGGATACTGTCGATCCTTAGTTTATTGGCAAGATCCTTTAGACTTTGCAGAGTTTTCGCGTCAGGACGATGATATTCCGCCATGTTTGTAGGCAAAAGGGGACATCTGCAGGTTGCCACCGACTGTAAAAGAAAGCCGACGTTCCACCGTCACTAGCTCCGTGCGAATGTCGAAACTGCTAGATGACGCCACGAACATGTTTCCTTTTCGCATCGTTTTACCACGGTTTCAGATTTTCCGTTAAAGAAAATGTTCTTGTACCTATTGTACAATCATTCATAAAAAAAATTCCAATCATAATAAAGTTCTCATTCACTTATTAGGTGTGAAACCATTAATTTTGTCATATGAAATAAAACTACCTTTTTAGAGTAGATTGCTTGAACGGATTTTTAATTGTACAGGAACTAGGTGACATATTTCTGAGGCATCATTAAATCAACATGTTTCTCATTGATACCATCTACCTATGTATAGTTAAATCGAAAATGTTATACAAATCTGTACAATAAATAGCTCCATTAATAGCTAACATAGTACTTTATGATTTATCTTCCTAAGAAGTATCAATAGTGACACCATAACACATTTATCCGTTGTGATGACTTTTAATTTCCCTCAACATTGACACTAGGTCCATATCAGGACCATATAGTTATATCAAATGATCCTTTTTGGCAAGATACCTTTCTTCTTATGTTCCTTTAATTTTGTTGTATACTGTCATCAGGTATAGCATGTTAAACCGAGATATCTCAGCAGACGTGTTCCTTAGGAGAGTCGTTCCATCCTCCATTCATCAACTGTTTCCATCTTACTTTAACGTACAACAGTAAATAATGCTAAATAACTACCTTTGTGTGTTTTAATGCATCACTAATTGCTACAGCAGAATCTATGGCTCAGTGGCACAATAAACAAGAGACAATTATAATAGACTACATATAATTTTATTACTTGTAAAGCAGATTACAACATTAGTAAATAACACTTTAAGTGCATGTAAAAATAAGTTAAATAAAATAAATAACACATATGCATTAAAATAAACAACACAGGACACTGTAAACTTGCTAGCTATTTTGTAATGACTTTGATAGTTATAGTGGGCATGTTGTATAAACATTTAGATTTTTCCATAATATTGTAATGTTATAATTACAGTTTTAGTCAATAACATGTATCTTCTACGAGATATGCTGTTGAGTTTACTTATGAAAGTGATGTCCTTGTAAGATACCAAGTGATGTCTAAAATACTGTTTTTGGTATACATTGAAATCATGTTTTCTTTGCATTTTTCCAACATCAATCTATGTTTGCTGAATTTCCTTGCTGGAAAAAACAATACAATATTTTAAATATACAGTGTACATGTGTATTAAACAAGATGAAGATACAATTTTACAGCTTCGATTTTGAGATGTTGTTTGCCATATATATAAATATCAATCATTTATATATATTAATATATATTATATATATATATATATATATATATATATGTCAATCATATATATATATATATATATATATATATATATATATATACATATAAACAAACATATACGTATACAATTGATATTTTGAATATACACCAAGACTAGAATCATATATGCAAGACTAGAACCTAATAAAGAAGTTGTCATGTTCAATCCATTTGAAAATTGCTAGTGCCTCTTGCAACAGAGTTGCCTGATGGTTATCTCCAACAAAATATCAGCTACAACTGGCATTAGCAGAAACCATAATAACAACATCTGTTCAATGCAAGTTTTTACTCGAAAATAACTGTCAAAGTTGCAAACAACTCGCAATACCTGGACACGTCCAACAGTAATACTTTAACAACTACTGACCAATGGAATAAATGAGAATCCACCAACATTTGCTCAACACAGACATGTCTGACTACTGTTCGATGTATCTATAGCAAGTGGCTCAGTTTTTAAGTCAACCAAACACATTCAGGTCACTGTTAACATAAATTAATCAGAGAAAAAAATAACACCAATAACACTGCAAGTAAATAACACTAATTTCAGTGGAGGAAGAACCTGCTTCACATGATGTTGGAATGTGTTATTATCACATGATGTTGGCATGTGTTATCATGCAGTACTGAATGTCTGCCTGACGTCGAGGTTTGACATAAGCTTCTCCATGAAGTCCGTGGTGCTGGCATTGCCACCCAGGTCAGGGGTGGACAGCTGTAACAAGAGTGACCACTGCTAAATGACCATAACTGGACATCAGTAGCAAACACGCCGAATCATACATATATATCATATAAACAAAGTCTCTTAGTTCATATCCCACTTTTCTAATGGTAGCTTTTAATTTGTCTTCAATATTATGCTTTCATAAAAGTGTCTAGTTATTAAATAATTCTTAGCAATGTACAAATGATAATTCATCTACTTATACAAAACACTTTCTTTTATTTTTATTCACCCCTCCTCCCTAACAAAAACATGTAAACAAAAATGTGTAAAGAATCTGTAATCCTAACAACATAAATGGTGTGGCCTTTTTATTCATGAATCATGTGACACATTATAAACTGTAATGTGTTCTACCAGAAACAACTTTTGACTTGATTTCAATAGTTTAATGTTAAAAAAATCAGTGCTGTGAAGAGTACGCTCAGAAAATTCTGAGTTATATAATACAGTATCTTTGGCATGGGAAATCTGAATGCTAGTTTGTTGTTCAAACAACTAACACCCTGTTTCTGTACATTTGATAAAATATTTAATAACATTGAAAGCCATTTAAACAGTGGTTTCTGGAGTACAACTCTTTCCAGTAGTGTGTAGTATTGCTGCAGTAGTGTTTAGTATTGCTGCAGTAGTGTTTAGTATTGCTGCAGTAGTGTTTAGTATTGCTGCAGTAGTGTTTAGTATTGCTGCAGTAGTGTTTAGTATTGCTGCAGTAGTGTGTAGTATTGCTGCAGTAGTGTGTAGTATTGCTGCAGTAGTGTGTAGTATTGCTGCAGTAGTGTGTAGTATTGCTGCAGTAGTGTTTAGTATTACTGCAGTAGTGTGTAGTATTGCTGCAGTAGTGTGTAGTGATGCATACCTTTTCATCATCAATCACCCTGCGCACTGCATTCTTAATGACATCTGCATGTGGCACCAGCCTGAATGACAATTATTGTGTTAGTAGGTATAGCTTTCACTGCAATAAAAATCTTGTGATGTAGCAATAGAAGGTATGTTATTATAAATAAAACCACACTACATGGCTGAGAACATTTCACTAATGCAATATATTTTTTATGGACATTACCCTATTGTATGATTTTAACTTACTTTGGAGCATAAATTTGTCGATGAGTACGACGTTTCGACCCTTTCGACCCTCAGCTACGGGCCTTGTTCACATACTGGTGTCACATGTATTGGCGTGAAAAAGTCCATAGCTGACGGGTCAAAATGTCACACTCATCGACAAATTTATGCTTCAAAGCAAGTTAAAATCATACAATAAACCATTCTTGGAGCCATGAACAATATATTTGACATTACCCTAGTTATAATAAACACTCAAACATGAATGTTACATCATCAGGAGAGACAAAGATGTACAGAAGAGTACATAGCACTTCTTCATGCATACTATAATGGTTAAAAACGTATATCATAGAAGTTGTGTCCCACTTATATGTTACAATGCAAACACTTAGAATATTAACACATATATACACAGATCAATAATTGTAGACATTCAATAATTCAACAGCTTCTTTGTCCAGTTACCATCCAAGTTTTTGTTTTGGGTGGCAAACATTTTAACATCATGGCAGGTAACACTGCACAAGATATTCATGGAAACAATTCGCGAACCCGGTAAACCCCAGAACACAACATGGGAGCACAAAGACAGTTTATTCAGTATAACTTATTTACCACAGAAACTACTCATCAATGTTTGCTACGACAGGTTTCAGCTACTTTTACTCACCCGAGATATCTCAGCATATCTGAGCTGGCCAGTAGCAAGGCGGTGGGGTTAGCTACGTTCTTTCCCACCAATTCATGACCTGTTGTCCTGGTGCCCTAAACAAAACACACACCTCACAGTACAAGCACATGCTTTGGCATAGGGGAAAGGGCTTAGTACACACACACCTGTCAGCCCCGTCTTCTAGACTGGTAGATGAGTGTTCAAGATTGGTAATTATAATTGATAAGACCTGGTTGAATATGACAACCCCTTGACTGGCCATTAGAATAACTCATGTACTAGTTCCCAGTGTACCTGTCTCCGAGTACATTTTGATTATATTTCATAAAACAGACCTAAATCATCCAACACATTTCATGTACATTGTATTATGATCAGAAAAGTTTTAATAAACACCAAAATCAAGTCAAATAAATCAAGGGCTTTACACAATTTATCTATATCCAACGGATATATCGCATTTTACAGATCATGATTTTGTATGTTAATGTGAAATAAAATGTTTGGCTGTATAGTTTATTATGTGATAACAACTCAATAATGACAAATAATCTTATTCATAGCTTTCATATAATCTTTTCCTCAAAGTATGTTTGTGATTGTCATGGAGACTGTGTACACCCTTTTTTAAGCACACTACAAAACATGAGTCAAGATAGGGGACCCCCTACCGTTTCAAAGACTGCGTATTTCTCTCCAAGGTTGACTCCAGACACAAGGCCCGCCCCACCAATTAGTCCAGCCCCAATGCTTGTGATGATGTTGCCATAGAGATTGGGCAGTACCATGACGTCAAACTGGTGAGGGCGAGACACCAACTGCAGCAGCAATAAATTTTATTAATTTAATATTAATAAAAATTAATATTATTATTAATTATAACAATACTTCCAATGCACCAAGACACCCAAGCACAGAAGTACCTGGTACACGCAAATGAAACGGTTCCACAATCTCCAGGTCAGTATATAATGTTAATTTTGTCCACATATGGGTGGATATAGAGAGAGCTAAGATGTAGATAAGTCTTCATCTGATAGCTACATTTTACTTTGTTTCTTACTGATTGAAAAATCACAGGTGGCTGATTCTGAAGAGTTGGTCAATGCATGTCTCAACTACCAATTATAAAACAACAACAATAACAATAGCCACAAAAACACCACCAATTCACAGCCTTCACACAATCAGTTCATAGACAACCGAGCACACATTTTACATATTATTTTTGATTTTGTTATTCAAACATAAAGATGAAACAATGTCAAACCAATGCGTTTTTGGTTCATCTCTCTAGACTCTAGTAGGAAAAATTTTAATTTCCTCATTTTAAGAAGAGATGCAATACCCTGAAATTAAAGAAATTCCCCAGATAAGAACATAATCGAACCAAATACATTGTGCATTTGGACAGGTATATAACAAAAGGCAAGCGATGACACATCTGTAGATATCTAAGGACGTCAATATCTAAGGTGTACTAGCCTGCATACTGCAGTTGTCCACAATCATGCCTTCAAACTCAATGTCTGGGTACTCTTCTGACACCTTGTGACAGCATTCCAGAAACAGTCCGTCTGACAGCTTCCTGTAATTCCAAACTGATTAAATTTAATTCCAAATTGATTAAAAAACTTCTAAAATATATTCTTTGTCTATAATATAATCCAAATGTTCATATTGAATATTTGACAGCCAGTTAAACACCAACAGCCAAACCGAACACTTTGGTTTCACGAAATAACAACAATGGCTTCCTCCAATAATAAATACATTGCAATGCATAAATGTATCTGAAGTAAATTCTGAAGTAAATATTGATCTTCAATCACAGAACTTTAGTTGTGAAAATTAATTAATCAACGAAACATACATGATATTAGCCTTGTGGACAGCAGTAATCTTCTTTCTCCCATTGCGTTTTGCGAAGTCAAATGCATATCTTGCAATGCGGGTTGAGTTCTTCTCTGTGATGATCTTAAGACTTTCCACTAAACCACCGACAGTCTGCAAATTAGCAATTGTTTATTTAATAAACTGAAACATTTGACATTGATGTAAGTTGAATTGACAAAATAAATAGTTAACAATAACTTAATTAATAACTAACGTGCTTGTTACATTACATTGTTACAAGTATGTTCTGAAAACTCAATCATGTCTGATGAATGCTATACATATTTCCATACTTGAAGATGTCAGATATAGCAAATGGTAAAATTAAAATAGCTGGTTACCTAAACAATCTAACCCATTGTAACAGTGTTCTATGACTCCACAACATCTAACAACATTTGTTTACCTGTTTGCCAGCCACGGTGTGCTGCCACAGAATGCACAACAACAATGTAATAAACATGTTAACAATGTAATACAAATGTTCACACAGGTAACTTTATTTGCAATACAATATATTGCAATGTTCATCATATATGTCTTATATATTTACACTTCAGAGGTTACCTAGAAGTTTATGCATTGCCTGGTGTATAGGGTGCAATGCTAATGCTGTTAAGCCACATTTTTGTACAGTAATACAGTATAACATTTCCAACACATCACTATCAAAAGTTTCACACTGATGACATGTGAGTTATGACGCCTTAGACTTATGATCACTTTTCTAGAGTAACAAAAAAGATGTTAACTGATAACTGTACGATTTATGTGCCAATTTGGAATCTTTAAGCTGTCAAACACAGTTTAAGAAAAATCCTTACTGCATCAACCTGGGCATGACCAGATATACTACAAAAAGATTTAACTTGTTAACATGTGTATACTACATAGTATTAATGTGTAACTGCATTCTGTGTTAGCCTACAGGTGTACTCCATGGTAATGCACTGTGTTACAATGGTTTCTAAGAAGCATCGAACCATGAACATTGACAGAATATCAGATGAAGTTACAAACCAAAACCATCATCATTAGAAGAACACACACATAATATACTTTCACAAGGAGTTTAAAACAATCACATAGCAGCATACAACGGATACAAATATAAAATACAAAGAAATCATATTGATATAATTAGGAAGAAAGCCATGATTAATTAAAATCAATCATACGGTCAGCAAATAAGGTTCCCAATTCAAAATCTGATTGCATTCTAGTAAGCAGACTATAGATTTTAATGAAAATAAACCCATTACATTGCAGTGTGAAAACCATAGATTTGCACAGAAATAAAACCATCACATTCTTGTGAGGAAACCACAGATTTCACCTGAAATAAACCAGTGACATTCCAGAATGAAAACTATGTTATATTATGCTGCAAGGAAAGGTTCCAAGGATCCCAACAAAACCAATTACATTCCAGCAAGCAAAACTTAAGTTTCATTGAAACACCCAATTGCATTACGATATGCAAAGCAAAGATTAAAAAAAATTGAAACAATACAAACCATATTCCTGCATGCAAGCCAATGCTAGCAATGAAGAAACACATCCAATCACAACACAAACATTTTAGATTTCATCAGAAACAAAACATTTCCAACATGCAAGGCTGATGTTCCAAAGCAAACACACAGGACACGTAGGTCGGGTTCCAATGAAAAAGTACTACAATTCAGTGAGCAAACCATTACATTTCCACAAAATGACATGCAAAACCATAGAACCAATGACAACCATGCATGTTACAGCGAGCACGCAATAGATTTTGTAGAAGAGGAACCACTAATAGAAATGAGAACAAGCAAGCACTACACAGAAGAATGAAGACCACCAGCTCCAAGCACTACACAGAAGAATGAAGACCACCAGCACCAAGCACTACACAGAAGAGTGAAGACCACCAGCACCAAGCACTACACAGAAGAGTGAAGACCACCAGCACCAAGCACTACACAGAATAATGAAGACCACCAGCACCAAGCACTACACAGAAGAGTGAAGACCACCAGCACCAAGCACTACACAGAATAATGAAGACCACCAGCACCAAGCACTACACAGAAGAGTGAAGACCACCAGCACCAAGCACTACACAGAAGAGTGAAGACCACCAGCACCAAGCACTACACAGAAGAGTGAAGACCACCAGGGCCAAGCACTACACAGAAGAGTGAAGATCACCAGCACCAAGCACTACACAGAAGAGTGAAGACCACCAGCACCAAGCACTACACAGAAGAGTGAAGACCACCAGCACCAAGGCATTGCAAAAAACAAGCTGGAAATTCTACATTACCAATGGGCATACCAACCTCTGACTGCACCTGAAAATAATTCAAAAACATACAACACATTCCGATTAGGAACAGTTTTAACACCAGCTATGTAAATATTCTGTTCAAAGAGACAACTACAGTCCACTAGAAAACAACACATCAAATAGTGTGATTGTTTCCAAGTTTGTATTTTGAAGATGTAAATATTTGAAGAAAATGCTTAGTTTCTTCCACTGAATATGAATGATAATAGAATTAGTATTAATCTGACTGTTGAGCGCCAATGACCACAACAACCAGCATAATATTGCTGGTATACTATGTATTTTCAAAGTTATGTAATTTGTGTATGATTACAACATACAATTAGAAATGTGTCTTTGTCACAATAATCAACAGAATCATTGAGACTAACATTAGTGAATATGAATGATAATAGAACATTAGTGAATAATGAAAGAACTTAGATAATAATATAAGTACCCGCCTACCCGGGTACATAAATATATTACTATATATAATGTAAGTATTAAAAACATTTAACTATAACAATTATAAATACAAATACATTTAATTACCTGGGTATGTACTATAACATAAATATGTTAAAAACAATAAACTAAAAAAATTATATAATACAAATACATTCAAATATGTACTACAACGTAAATATGTTAAAAACATTTAACTATAACTTTTTAATGAAATGACTATACTTCATGTTCGAGTTGTCGATATTCGCCTTCAGTGTTTTCTCGGATGACCACTATGTCTAGGTCGCGGTGCCTTGTTTGGACGCCAGCAAATGACTTAACCCACACAACATTGGCAAACAGATCCAGCTCAGTTCTGAAAGATACAAGAAGGAATGTAGTGGTCAAAACATCCAATTTGTTTTTTGCCAGAATTCGTATGAAATACTGGCTATAATCTTTCTGGAGCGTGTATTCCCAGAACATTGATTGCATGAATGCTAATAATAAGAAGAACATTTACGAAATGCCATAACTGTAGATGAAGCGTCCATTCAGAGGCTCTAAATACATGAAATAGATGATAAAACCCGGCGGAATAATAGTAATAGCAAATAAAAATAAAATTATAAAAAAATGTGAAATTGGCAGTAGCGCATGAATACACGCACATTATAGACCCAGGGAAATAAATAAAATAAATGGTGATAACATTGATTAAAACATATGATATCGTAATTGTGTTGTAAGAATTAATAACTAAATCAATGAAGTGAAATAGTTGTCTAAACACTGCATGTAGTTCAAAGTGATGCACTCAGCTACAAGCTAAAATAAGGTAACCCGAAACATGTGGGTGTTTGGAAGTCGTTTGGATGAAGCAAGTGTTGTTACTGTCTTTAGTTCTGATGGAAGATTGTTCACATAACACAGACACTGGTCGATATGAGTCAAGCAAATCAGCAGTGTACAGGTGTTGAGAATGGAACATTAGCAACAAAGTTGATTCCATTTTGCTAACTGTGGATGCAAATGAACCACAAAAGATCACATGCATTATGGCAATGCCTGTCTCAATGCTAGCACTGAAACATTGGCTTCACGATAGCATGCGGAAAAAGGATGACTAGTTACCTCAGTGCCAGATTACGCATCTTGAACCCAGGCTCATCAAACATGGTGTCAACATTGCCTGTAACGCACATCTCAGTTAGCATAGAGCAATATAAATACTTTGATTTCACCTTCTGGTCACTTAGACCAGCCAGCGTACCAAAATGTTCAGTTGTATACATATTTGATAGTATTTTCAGTGATATGCTGTGTCTAAATACGTTTGATTTTAATTATGAAGGGCTTTTAAAATTGGTTGACATAGCTGAAAGATGACGTAGAAGTTTGTACAGCATGTTAGATCAGCAGAGAATATTATAACAGATCTATCATCTTGGTGTGGACATACATGAACACACAAGAACAGCTCAAAGCAACACGGACATCTGTCAACAAGAGAAACACAGCAATGTGTCCATTGTAGAATTTGCACACACCTTTCAGGGCAACATGATTTCTCTTCACAGCTGCGATTGCATTATCAAATTCTGCATCTGTTGTCGAATGGCTGAGTTTAACTTCTTCAAAGTCGACTGGTGCGTTAATGAAACTGAAAGCACAATGGCATCAGTTGAAGATTATTATTATCATTCTCATCTCCAACAACTCTCCCACAAGTTATGAACATGACTATCAGTATATTTCACTGCCTTTTCTACATTCACAAACCCTTACATTTTTCTATACATCCCGACCCTTTGTCTTTACAATAGATTCAAAACTGTATTAAAAACAGCTTTATCTTGATTCATGCACTTAGTCTAATAATTCAATTCTTGATAACAACGTAGTAGTTTCATGCTTACCTGAATACATTCTTGACATGACCCAACATCTCGGGTCCGACGCCATCTCCAGAGAGCAAGGCCACCAGATGGCGGCCGCCGTACTTGCGAGGATAGAGCTAAGTATAATACTCATCAGTTGAAATCACACGTCTTGTAGTGAAACCAGAATACATGTTGTAACACTGACGGCATAGCAACCATAGTGAAACCTATAAATCACTGTGAATGTTCTTTTTTATTTTATTGTATTTTCATATTGAAGGAGAGTAACAGCTGACTGCAGTTATATCTTGTAGGTACCATGGTTACTTCTTGTACTGGATTACCCATCGACTGCACATTTCTTGCATTGGATTACCCATCGACTGCACATTTCTTGCATTGGATTACCCATCGACTGCACATTTCTTGCATTGGATTACCCATCGACTGCACACATTGGTGAGATTGATCAGCAAATTATTAACTACAAATTTAAACATATTCATGTCTCATTCAATCAGAACAACATCAGTGGCTGAAATACTTTCCAGAAACATGGTACAGACCTAACAACACCAAACTGTATGAAAACAACATAAATACTTACATCTTTACTGATGAGGGATATTCTTCTGTTCTGACTGCCACAGACAGCTGCACTACGAGTCAACCCATCCTGGAAGAGCAGAAGGGAAGTGTTGTAATAAAGACAAATATGTGAACAATCTTTACATTACATCCATATACACCAACCATGATACCGTAAACTGTCACCAGTTCTCAGGGGAACTAAACCAATTTAACCATAAGTTCTTAATCCTAGGTGGCGACTAAAATTTGGGGTGCCAAACGTCTCTAGGATAGCTATTTGAATTTTAATGTAGTGCCTCATACACGAAACCAAATGCGTAGTATAAAGGTTTGACATAACATGGATATATGTCCTGATTCAATCATTTCAATGTAAGCCTATCACAAGTTAACTGACTGAAGATGTGGGTTGCAAAGTTGGTAAATCAAGTGAAATCTGGGTCGCTACCAAAATAATGTTATAACCATTACTATAAATTAATATAAAATAAGATACAAACAACAATTTGATAGTGCAGAGCATGAGTACTTTATAACAATTGAACAACTCATTTTTAAGTGCAGCAATTTAAATGCAGAAGTACAGTTCATGCAAGATTTGAGCATTTGAGCTCGATTTTAAGTGCGTTACAGTCTCACATTGTCGAGCACTGTGTTGCTGCCAACAGTGCAGACCAATACTCATGCATGAGACTCATTTGTCCACCTTGAGCGTGTGTGCAGTGTGCACGTATATGAGTACTGGTGCTAGTATACAAACGGTGAATCATAAAATAAGTTAATTCTATCTTAGCATAAAGGGATGGAGTAGAAATGTCAGTATAAGTGCAGTAGCATGCAAATGAATAGGTAATTTTTTAAATAAAAACTGTGTGAATGACTCACAACTGCAATTTAAATGTACCAAAACAATGAATCATCATAAAAAGTGTGTAATTTGGCATTCTAACATATTTGAATAGAACATTAATAATTATTGTTCACCATAGGTGCAGCTATGCATATTAATAGGTAATTTTTTAAATGATATTTTTTATTTATAACAGAACTGAATGACTCATACTGTAAGTATTTATTTTTCAGCCAATAAGCAATTTTTTTATACATTGGCTATGGATGGCAGACAATATCATTGTTATCTGCATGATTTAAAATTATGCTAGTGCACATTCCATAGTGGAAACTCATCAAGACAATTGATTATACTGTCAATTTGTAAAATGTTTGATAGTTATACAAAAACTATGGCTGAATTTTGTAATACGATCACAGAGAAAAGAGTGCAAAGGTTTTGGACAGCATTCTCACTGTCAGAAGCAGGCTTTCGCTCACTGAGGGCAGGCGTCCGGCTTCGCACACTGACTGAGTGACGCATTGTTTATATAATAGGCTAGCCAGTCACTCATGCAAATTGATCAAGTACACATGTAACAAGTTTAGCATTGAGCCTCAGGCACAACCAACACCAAGAAACGCTTCCCAAGTGCTGAAGACAGCCTCCTAAGCCTAAAGTTCCAAGTCTCGCCCTGTCCCCGGTATACCTGTCAAACATCCAGTCAACTAACTTTACTTTTGTCTCAGTGTAATTATGTAAAGTAAAACATCAATGGAAAGTGTCAGAGTCAGTCAGTTGCTCAGTATTAAATATGAAAAAGTTTTATTAAGTTTGAGCTTATAAAATGGCCTACAATGAAGGCTATAATTTATTGTAGTTATTGCCATCAATGCTTCATTTTCATATTAGTTGCAATTTAATATTTATTTATGACATTATGCCTACTTATTTTATCACAAATAAATTCTTTGAATGCATAGTTTGCTGAGCAATATTTGTAAAAAAAATTCAGTCACTAAAGGTTAAACTGCAGCACAAGACATCATTTAGTAACATTTCAAACCTTTATTATTTATATTTTCCACAGGTATTATCTTGGGTTATGTTTCAAAAATCTGACATTTTGGAATGAATATGTCAAAACATTTCTTGGTGTTAAATCATCAAAAGGGCACATAGATTTACCAGGAAACATCTATTGGATAATTCTTGCACTTTTATATAGTAGCCCTTGCCACTGGTCTTTTCTGATTCTGATCTTTTGTAGTGCAAAACCCCTACTGGGGCATCCCGCACTAGTATGGATGGGATGGAATTAGGGTGGGGGGAATAGGTCAGTGTTGGGGAGGGTGCGGTGTGTGGTAGGGGCATGGTATGGAGGGGGACATGGGTGGTGGTGTGTGTTGTCTATTGGAGGTGCCAAAAGGGTGCAGTTGTCACATTAATATCCTGCAATGCACCCATGAAAGCGTCCGGGTTGTTGGGAATAACAAGCGTCCTCTGTTCTCTGGTTGGCCAGGATAGGGCAAAGGCCAAGGTAGGCCCAGATATTTCCCAAGACCCAGATACTTCCCAAAGACAAGTGGTCTTAATTGGCTAATATGGTTTAATAAACTTCAGATGCAAACTTGTCTTCGTACAAATTCTTACAGGTCCATTTCTGGTGTGTATTAGGCATTCCTGCTTCTTGAGTCTTGTGCCACCTCTATCATTAACAAGTCTTGAGACTGTGTGCATGCACCAGAAGGTGGCACAGTCCATAAAAGAGGTGGAGCCAGTGTTTGTAACAGACAACTTTCAAAAATCCTACTTTTGAATGCCGGGGGTTTGGATTTTTGAAGGAGTCCAAATGGTCTATCCAAGCACCAAAACACCCACCTGAACTCAATAAGCTAATATACAAGTAAGCCCCTGTCACAGCATATAATACCAAGTTAAAACAAATACAAAACAATAGTAATTCTGATATCATTTATACCAGCACTAGTGCAAACTACATGGGAGGTATATATACATATAGATATTGTATTTCAATAACTCAGCACCAGAGTCAAATTGTATCACATTGATCTGTAACAGAGTGCAGTCATTGTCAATCTCCTACCACCATCAAAATGCCAAATAAATTCACTGGATAGATGAATGTATAAATCAGGCTCAGCACAAAAAAAGTCACCATGAAGATAAATTAAGATTTTATATCAGCAGCAAACAGCCACACACTGCATATAAAAGGTAAATTCACTGTTTGGATGAGCAGATCTATGCACTTATACCGTCACTACAGAGACATCAATATCTTAATATCGTTCATCAGGGAAATCACATTCTTTTATGCACATGTTTCTTAGGAGGTTTTTTGTTTTTTGGTAGCACAGTGATCACTTCCACCAGACAGAGGTCTCTTTGTAGCTTTCTTCTGTTTTGTCTTTTCAGCTTTCTTCTGTTTTGTCTGTTCAGCCAGTTTGTCTTTGAAAAAATATTCCCGGTTCCAGCTTGGGCACCCTTTGCCTTGTGATGCTTGGCCGACGAACTGTGCTTGGCAAGAGCCTTCTCCCCTTCCTTGATGCAGACGTTGGATTTGCACAGACGGCATGTGACATTAAAAGTGTCTCTCTTGACAATCCAATCTCCAAATTTTCCCCCATTGGTATCTGAGGTCTTCAAAAGATCATCGGAATAATGCAAGACCATTTTCGCTGGCCGACATGCGCTTCGAAAAATGGCGGCAGTAAGCTTCTCGTTAGGTGAGAAACAACGCGAAAGGTCGAGAATGCGCTGTTCTAGTTAGAATCATGCTACCCTCCGCTAGTACATAGCCGCTATGCGCTACCGGAGGGAGTAGGCTCATTAAAAATACTTCGTTCTGACCTAGATTTTTACTTCCGCGTGTCTGGAACAAGCAAGACTCGCTGCCAATGTTTACATACTGATTTTTAAACGGGCGTTTTTTCTGAAGTCCACTTTCTTCTTAAAAATCCGACGGATTAGTACAAAATGCCTAGAAATCCTACTTTTTTCGACAAAATTGCAAAAATACGACAAAAGTCGGAAATTCCGACTCGTTACAAACACTGTGGAGCAGTAACATTTGTTTTTATCAGATGGTTTTTCCATAATTTATCAATTTTTTCCCCCCAAATGATTGGACTATTGGAGCATCTACCACATGCTGTGGCAGACTATATACTATACGTCTATAGTCTAATATGATGTACTTCTGTATGTATATTAATTTTTTTTAATGTTTAATCGGCATCTTTCTTTCCATATATTAGTTACACTAATATAGTCGTATTTAACAATGATTTGATTGATTCAACAGTTTGCGTGTTGTCCTGGCAAGTCCGACCTAGGGGTAGGTAAGTCCGTTCCCTGGCAGTGACAGCTACTGGTCTAGTCTCTAGAACCAGGTAAGGTTGCAAGGCCACGGTTTTGCCCTTCAAGCCTTCGCCGAGTGTTCATTAAACTGTGTTCGGAAAATCACATAACAGTTAACCTGGTAAAACAGATTTGAGAATCGACAATATTCCTCGTGCAACCAACGCTAAACTCACTTGTACATCGACTAGAGCAGTAGACCTGCGAAACAGCCGAGAAGAATATTTTGACAGCTTCAGTGCAGACGCCATTGTGCAAATACGATAGCAGCTGAAAAAGCCGCGCGTTTTGCCCGAACTGGGCTAGCCCTGGACGAAAATGGAACACCTGTCTGCGCAGGTGCGACGTTCCGGTTGATTAATTAGCTGTGATTCGTGGATGCGCCACTACACAGTAGTACACGTTACAGTTCGCTATCAGTTTAAATACAACAGCGTAAATGTCGGTCTTAAAGTGGAATCATCACATCGAGTGAAAACTACGGCAAACTACAAAGCGGCGGCGCCTCCAGCCCAAACGGTCACAGTTCATCGCTAAAGGTAATGCCAGTTGTCAGTTGAACCGGTACGTCGTGATTAACCTGCTGACCTAACCATAGATCTTCGTCTTGAGTTGGTTAGCTACTTCAGTCGCAGTGTTTGCTTAACGATAGGTCACTGACACCCTCCGACTTGTTTGTTAGTGTAACTCGCTGTAGATGATGAAACTGTACATTTTGGCCGGCGGTGCTTTATACAACAACCATTCACGATTGGTAAAGACACAGTGACAAGTGTCGCAAATCTGACACTGAAAACTACTAATCAGTAATGACGTTTCGAAGTTATTACTCGATAGTACATCGTAACCCACTGAGAAGATGTGAGACGGGGAGTGTGGCTAGAAGGGTTGCTGATAGTAAACAACAGGAGGAAGAAATAATATTTTTAGTATATTACTATATATAATATTATAATTTGCAATATATAATGCATTAAGTACCGGTATTAAAGACGTCACAGTTTAGTCAAAATAAGCATACATGAAATAACAGAGTCTTCCTCTTCATATATGTATGTACAATTAAATAAAATAGGATAACATTTATAACTGGTAATATTATTATTTCAAAAATTTGGGTTTTAAGAACCATTAGACAAAGAAGGATGACAAAACTTGGATGACTGACCTGAGGACAGAGCACAAAGCTGGATGACATGTATATAGGGCACTTGCTAAGGATGGGTGCACAAAAAACTAGCAAAACAAGCAAAGATTGACAAAAATGCCAAGGACGACGGAACAGTCGAAGGCAATAGTTAAGAACTTAAGATCAGAGGACATAGCATGGGGAGAGATTTGGGGAGATCTGCACCAGACGGGTGGGGGAGGGCTACTGGGAGGAAGTGGAGAGAAAAGAACATTTTACATAACCCGATCCGATTTTCCTGGTTCAGGTCATTTGGGTGTGTTGTTTGATCATTTTCCCTGTCATGGGAAGTAGTCATGGATCCCCTTAAAAATGTTTTGCATCTTCCTCCTTTGTGTAACTCCTTGCATCAGTGAGGGACTGGCGGATCATATTAGAGGAAACTGTCCTAGATGGAACTATTATATACAACTCTCACAGGTAGAACCATCACAGGTGGAACTGTCACAAGTAGAACCATCACAGGTGGAACTGTCACAGGTGGAACTGTCACAGGTGGAACTGTCACAGGTAAACCATCACATGTGAAACTGTCTTGGGTAGAACCATCACATGTGGAACTGCCATGGGTAAACCATCACATGTGGAACTGTCATGGGTAGAACCATCACATGTGGAACTGCCATGGGTAGAACCATCACATGTGGAACTGTCATGGGTAGAACCATCACATGTGGAACTGTCATGGGTAGAACCATCACATGTGGAACTGTCATGGGTAGAGCCATCATAGGTTGAACTGTCATGGGTAGAACCATCACAGGTGGAGTCACAGGTAGAACCATCACATATGGAGCTGTCATGGATAGAACCATCACATGTGGAACTGTCATGGGTAGAACCATTACATGTGGGACTATCATGGGTAGAACCATCACAGGTTGAACTGTCATGGGTAGAACATGTGGAACTTTCATGGGTAGAACCATCATAGGTGGAACTGTCATGGGTAGAACCATCACATGTGGAACTGTCACAGGTAGAACCATCACAGGTGGAAGTGTCATAGGTAGAACCATCACATGTGAAACTGTCGTGGGTAGAACCACCACAGGTGGAACTCTCATGGGTAGAACCATCATAGGTTGAACTGTCATGGGTAGAACCATCATAGGTTGAACTGTCATGGGTAGAAACATCACAGGTGCAACTGTCATGGGTAGAACCATCATAGGTAAAATCTCTGTAGGTGAAAGCAATAGAGATACAATTAAATGACACATCTCAGTTAACTTAATTAACCAGTTAAAATCATTCATCAATATTTGTTTTTTTACAACTAGAAAACATACTTTTCAAGTCTTTATTAATCATAATGGTTATTATACCGATAACCATCATAAATAATCAATAATAGTTTACCATGTAAATTATATGACCGTGTCAGTATAAACTGTAAACCTTTCACACGTAAATTGTCACCCATAAACTACAATTGTATGATTTATAATCCACCACTATGGCGCCACTATTGTTCGAAACCTTTTTATCATTGCCATTGCTCGGTATCAAATTACTCTCCTCTCAACCACTACGTATTTTGAGATGGCAATTTTGACGCTTGTTGTAAGGAACATTTACAAAGGGCCTTGAGTGGGATTTTGGCAAACGCAATTATAAAACATTGTAATAATTTCGTTGTTGGGTTACGATTTTGATTTTAAAAAAAATCAACATCGGATATAGCCATATGCATTACAAAAGACACGGATAAATGAAATACATGAAACTTGTTTCTACTGCAGACATGGCAGACGCCGACAACGCGGACCTCATTGGCAACGAGCAGCCGCAGGCCGTGAAGGAAGACGCGGCGGCGCGCGCCGACCACGTCACTGTTTCGCTTTCCGAAGGCGGCGCCACGGGTCACATCGGCGGCCACACGCCCGTGTACTACTCGACGGACGGTGGCGTCCGCGTCGCGCACGAGCCAGTCGTCGTCGCGGACGTCGACGGACAGGCGACGATAGCGACGCCGAGGGAGACTAGCGTCGAGCCGGGTCGGCAGGTGAAGCAGAAGGACCTGCGCTTCCTGAAGATCTTCGCGGCCGTCACGATACCACTGTTCCCGCCCACGGGTATTGCTGCGTTCGTCTACGCGTTGCGGACGGAGAAAGCGTTCTACGTGGGCGTGAGGAAGGGGGACTTGACTCAGGCGGAGAGATTGTCGTCGACTTGCGAACGACTCATCATATTCTCCCTCATAGCCGGACTACTGCTCTATGTGCTCATCGTGGCTGTAGCGGAACGTTCGCTTGGTCACAACATCAGGCCGTACGGCGACCAGACGTTTGGGCAGAACGTGCCGTGATGACCACTTATGTGTGAATGTCGAATGTGGACACGATTTTGCCCCTTTAGAAACAGAAGGTCGTCAGTGACGTTTTCAAACTTCCGACATATTCAGTAAACAAAATCAGGCTAATGCAAAAATCTTTCAAATGGTTTTAAGTTAATATATCAGAAGTTTGAAAATATGCCACTTAGACGATTTTCTCACGGGACGAAGTACCCAGTATTTGTAGGGATGTGTGTAGGTGATATTATCGCCCTATTGTGTTAAAGTGTAGGTACTATGCATATCAGTCGGTGTCTTCCACGGACTACACAGGAGTCATTCGTAGTGTTTATAACCACTCCACCATCTCAAGGAAGAGATGATTCTACTATTCCTGCTATTATATTTATCACACTAGGGCTAAATACGGACGTTGCCAGTGATGCGGGGACGAATTTCTGTTTTTGGTGGAGGGCTGAGAACGACCGCAACTTCAGCTGTTGGACATTGCTTGCTGTTGTTTTACTGAGCACAAGTCTGTCCCAAAAACAACATTTCTACGACCATCTTGCGGCGTTTTGCCTCCATTTCCCCGTGTTTTCAGAAGCTTTTGTGTGTATGTGCATACTTTTCACACATGTTTGCACCCGTCACAGCGTTATTTCGGATTTACTGGGGGAGGGGGGGAGAACCATATAATATGTCTGCCCCAACACCGAAATTCCGGGGAATATGCCTCTTGTCCCGCGTATTCATGTGTGTGTGGATGTTGTCCAAATCATCCATATTTCTTCCCAGTTGTCATCTTCGTCGTTATATATATAATTATGTAATTTATCCCCACCAGTGGGCGTTTACAGGGTCCAAACATAAGTAATGCAACAACGGAATGGCACATATGAACGTTTCACGATGTCAATGACAACGATGCTCTCGGCAGCCACGGTTCCCGCCGATTCGATATACGAATAAGAACACAAACGGTCGTAAATAAAGGCCGTAGTTGGGTGTAGGTGGACGTGTGACAGAAGTAGTGGCGAGGACACTTATGTTTCATGCATATTAATCGCAGTGCCAACATGTTTTAGTGGTTTGTTTTGTAACTGCTCAGGTATATAGACTACAACAGTGCATTGATTAAACGGTCAACTTGTTGCTTTTGTCTTGCGCCTGTCAAAGGTATGCATGTGTGATGTTTTGCATGCGTATATATGTGTACAATTGTGTATGCTGTCGCACTTCTCCGGGCGTTAGGTCACTGTATATTTGATTCGGGTCGACTTAACGCATATTATTTGGCGCCAATAGATCAGCTGGTGTTCAATGATGTCCAGTAGTTAGATATGTTTCGTTTCTTGTCGAGACATCAGCTTTATATAGAATATATTTATTATAATTTGCGGTTTAAGATTTGTGACCAGTCTTCAAAGTGACGTCACGTGATGTATGCATGGAAAGGAAACTTGTACGACAAAAATTGTGCAAACATGTTATATTGTCTGCACAGAGACATCACTCAAAGTAGTAGAGCGCATGCAGTGGCTCATGGACGGAGCTTCGGACTTTTAACTAAGAGTATCCGAATTCGAATCCTGTTCTGCGGTGTTAAAACATTGGGCAAGTGTTTTCACTCTACATTGCTCTAGTTCACTCAGCTGTATAAACGAGTACCTGGCTATAGGCAGTGGTGGATATATGTACGAGCAGCCTTTGCATACTAATTATAGCGTATGGCTGGATGCGTCCCAGAGAAGTTGAGATAGT
Organism: Ridgeia piscesae; assembly: GCA_025642075.2. Lineage (NCBI taxonomy): Eukaryota > Metazoa > Annelida > Polychaeta > Sabellida > Siboglinidae > Ridgeia > Ridgeia piscesae. The sequence continues at coordinate 671,178 of JAODUO010000113.1, forward strand.
GTCTGATTGAACAGGTCTGTCAGGGAAGTAAAGTGTAAAGCGCTTTGAGCAATCCTGAGGACTGGATACGGTGTGTTTTAGTGCAAGTCGAAGTTTGCCACCCGACATGCAATTACGCAAACCATCTACATGGAAAACGTTAACATAACACACTGTCCGTACACACAGTAGTTCGCTTTTTTAAATGATAAAATCTACCGTAGTTGTTATCGAAATATCGCTCTAGTGCATCAAAACTCGTTCACCAGGTTCCAGCTGCTAACGTGGCGAAATCGATTGGCTGATGCTTACCACCAGGTGCGCTGTTTGCTTGGAAAAACGACGTTGTCTCCCGCGCGATAACGGAACTGTTGACATTCGTTTAGGCGAACAACTGACTTAGTTTCACTACATGTTAAATTCACGCATTCACATTCTGTCAATCCATGCAAATGGACGAATAAAACGCGGAACGTTAGAACATTCTTGCCGTAGTTTACAAACGGTTGACATTCTCGCCCCAGATGTTTATCGTTACGAAGAGAAAAAAACATGTGGCACATTTGTTCGAGCGAGAATTAGGCTACATGCGAGAACAATTAATTTAGCAGATGTCACGCCAAACTATAGGAGTCTAATGTCCCTCCAGATCAACCGTAGGCAAACACCTATGGACCGTTTATATTAATTTATGTTATGCATATCGAATTTTAGAATGCCTGTCTATACGTTTGTCCGTACTCTCGCACGTGCGCACGCACGCACATATTTTACCATATACCATATGAGAGTACATGCTAGGCCTATATGAATTCTTAAGTACAAAGCACACACCACTAGCCTAATAACTTGGCAGCGAGTGCCTTTGTTGACTTGGTTTGAGGCTGTTGCGAACACCAACGTACACCAGCCAGCCGGTATTTGACGAGTCATAAAGGTTTCAATGAAATTATTCACAATAATGTGGCCACGTTGACGATTCAATGGCAATGAATTCGAACTTTCAAAGGCGTTTTAATTACCAATTAAACACAGCGCTGAGGCGGCGCTAACGTGTTGCGCGTAAGGCATAGTCTAATTAATAGTTCTCCGACGTTTGCTTGGATCTCTCGAAGTTTGATGCAACCAACAGGCGCTGTAAAAGTAGAACCGAATGTTTGCAAGGCACGAGACAGTTTCCTGCCGACAAAACAACCGAGCCATGCCGCCAAAGTTACCCGGAGCGCACACGTCGGTATGTTAGTACTTACCATTACGCTGGATTTTTGTAGCGAAAATGTAAACATAGACACAAACTATATCTATTCTATCAATAACTGAATTTGTTACGGAAGTCTCCGGGTT